>CM031243.1:696956438-697263938 GCA_018340775.1 Taxus wallichiana var. yunnanensis | reverse complement strand
TTATTTCCACATATTACCTTGAACAAGTTCAATTCACAATGTCATAACCATTTGCATTTCATATCCATTTTCATGTCATTTCAAACCAATTTACATTTTCCAATTCATTTACGTTTTCAAATCAACCAAAGTATCATAGTCATTTTTGGAGAGAGAAGATGGAGGAGAGATAAAAATATCATACATTTCAAAATCCATTCATACAAGATAAAATATCAAATAATGCTCTACATAGCATTTTGACGGTAATAAAATGGTCTCACATGTGGCTATAAGTCAAACAAGACCCTCAGAAGGATTTTCCAGCTAAAGTAGGAAGTTGAGAAAATTGCCCAAAGCAATAAAAGTGCTTACAAACTAGGTCTTGAAAACACTAATCATGATTTCAAGCAAAAATTTGATGATTCCTAATTATTTCCCAATATACAGAGACTTCATTACATTCAGCAGAAGTTGAATATGACGAACAATGCTCAAGTTACAAGGGTATCATCGGGGATGATAATCGTAGATGCAACTAAAATTTTATGTCACACAATGGTTCGGGGCCTCAAAACCACTTGCAAAACTAATCCATACTAGTGTTTTTGCATAACTGAAATTTGGTTCCAATTATTCTATTGGCATTCTAGAGGTAGGTGGTAGTAGTTAATAGTTTTTCTCAAACGAAGAGGCATCTGTAAGATGAAATCGATCGCATTTTTTATTAAATCAAGCACATCATCACAAGTGGCTAATATGCTAAAATGGATTCAACACTCGACTCAAAAAGGCATTAAAAGGGTTCAAAAACTGAGTTAAGTTTCCCCACGGTGTCCTATATTACCAGGGATCAAATTTGAAGTTTCAAATTCACGGTACATTAGGGTGTGGTGCTCCATGCACATGATTTATGAGGCCAATTTTTCTATGTTTTGAAGGTTTTGGACAAGGTAAAATTTGTAACATTCATTCTAGATATATTTTCTATGATCCAAATTATTGAAACCCAACCACATATGACATAATAGAGTGCGTAATTTAAATGCAAGAAGAAGAGGAAATCCATACCTATTTTGTGCAATTCATCGTCACTACATTCGATGGTTGATGTTTGTCCAAAATTGCTCCAAACCTCTTATTTTTCCCCATGCCAAGACCATGCATTTTGAAGAGGATTTTTATCAAACGGTTCATGAGCATTGATCATGCTTCCCATGTTTTTCAAACATGACTATCAAGACACTAGACAACATTTTAAAACAATCTAGCTTTCCATGAAACTTTAACGCATGTCCATGCACTACTCTAACCTTCCATCTTGCACAGGCTGGAAGTAAAATGACATGGTTGTGGAGACTAGTTTCTCACTAGTATATGTGTATTTTACTAAAGTTTCCAAGGTCTATTTCAACAACCCCATTTGGTGTGCACCCAACAAACAATCACAGTCCTTGAGACCACATTTTTGGAGGCATTTAACTAAACAATTCATGAGCCTTGCGCAGGCTTCCACATTGCACAACCAATAATCAATGTTGTTCATGTTTTTATCAAGCAATTTGTTAAATAGTTCACAAGTCTTGTGAATGCTTCCAAAGCTTCCATTTAGGCACGAGTTGGGTGTATGATGGCAAAGGAAGTGGTGTTTGTCTTAACACCTATCAATTTGCATTGCTCTGAAGCTTCCAACGCCTTTTTAACAAATCCATGGTGTGCTTAACTTGTAATCATTGTTGTCAAAAAGGTGACACGCATTTCCACCACTCTTTTTACTTAAACTGTAAACATTGTCTTTTGTGAGATGTATTCCTTTGTGGAAATTTGACAACAGCCCAAACGCCCTGCAAAAGCTACCCACGTCTCGCAACCAAATCTTCCTGTGCACTAGATAAAAACCTCAAGCCAAAAATTTTCTTTCCTAATTAAATATAAACTTTGTTGGACATCCATTTCCTATTCTAAGCTCCCAAAGTAGGTATTAGTAGGGATGGATGCTAATAGAGGTTGTGGAATTTGGCTTTATACCTAAAAATTACATCTTTTCTGAAGTTTCCAAAGCCTCGCTTTTATTAATTATATATATATATATATATATATATATATATAAACAAAAAAGTTTGTGCATATCCAATATTGTAGCATGCCGTAGAGGCCGCATTTCCTCAAGGAAAACAAAAGAACATCCCACACCCCGACTGGCTCCCAAATTTGCAAACAAGGATAAATAAAATATGAAAAATAACAAATCGAACTTAAGAACCAAAGAAAATTTCAAGCCTTATGTGGGTTCCAAAATCATGTTCCAAAGTTCTCAATCTGACATAAACATGGTGGATACTATAAAATAAGGAGGAATTCATCTAACACCAGCCAAAAGACAAATCTTGAAAGTTTCTAAGTCCTTTAATTAAGAACCAACCGAGCAATACATGCAACTACAAACCGCCTCCCCATAGAGTTCCAAATCAAAACCATAGACATGTAAATACATTCTTTGACTAAGAATTTTCCCAAAATCCCTCCCGTAAGAAAACTCACAATCTTCAAGAAAAATTATCATTATCTTCTCACAACAAACCAAAATTACAATACCCAAGGTACATTAATTCTTCTTGAAATGAGGTTTGGTTCAAGCTCCAAAATAAATTTGGAGAGATTTAAGAAAAATAAAGAATTATTTATTTTTATTTTTAAATGATTTTTTTATTATGCTGATTTCATGCTTTATTTAAAAAATTAAAATTTTATTTAATTGAAACCTCCTACGCTCTTGATATGCCCCTTTTTACCACTTAAATATCTTTATTGAGGAATATGCATAATCCTTTTATTGATATCTTTAAAAAAATTTGATTAGGAAAACATTAACGTAATAAAAGCTATTTATAAAACTCAAACTCAACCTCGAGATGCTCTCAATTTGAATGAATTGCAAGGTGAATGACATCGCCTCAAATCAAAGACACAAAGATGCTCTTAATCTGGAATGAAAACCTCAACATCACCATATTTATTTTACTATCTCCATGGTTTAAATTTATCCCATTACCAAATTTATTTACGATCCATGTGTTGGTGGTCAAAATGGCAACCACACATGAGCCCAAAATTCAGTGACCATCCTACATTCCTTAAGAAAGGGTTCCAAATGCATTTATGTGATGAGTGGGATAGTGTTATCCTGATCCCCATGACACAAATATCGACAACAACACAATCATGGGGGCACTGCACACGTCCAGTTTCTACCCTCATGTACTCAAGGCACTTGGCATTCCATCTTCATAGTCATCCATACTTTGGGCTTATTTTCATTACCGATAGCCCTAGTAATAATTGTTTGTGTGTGTGTGTGTGTGTGTTTTACATATATAAAGAAAAATATACATTTAGATACATTTGATAAAATGTATCTTTAGTTCAATATAAAATAAATAAGGTTTCTCATCATCTTTCATGGATATGGGCTTCGAAATAAAAACAATAAACCAACAACAATGAAAATATATAAATTTGCATATCCATGTGATCTGTCATGAAATAATAAATGAGAAGTTTGATCTTAAACCCTAATTTCTTGAAATCTTCTTGATATCCTCATACTTTCAAAAATGGAGAAACTCGAATGGAGAAGGAGAAAGAAATGAATTAAAACTTAGGTTTTGCAAATATATTCTCACTCATTTTTTTATTTTAGGTTAGATTTAATCCTACGGTGGAGATTAAATCAAATCTTAGGGCTATGGTTGAGTGTGCATATAACTTAAGTGATGGGGGTGTTTTAAATATTGGTATGATGTTTTAATATGATTAAATTAATTAGTGACTTGGGTTAGTTTTGGCTGATCCTTTCTTTATGGGTAACTTTGATCTAAATGGATTAGTTTTTTATGATTGGATGACCTTTTATTTATGGGGTTCCTTTTATAGGATATTTAAATAAATTAAATATTTTATTAGCTTGTGTATTATTATTTGAGGGCATGGGCCCATTTTGGAAGCAAATGGGACCCATGACCATAATGGTTATTTTGACTTCCCACAAAACCCTTGATCATTCTCGAAACATTTATAAATTTCTAAACTTTAAACTCTTGAACTCGCCCATATTTCCTATGCGATAAATTGTATCGCAAGTGGAGTTTTGACCATACCGCCATCATGACATGTGTATCGTCAAGGTTTATTAAAATAATCATAAATTGTTTAACTCATGGAAGTTTCCTTATGTCAACTCGTTGTCCCTTAGGTTTGAAATTGTGTCCTTATAATAACAACGTAAAATTGATTTAATCCTCCATGTTGTTAGTGATTACATTTTGCAACGCTTCGCCATTTGTTGCGACTTTTTCATGTTATTTTTGTTACGGGTAATGGTAACCATCGAAGAGCTAAATAACTTTAAACAAAAAAATTATTACCACCTTTGTTATATTTATCCTATTTATTCAAGTTGTTTGGTCGCTTATTTTTTCCATTTTGGAAATCGCAATGAGTGAGGTGCGACATCTAGTATCGAGCTCGGTTTTAACATCCGACGCTTTGGGGAGTTGTTGATAAATTTTGTGTAATTTAATTTATTTTAAACCACCTTATTGAAATGGTTTCCACAAAATTTCTAATGTATGGTTTTACCCTCATGTAGGATGATGGGGCACGAGAAGGGATGAGGTGCAATAACGACTGGGGTGATGTGTGGCCACCTCCAAAGGCTCCTAGTACCAATTTTGGGACACAAATCTTAAACACACTTTTTCAAATGATGGGGTTCTCTAGGATCGACTACGTACACAACCAGAGCTAATCGGGGAGGATAGTTAACATTAAAACAAGATACACCCATATGAGGGTTTATATTCTACCACTCACATACATTTTCATCACAATGATAGAGGTCACATATCCATTAAATTGAGCTTAGGGCCTAGAGAGAGAGGTCTCACAACCCTTTAGTGCAGATTCGAGAGTGATTGACACATGCCCTTATGGGTAGGTGGTAGGTGGTGCCATCCACAATCTTCTTCATTTTCATTGATGTAGGATCATCACTCCCTAGTCTGTATATAGGTTGATAACATCAATTTTTTCTTTCCTAGTATGGTGATAGGTTTTAGAGGTCTACTAGAGTTGTATAGGCATGTTGAGTTTGAATAAATCCTTCAAAACTCAAATTAGGTCATTTCCCCACCAAAATGGCATTTGAATCAGTGAGGCATGTTTGGTTGTAAAGGGTGAAAATGATGTATTCTTGGAGCATGAAAAGGATGTGTAATCTTGTAATTAGTTCTAGTAATATTTATTAGTCTTAGGATGAGCATAATTGTGATCTTCTTCTTAGTTCATGAAATTCTAGACTAGGTATGGTCAATTAATGAGGAAATAAATTTAAAAGCATGTACTTGAAGGGGTTTATGAGCCAAGCATCAGTTATTAATCTTAGGGAGAATATATAAACCTC
Source organism: Taxus wallichiana var. yunnanensis (assembly GCA_018340775.1). Classification (NCBI taxonomy): domain Eukaryota; kingdom Viridiplantae; phylum Streptophyta; class Pinopsida; order Cupressales; family Taxaceae; genus Taxus; species Taxus wallichiana. The sequence goes on along the minus strand of CM031243.1, from coordinate 697,258,498 downwards.
ATCTTGTAATTGTTTCATTTATCATTCGAATGATCATTGAAATTAAGAAATATTTAAGAGATTTTAACAGAGGAAGATTGTGTATACATAACTTTGATGATGGTGTTTAATGATTTTTGTACATTGTATTGATCCTTGAAATTTTTTGCATGTTATTTGAAGGTAATATATAAGGAAAAATATTAAATATTGTGTGTTCATATTATTCAATGAGTGAGAGTTTTTTATTTGCATGTAGGACAAGAGTTGGGTTATACTACATCAAGATTGTCACAGTCTATTGAAATTTTTATTGGAACAAAGTTGGTTTGTGGGTGGGAACACATTTACTTATGGATTGATATATTAGTTAAGAGGGATTTAGAACATTCAAATATTTGTTATATGTCCATGAGAAACTTGTCAAATAGGATTAAAGATATTCATTTTTGATATCATGAAAAGACCGAGATAGCTTTGTCGTGTAGGAAAGAAGAGGAGTTCAAGATGAATTTCGAAGTTAAGACTATTGGAATACCTTACTAGTAAGATATAAACATGCATGAGTTTCACACAAATTCCTTGGTACAAACTCATACCATGAAATTTTAATTTCATCAATTTTTACAAATTCAACTTTGTCAAGTTTTCTTGAAACCTTCCTAGGGTTCTAAAGGAGAAAGGTATAGTGGAAGAGATAGTAATCAAATCAAGAGATGAGTTTTAGAGTTTAAACTTTGAGAATTCTATAGAATGAGATTAAAAATAAATTAGAGCTTGAAGTGCTTGACACTTGCTTCTATGCATGACAATAGTGAAACACATACTTTAAAAGGAAGATAAGACTGGGTTTTGAGTAAGAACAAGTTCTTAGGGAACAAATACATAGAGTCAAGGAATATAACTAGTAAGAAAATAGTATAACATCAGAGATATGCACGTTAATGAAAATATTTAAGATTTTTAGATCTCCAAGAATGTATTTTTACATAACATTGTATAAGGAAGGCTATAGTATAAAACTTTTACAAGGAGAAAGAGAAGGGTTTGTGAGTTGAAGGATTTCTAGGATGTGGTGAACATTAAAAGTTTGTAATTAACATATTGAGGTGAAAAAGAAGGTGATTAAAGGGGTTTCAGGGCTAGATTAATTATATATTTCATTTTAGGCTAGACTTGACAGTGTAACACAATCTTAAATGACCTAGATTAAAACTAGATGGTTGAATTTGAAGGAATCTTGCAAAAGATGACCTAGTGAAACTTTTTACTAAATAAATTGATCCAAATGGGTGTATGAATCAGTGGTTTGTTTGTCAATTGAAACATTGCATCAAAAGATATAATAAAAATTTTCTTGAGATAGGGCTAGTGAAGAAATGTGTAACTTGGAAGGAAAAGGTGGAGATCTAGAAGAGAAGATTAAGGAATTGGAATATAAAGTTTGACATACACCTCAAGATCCCAAATGGGTACTAGAAAGTTTAATTATTTGATGATGGGTTTCTTTAGTTTTTCTATCCATAAATGCAACAAATGCATATACTCAAGAAGCCTAAGAAGGTAGCTTTGTGAAAAGGTGAGCCTATTGATCATTTTGATTATTTTGATTCTTTTCAAAGGTTAAATTTGCATTAGTAATGGGTTAAGAGCAGGTTAAACTGGTTGGTTTAGTACCATGAGTTTAAAAATGAGGATTTTCAAGATTTTGGGGTGTGTTGAAGTGTAGAATAAGCTAATTTTGAAGACCTTAAGAGGCATGGTTGATTTTTCTATCATTTCTAACATTGTTATTTGGGTGACATTGAATTTACTCTGCATCATTCAACCACCTATGTATGGAGTAACAATAGATGGATTTAGGGCTGAGTCATGACTATTAAGCTTATATAGTTTTTTTGGCTTGCATCCTTATGGGAGAAATATCAAAGCTCGTCTCGCCATATACCTCCTCTACAATAGCAGACCTTTGGTAGAGGAATGAGGAGTGGAAGCTCCATTTTACCCATGAGACTATCACCTATGAGTTATTTGAGGAGAGTTTCAAGGCTTGATACATGTCAGAGCATTTCATTCAGAAGAGGATCAACAAGTTTCACTATTTCCAATAGGGTTCATGTACATTGGCCTAGTATGAGTGCAGATTTTTTGATCTTCTGCAGTATGTAGACTACTTTGAGGATGAGAATTTGCAAGTGAATAGGTTCATCGCTGGCATGAATGCAGACTGAAGAAGCAAGTTAGGATTTTATCTCCCTCAAACTTGGAGAAGGCGATGGAGAAGGCCTACCTCATAGAGGAGAATAGGACCAGGATAAAGGAATCTTGGGATAGGAACTAGGGAGGGAGAGTTCACTCTATTTAGGATCGAGAGATCACATGGCTCTGCTCCACCCCTAAGAGGAGGGTTTAGACCTTTTCACTCAGCCGATCCAATACCTCCTTCACACTCACAACAACCCTCTCAATAGCAGGATCCTCAATAGCAGAGGACTAGACCAAGCAAGGATAACTAAGGAGGTAGGGGCCATAATGGCCACATTTTGGGTAGAGACAAGAGGTCGGGTAGACATTAGCCTAATCTAGATCATTCATAATATTTTGACAGAGTGGGACCCATAGGTTCAAGACATCAAAGCACGAAGAGTATCATTCGTATAGGATGCACCAAGTTGTTTCATTTTTGGGGCCCTTGATCATTATGCATGATTTTTTCCTCAGAGACACATCTTTTTCGAGAGGTAAAAGGCACATGCTTTAGAGCGATAGTTGGTGACTTAGGACATACTTATCAAGCGTCTACGCCGTAGTGGAGAACCGTCAAGCCGAGCATCAAGCCACGGTTATTGAGATGATAGGTATGATTAGGGGTACATCTCTTCTTGTATTATTTAATTTAGGAGCTTATGAATCCTTAATATCACCCTCCTTAGTGGATAGGTGTAGATTGGTGGCTTCCGGGTAGGAAGATAGGTGGCAAGTAGAGTGGCCACTAGGGCTAAGTTCACTTTGTAGACTTGTATCCGGAGAGTTGTACTATGGACTTAGGTGTATTATCCATTACCTTATACCTTTGTGTTTTGTCATTTGGATCTTATGATGTTTTTCTTGGTATAGATTGGCTTGAATCTCATCATGCCAATGTAGAGTGCAAACATAATTTCATTGAGTGTTTCGAGGACATAGGTATTTCTATAGTTATATGTGGGGTTCAAAGACTTGTGTCCCTTAATATGATTTCTATTATGCATCTCAAGTGGAGCATGTATAAGGGGTGTTAGATGGATGCTATCATGATCGGTAATATATTGGAGGATATTCCAGTTGGTTATCCTTTGGATGATCACCCTAGTTTGGGAGATTTGTGGATTTTTTCCCTAGTGAGCTTTTGGGTATGCCACCCCATTGAGAGGTGGAATTTTCTATTGATCTTGTTCTAATTTCTACACATGTATCTTGTGCTTTGTACAAGATGACTACACCTGAGCTCCATGAGCTCAAGATTTAGCTAGAGGATATTTTAGAGAAGGGCCTCATCTAACCTAATGTGTCTCCTTGGGGTATACCAATGAATTTTGTGAAGAAGAATGATGAGTATCTTCATTTTATTGTTGACTTCATATAGATGAACAACGTAATTGAAAAACGTTATCCTCTACCCTATATAGATGATTTATTTGATCAAATGAGGGGAGCTAGAGTGTTCTCCAAGATAGATCTAAAGCCATGTTATCACTAGCTATGCATCATAGAGGTAGACATAGATAAGACAACTTTTTAGACTCGATGAGCATTATGAGGTCACAGTAGTTCCTTTCGGTCTGATGAATGTACCTACAATTTTTATGAGCTTCATGAATGGGATTTTTAGGACCTTCTTAAGCAAATTTATCATTTTTTTTTGATGAAATTTTGATTTATTATCTTGATTGAGAGCACCAAGAGATCTTAAGACATGTATTCCATGTTTTGAGGGGGCACCAGCTTGTTTGATAATTTGGAGAAGTGTTCCTTCTTTCAAACCGAGATTCAATATTTGTAGCACAAGATAACATCCGAGGGTATCTCAATAGATCCCTCGAAGATTTGTGTTATTATTTATTGGCCAACACCAACCACTCGTAATCGAGGTTAGAACATTTATGGGGTTGGTTATTACCATTGTTTTGTTCAGGTTTTTAAGGATTTCCAATCCTATCACTTCCCTTCAACATAAAGGGAATAGGTTTTCTTGGTAAGAGAAGTACAACATGGAATGATCGACTACTGGACCCATCCTCATAGTTCCAAATCCTTTGGATGACTTTTTGGTTTCCACATATGAATCTATAGAGGGACTTGGAGAGGTGCTCATGCAGAACATCTCATCATTACTTTTGAGCCCCACAAACTCAAGTACTATGAACTTAATTACCCCACTCATGATATTGAGCTTGCAGCATGCATCAGGTTTGTTAGAGGCATTTTATTTTAGGCATGTCCTTTGTATTGTGGACATATAATTTGAGCCTTCAACATATCTTTTCTCAACTCAACCTTAACGCCCGACGGTGGTGTTGGATGGAGTTCCTCAATGAGTATGATATGGACATAGAATACATCAAGGGGAAGGATAATTTCATCATTGATGCTTTGAGTAGGCAATGACATGAGATTTCTACCTTGACATTATGATCAGATCTTAGAGGCAAGATACTTCAAAAGCTTCCAGGTGATAGATTCTATGAGGGTGTTAAGCGAGATAGTTGAGTATCGGTGGCCCTAAGTGGGAAACTACATAGGATGCATGTAAGATTTAGATGGTCTTCTTTAGTTCTAGAGACACATATATGTACCTAGAGTGGGTGATTTTCATAGGTTTTTATTTCGAGGCACATTGAGCACCTTACTCATATCATCCTTGGGTTAAGAAGATGCATGTGAACTTGAGACAACTTTAATTTTGGCCAAGTTTATTTCGTGATATTTCATATTTCGTAGCTCGTGTTCTTGAGTGCTAAAGGGTGAAGGTAAAGCATTCTAATCCCACTAGTCTTCTTTATCGTCATGATATTTTAGATTGGAAGTGGGATGTGGTGTGCATGGATTTTATTTTTATCTTCCCACTTAATCATTTCCTCATGATGTCATCATGGTAATAGTGGATAAGTTAACCAAGGTTTCCCACTTCTCTTTGATAAAGGTATTGTATAATATGGTTTTCATTGCATAGTTTTTTATGGATGATGTAGTGAGATTGCATGGTATACCTAGGAAGATCATTTGCAATAGTTGATCATTTTACACTCATGTGTTTTGGGCCTTTTCAAGAATTTTTGGGGACTCAAATTAATTTCATTTCAGTGTACAATCACCCTCAGACATATGGGAAGACAGAGAGGGTGAACTAGGTACTTGAGGACATGCATCGAGATGTATGTGATGGATCAACAAATGAAGTGGAATTATTATCTTTATCTCATCAATTTTGTATATAACAACAGTTTTCACAGCTCCATCAACATGGCACCTTATCAAGATTTGTATGGGAGACCTTGTAGGACACTGTTGAGCTAGGACATGTTAGATGATAGGATTGTTCTTGGTCCTGCATATCTTCAGGATATGGAGTAGCAAGTTATTCTTACCCAAAAATATTTATAATAGGATCGTGCATGCCAAAAGGTGGATGTTGATGCAAAGAGGGTAGAACGTCACTTCCTTGTGGGTGAAAATCAAGGTGCATCTCCACAAGATTCTAATCCATTATGAAAAAGGCTCTAAGTTATCAAATCATTTTTGGGGCCTTAAAATCTTGGAGACTATTGGTCTAATTGCCTATCACCTAACTTTATCACCATGCCTATCTCATAAACCCAACATGTTTCACGTTTTAGTGTTGTGAAAGTATGTTCCTGATATAACTCATGTTTTGTATTGTTTAGCCTTACAGGTGTTGGCTAAGGTCAATGGACTTTGGAGCCCTGCGTATTCTGGAGCACAAGAGGATGTCCCTTTAGGAGCACGACCTAAAATAGGTTGGAATCTAGTGGGATAGATAAAATGTGAATGTCGCTACTTGAAGGATGTGACACCATTGTGGGCCTAATAGCCTTACCTCTTTCAGTGACTTCCCATAGGAAGTCAATTCCTAGGGGAGGGGGATGTAGTTACCACCTTTTTTAGTATTCTCACTTTGGTCGAGAGACTCATTGTATCAATAATATCATGATGATAGGGAAAATATTCTTACTTTGTTGTTTTTGGTACATTATCACATGATATTATTTTTGTTTTATTAGTGCTTTAGTACATTGTTCGATATGACATTGTTCATGATATCATATTGCTAGCATTAGGATGTTAACTTTTATTTACATGTTGTCTATGGGGCACACGATGCCACTGCTCATTTATCAGATATTATGTTATGATGATGATATCATGAGTTATTATGGACATGATTTTGTATTGATATTGGATCCATATTTGATGTATGATGTTATATCGTTTCATTCAGTGGATGATTCATGTTATGATATACTACTAGTTTAGCATGACTTGTATGGATGTTGATTTTGATGCATATGATAGTGTCATATTTTGTTATCATATTGGGTGGATATGAGGTTTACATTGAGTGTGCAGTGATAGGGAATTAATCATGACAATAACATGGGATTCATGGAACACATGCCAATTAGCACAAAATGCCTAATGACCAAACCTCTTCTTCTTATTGATTATGACATCCCTTTTTCATGTTGTGACATGTCGTTTTGGTTTGCTTTGGTTTGGATTTTTAACCTAAATTTTCTTTCTATTGTGGTGATGAATTATTATGTTGATTAGCTACTTGTTAATTTATTATGTTCCCTTGGTTTATTGTTAGATAATGTTAAATGTTATCCCATGATCATGTTGTTCTAACATCTACTTCTGGTTTTGGGATGATGTGTTGGGTTAAGTGGAATTAGGACACCTAATCATAGATTAGGTGAGCCTAATTTCCTCCTCAAACGATTGTTTGCATTACTTGTTGTAGGAGTAGATAGAATAGTATAACCATCCTCCACATATTGCTAATTATCAAATCATGGGGACATGATGTGAGTCCTCATCCTCAAACTTCAAAAGCATAGTTCACACCATCAAACATTGGTGCTTACTCTAGTAGAAGAGCCACTTTGTTGACTCGCCATTTTGTTCTTCAAAGGATCTCTTTTCAAGTGATCAAACTTCTCCAAAAGGACCTAGTCTGATACCAATTTTTGGAAGCACAATGGAATGAGGGGGTCGGGGTGAATCAGTCCTTATAAACCTTAAAAAAATTTAGATTAACTTTTATACACCATTAACATTCAACCATGCATTAATGAGATCTCAACAATAAGCAACAACCATCCATAAGAACATAAACATGAAGGAGTACACAAGAACACAAGATATAAGTGGGAAACCATCAAGGGAATAAAATACACTAAAAACTTTTTTGATATTACACACAACAAAGGCTCAAGTGAATTGTTAGCATAATTTAGCATAGGCATATTTATTGCATTTTATTGCATTGTCTTTTATTTAATAATGTGTAACATGTGCACTCTAGTCTAGTGACTTGCATTCAATATTGTTATGTTGGATAACATTCAATATTGGTATTAGTAGTAATTACATGTGCATGTGAGATGGGTCTTATCATCTTGTAGTTGGTGTCTGTTAGGGTGTCATGTCTATCCATATGAGGCTGTCTAATATCTATAAATATTATAGCTCTTGCATTTTTATGTAATCTGATTTCATGATCAATAATATTTATGAGGCTTCCGTCCCTCTTTGGTCATTGCAATATTATTCTATTCTATCATTTGGTATCAAAGTTATACCATTATTATCATTTGGTATCAGAGCAGGTTCTATCCAAGCAAGGTTGAAGAGGAGCACTATTGGAGAGGATCCATTGGAGAAGAAGATCTACATCAAAGGAGAGCCATTGAAGCATCCCATAGCCTCCATTCCTTCCAAGCATCCCTCAACTAAAATTTGACCTATCCACTTATTTGGAAGGTAAAAAAATTTTTTATTAGTCATTGGCATAGCCAATTGATCCAACATATTGGCGGAATATTTCAGATTTGGAGATCTTTAAAAAAAAAAGGAGAAAGATCTTGAAAAAAATTGCAGATCTAAAAAAAAAAAAAGATTTGTGAAAAAAAAGAGATCTTAAAAAAAAGGAGAGAGATCTTGAAAAAAAAATCTAAAAATCTAAAAAAAAAAAATCAGATCTAAAAAAAAAAAATCAGATCTGAAAGTGGAGGTGTGAAGAATTCGGGAGCAAAGGTTGAAGCAGTCCCGTCAACAAAATTCTAGCAGATAGCTCTTAGAAAAAAGACATAACTTTTTCATAAAATGTCGGATTGATGTGTTGTTTTTTTTTCTAGAAATATAAGAAGGAGGTGCACAACTTTGCAGGTTTACATCATCTTGATTCGGCCTCTTCATGTGATGAAAAGTCTCATGACAAGTCGGATCATTTTTCCTCAAAAAAATCAGATCTAGTGGTAAATTGGTAAGATCTCAAAACTAAGATTCTAATTCTTTTGAAATTTTGTGGGTTTCAAGAAAATATTTTGTTTCTTCTCGTAAAAATTTTAGAAAAACCCATATCACGGTTTGTGAGAAAAGGTGAAAACAATATTCAGATTGTTTGTTTGGATCTTGGGAACAAACAGGTCAGCGGTTCAATTCCCACTCTCTCCATATTTTTTATTAAATTATTTTTTTGGAAAATTTGGAGAAATTACTAAATTTTGGGAGATTTCCAAATTTAGAAGCTCACCAAACACATTTAGAGCCACCGCTAAATTTAGCGAAAAACACCTATTGGGGGTAAAAATATTTTTGGCCTAAATTGTGTATTTTGTGATTCTAGACCCTTTTTCTAAAGAGGGGGAACACAAAAACTTCATTTTGATGTACTTTTGGAGCATTTTGTACTAATCTTGGTGCATAAAGTGAAAAAAAAAAAAAAGTGCAAATTTTTTATTTTATGTTTGGTTCTATCACACGAGATCTTTGATCTCATAGCAGCGTTCGGTATATACGGTGCCTCTGGAAGCGCTTACGGGTGATGCCGTCACGACTACTACTACACTTAATGCCTAACACAGCTACCTAAATGTCATCTGGGCATCGACCCTATAAAATTGATGGGGAGTAATAAGGACACAATACACACACATTTGAGCCCTCCCATCCATTTGTGCTTGCACAAACCCCTCTCCGTACTATCTACGTACCACGTACTAAATTATTTCACGTGCGTTAACACCTCTTTTTGTACTGATGGGTATATTGAAAGGGTGATCTTCTTCCACGTACTGATGGGTATATCGGAAGGGAGTGTATATAGAAAGGTTTGGTATATCGGCCTGACGGTATATTGAGAGGGAGACCATAAACCTGGAGTGATAAGAGCCTTACCCTTTGTCAAAAATTCAGAGTTTCAAAAATTTAGATTGTAGAAATGGGTGCACAAGCACCAAAGTTCTTCTTGCCAGATTCACAACTACTTAGAGGAGACAACTATGCTACATGGAAACCAAAGATCAAGATGTTACTTGAGTTTGAAGACCTATGGACAGTTGTAGATGGAAAAACAACAAGATCACTTGATGATGGAAGACAACAAGTTCAATTTGACAGGGCCAATCAAAAGGCCAAGTTGATCATCTTGTTTAGCGTAACAGATGATGTGCAACCCCACATTAGAGATGCCACATCGGCCAAGGATGCATGGGATAAGTTGAGCACAGTCTATGAGGAAAAGAACAAGAATGCCATCCTCAACCTACTATCACAACTGCATACTCTCAAGTTCAAGCACAATGAGAAGGTTGAAGTTTTTTTGAGACGAGTTGCTACTTTGAGGGAATCTCTATTGGCATTGGGAAAAGAGATAAGTGATGAAGACCTCGTACCAATTGTGTTGCGAGCACTTCCTCCTTCCTACAGAATCTTTGTGACAACTATCAATATGAGTGAACACACAGTCACCTTTGAGAAGTTGGTCAATCTACTCCAACAAGAAGAGGAAATGAACAACAAAGATCATGAAGATGAGCAAGCACTATCTTCCAATCATAAAGGAAAGGGGAAATTTCAATCCAATCACAAGAAGTCCCAACAAAATCAAAGTCAACAAAGGTACCAAAGTCAACGAGACAACACCAAGAAGTGTCCCATTTGCAATAGAGGGGGACATGACATCAAAGATTATTGGTACAATTCCTACAAAAAGGGTTCATCAAGCAATTCAAAACCCAATAACCAACATGGTAACAACAATTAAAATCAAGGGAAGTCAAACAAAAACAACAATTAAGGGCAGAAAAATGGTAATTGGCAAAGAAAACCCAAACAACAAGGGTACATTGCTGAACATGAGGATGATTCAGATGAAGGACACCACATGTATTCTGCTCAATTTGATGAAGAAACCAAGTCCACACAAGATATCTGGTATGTTGACTCGGGTGCAACTTGACACATGACTGGACGCAAGGATTGGTTCTACACACTACGTGACTCACCTAACAAGAACCATGTGTCATTAGGTGATGACTCATCATACAGTGTCAAGGGGATTGGAAACATTTCACTACCTCTTGGAAAGCATGACTGCAAAATCACAAATGTATTATATGTACCTGGGTTGACCAAGAATTTTCTATCAGTTAGTCAACTCCTTGATCACAACTTGAAGTTGGATTTTGACAGTAATAATGGAGAAAAAGTGTGCTTGATAAGAGATAAGTCAAGAGGTTCCAAGATTGTAGCAAGAGCCTCCAATGTGGGACGCATGTTCCAACTTGATTTTGTCCACAAGGATGATCAAGCTCTAGTGGCCAAAGACACACAATTTGCAGAACTATGGCATCGTAGATATGGTCACATCATTTTTGGCTATCTCCAAACACTTCAAAAGGGTAACATGGTGAAAGGATTACCTACACTCAAGCACAACACTGACAAGTGTCACAATTGCCTAGCTGAAAGCAACACAGAGTACCCTTCCAGAAGAACACATATAGAGCTAAGGGAAAGCTTGATTTGGTGCACACCGATCTTTGCAGGCCCATGCAACCAAGTCATTATGGATGTCAATACTTCATGCTTTGTGTTGATGACTACTCAAGAAAGATGTGGATATATTGTCTAAGAAACAAGAGTCAAGCCTTTGAGACATTTCAGAAGTTCAAAGCACTTGTTGAGAATGAATTTGGTCGCAAGATCAAAACTCTCCACTCAGATCGAGGGGGGGAATTCACAAGCAATGAGTTCAAGACTTACCTGAAGCTCATGGGATTCGTCGACAAATGCCTCCTACTCACACACCACAGAAAAATGGTATAGTTGAGAGAAGGAATCGTACTATCATGGAAATGGTGCGATGTATGATTGATGACTCAGGTTTAACAAAGACATTTTGGGCAGAAGCTGCAAGAACTACAGTCTATTTGTTGAACAAAGTGCCCACAAAGAGCTCTTGAAGGAGTGACACCTCAAGAAGCATGGTCAAATCGGAAACCATCAATTGCACACCTAAGAGTATTTAGGTGTAAAGCTAGCATGCACATACCCAAGAAGAACAGGAACAAGTTGGATATGAAAGCTGAGAAACTGATATTCATTGGATACAATGAAGAAGCACTTGGGTACATATTATGGGATCCGAAAGCAAAGAAAGTATACACAAGTAGGGATGTTGAGTTCTTTGAGAAGAAACAAGCAGATGCTCCACTCAACGACTCAACAAACATGCAGAATACACCTCTTGTGAAGACAGAATTTGATGTTCCCACTGAAGATGACAGTGATGAATTGGATGATGGTGAAAACTTGGATCCACCACAAGCCAATGGAACAGCTAAGAAGTTACCTAAATGGTATACTCAATTAATAAGAGATGCAAATTTGGATGAAGCACCTAGCACATCATCCAATCCTAGACCTAGAACTCGCAGTCAAGCTTGTGAAGAGGTCAATTATGCCCTAATGAGTAGATTTGTTGAAACAGTTGAGCCATCTACAATTCAGGAAGCCCTACAATCAAAATCTTGGAAAGATGCCATGGATTCAGAGTATCAGTCAGTGATGAAGAACAACACATGGCAACTTGTCGACCTTCCACCAGGGAAGAAACCCATTGGATGTAGATGGATATTCAAGACTAAGTACAAATCAGATGGGACTATTGACAAGTATAAAGCAAGGCTTGTAGCAAAGGGGTATGCACAACAAGAAGGCATTAATTATGAGGAGACATTTGCTCCCATAGCCAAGATCAAGACAATCAGGATGATCTTTGCTCTAGCTACACAATTTGGTTGGAAAGTCCACCAAATGGATGTGAAAAGTGCCTTTCTTAATGGAGATTTGCAAGAAGAAGTCTATATGACTCAACCAGAGGGTTATGTAATACCAGGAAAAGAGATGATGGTATGCAGACTCATAAAATCTCTATATGGCCTAAAACAGGCACCCCGGACATGGTACATCAAAATTGATGAGCATCTCATAAGTCATGGATTCGAAAGGAATCCTTATGACCCCAATCTCTACCTCAAAAGCAAGGGGGATATTGTCATTGTGGTTGTTTATGTCGACGATCTAGTCATTACAGGTAGTTTTGTGAAGATGATCGATGCAACAAAGAAGGATTTTAATCGATCGTTCGACATGACAGATCTCGGGCTCATGCACTATTGTCTTGGGTTGGAAGTATGGCAAAAAGAGAATCATATCTTTGTGTCACAGTTGAAATACACCAAGACAATGCTCGAGAAATTTAGGATGATGGACTGCACTCCTATTACTACACCTATGGAAGCGAGACTTCAATTATCTCGTTTCGATCCATCACCACCGGTGAATGCAACTCTCTATCGGTAGTTGATCGGGAGTCTCATTTACCTGACATATACTAGACCAGATATCAGCTTTGCAGTCAGCTATTTATCACGCTTCATGCAATAACCAAAAATATGTCATTGGAAAGCAAAGAAAGAGAATACTTGAGATATCTAAAGGGTACAATTGACCTTGGTCTAGAGTACAAGAAGAACGAAAAATTCTTCTTGACTGGATATTTAGATTCGAGATCATGCGAAACATGGATGATAGGAAGTCAACATCAGTTTTGTCTTCTTTATGGGATCTGGACCGATATCATGGGGAAGCAAGAAACAAACTTTGTTTCTCGCTCTTCTACGAAGTAGAGTATCGAGTATCGAGCTGCGGTGAAGTTGTTTGTGAAGCAATATGGCTACGCCGGATATCTTTGAAGGAATTGGTCTACCACAACAAAAATCTACTCCAGATATGTTGATAATGAAGGAGTTACAAGCTTGTTTGTAATCCAAGTATTTCATGAGAGAACCAAGCATATTGAAGTACAAGTTTATTTCATACGCGAGCATGTCTTGAAGCACAATATACAGCTCCAGTTCTATCCTACAGCTAAAGAGAAGGCGAGATGTTTTCACTAAGCCACTTTCACGTGACAAATTCACACTTTATTCAGAGTTCCTCTCCACTTCATTGGAAACTATACACAAAATTAAGGGGGAATGTTAGCATAATTTAGCATAGGCATATTTATTGCATTTTATTGCATTGTCTTTTATTTAATAATGTGCAACATGTGCACTCTAGTCTAGTGACTTGCATTTAATATTGTTATGTTGGATAACATTCAATATTGGTATTAGTAGTAATTACATGTGCATGTGAGATGGGTCTTATCATCTCGTAGTTGGTGCCTGCTAGGGTGTCATGTCTATCCATATGAGGCTGTCTAATATCTATAAATATTATAGCTCTTGCATTGTTATGTAATCTGATTTCATGATCAATAATATTTGTGAGGCTTCCGTCCCTCTTTGGTCATTGCAATCTTATTCTATTCTATCATTTGGTATCAAAGTTATACCATTATTATCATGAATATTACACATCACAAGATATTTCTTTAGTAAGGCACCAACCCCACAAGGAGCACCGTCCCTAAACCCTTATTGATATTGCTCACAACAAGATAAGTGCATGAATATGACTAATCACATAATTTTTAATAAGAATATAATAGAGAATATGATAGGAACTCATCCGATGGTGATCAAAGATTTAGCTCCAAACTCCTTATTCGGACTTCAACTCACTCAAACTTGGACAAACTTGACTTGATTTAATCTTAAAATATATAGTTCCTATCCTTTTTTTTACTCTAAGATGATGCCTTAAACGCCTATTCATTATGGCGAAAACATCTCATATAAAAATTTGAAAAGGTGATTCGGAGTGGGTCGGTTCTGGTAGTATACCTCATTCACCGTCAGTAGCTTACCAAATTACCAATCTTTATGTGAAATTTGAACTTTGAAAATACCCTTGAGCACGAGAGATTCATATTACTTTAGCTTTGTGATTGTTGACGCGTGAAATGCGGTGTTGAGCACGATGAGATTCATATTACTATTAGGTGATTGTTGCGCGACACAAATGCGGTGTTTGACGCGCGACAAGGGCAATTGTTGACGCGCGACAATAAAAGTCTTGTGCGCGTGACAAGAGCTATCTTGACGCGTGAAAAAGGTGTTGACGCGCGTGCGAGAGGAAGTGTTGACGCGTGACTTGGGCTTGGGAAGAAGTGACACGCAGAGAGGAAGTGTTGACGCGCGATAGAGGAAGTGTTGACGCGCGACAGAGGAAGTGTTGACGCGCGACTTGGGCAGTGTTGATGCGCGACAATATATTAAGATAGTGGACGCGTGACCTCAGACAGTGGACGCGCGACAAGACCTCAGACACTGGACAGAGTCGCTACTTGGTTCTTTTGCTGACGCAGGACTCTTTTCAGAATAATGGAAGGTGCCAGCTCAAAGAATATGAATAACCTAAAAGTAAGTAAGAAATCTCAGAAATCACTCTTCAAGTATTTTGGAAACTCTGCGGATACAGATATTATAAATACCAATCATATAGATGCCACCACAAAGAATCAGAATATTGACTGTGTGGAAGGTATTATTGAGGTGGACATGCTTTCTGCACAGTATCAAAGTCAAACAAATGAAACCTACGATAATATGCCAGATCTTGAAGATATTGTTCCTGTTGGGGTGCAACCAGAAGTGCAGCTAGATATCACAGATACAAACACTCAGCAAAATGGAAGACAGAAATCAAAATCAAACTCCGGTCCAAGAAAGAGGAAACCAGGTGATTGTGATATTGCTCAAAATTCTACTCAAAAAAGTAAAGCATTGAAAACGAACAAGAATATGTGGACCATTGGCAGGACATACAAGTTTGATTGGGCAGCTAAATTTCCGTTTATTGAACCTGTACAATCATCTAATTCTGAAGAAATCCCATCTGAATGTACATGTACAATATGTACGTGGAAATTGGGAAAGCAACAAAAAATGCAACTGAAGCTGGACACTATAGAAAAACATTGTGGAAAACAATATTTAACTGTAACGGGGGCGGATGGCCAGAAAATCAAAACACATAGGTGGAAAACTGAAAAAGAATGCATGCATGTTAGATACGCAACGGAATATGAGGCAGAGCAGAAAAAACACAGACATTTGTTGGAAAAGGGAGGAATGATCACATCGCATATTGGTAAGATGAAAGAAACAAATCTACATGCAAAATTCATACAATTCTCTACTCTTTTTCAAATACTTAAAAAAGGAAGAGCGATTTCAGATTTCCTCGATTTCAAAGTTTTGTATCAATTTAACGGAATGTTGAATGTACCTCAGTCTCATTGGTCTGAAAGTAGTGGATGGGAAATGGAAAAATGCCTCTCGATGATAGAGAAGGAAGATTTGAAAGAGAATGTAAAAAAGCAAACTTTATCTCTCTTTCAATTGATGAAGTGACAGCAGTCGACAACACCGCATGGGTATGTATCCACATCTATACTTTAGAAAATCATATAAGGACACCTCATCTGTTGGGTGTTATGAAAATGGTTGAAAACTACAATGCCGAAAACCTATATAAAATAGTTGTTTCTCATTTGAAAGATGTTGCTGGTATGACTGATTATGAAATTGCTACGAAGTTGGTATGCGTTGGAGCAGATGGTGCATCATCATGCAGGGTCACCGAACAGGGACTCTGTGTTAGATTACAAACAACAGTGGCCCCATATATGCTACCAATCCACTGTATGGCTCACAGAATGAATTTAGCGTATAAAATGGTAAGCAACCACGAAAATGTTGCTAAATTAGAAGACCTTATAAGAGAACTTCATGCCTATATGTCAAGCAGCCCAAAGCGTTTTCTCGAGTTCAAAAAATTTGCAATTGGAATTACAGATGGCAAAAAACTTCAAGGATGTGGAGACTAGATGGATCTCTTTGTATGAACCTGCATGCAGAGTTCGTGAGGAGTATCCTTCATTGGTTGGTTTCATGCACAAATACCGTCATGAAGTTGATAGGGCAAGGGACTTGTTGTTCCGTTTAAGCGATTTGGAGACATTGCTTACATTGGTTGGTATTCTTCCAATGTTAAAGGAGATCAATACAACGATGAAGCATGCACGGGGCGATTAATCTATATTGTGGATTTTATACGGATGAGGAAAATGGTATGTCAAAGTCTTGATATATTGTCTTGTTCCCAATGATAGTTTTGATGCACTGTTTTTGAAAATTGGAGAGATTTATTAGATCTTAAAAATCCTAACACCTTTTTGAGATTTAATATCCACGATCACCTCTGCATCACTTTGTTAATGGGAGGAAATACCTGTGCACATTTTGCAAAAACGTCAAGATATTACGAGGATCGGAACGAAAGATGTTCCCGTGACACGTAATTTGTTTGAGTCTGTTATAGTTGAAACAAGAATAAAGCTTAAAAAATTTGAAACCTTGTCATCGAAAATTAGGGAGCGTTTACAAAGATAAAATTACTGGAAGCCATGGGTGTGATGAATCCTAATTTTGGAATACTTTGAGGTGGCCGTGCGAGACTTTGTCGATAAGCATTTCCATAAATCAATGGGTACAATAATGGAACAATTTACAAAACGTCGAGCTCAAGGGTGTGGAAATCAAAGGTATATTGAATGCCGATTTATTAAAGTTTCAGTCAACAAATTTTGCAACAACAATGAGGAACCAATATAAGAATTTAGATCAACCTTCTAAAAGTGGTGCTATTACAAGGCTGTGGCGAGGAATCTATCAAAGTTCTATTTTACAAGAAGATATCAGTGAATATTTTAGATTATATGAGTTATGCCAAACAATGATTTTGGGGTCTGTGGAGGATGAAAGGGTTTTCAGTGCATTGTCATTTATAAAATCAAAACTGAGAAACAGGTTGGATAAAAATCTGGAAAGTTGCATGAGGTGTTATGTTTCTCGATACTCCATCGAAACCTTTCCGTTCGACAAAGCAATTGCGCACTGGAATTCCCTTTGCGAAAGAAGAGGTGTGAATAATACAGCTACAAGTACAAATATTCCCAACCTTGAGAGTGTAATTGGCTCTTCGTCACATTCTACAGAAGACAACATCGACTTTGATGAAGCTATTGATAATGGATTGTTTCAACTTTAAATAGGTATCTTCTTTATCTATCTTTTATCTTTATCATTAAAGATGTTACAGGTCTATATACTAAAAATGTCAGGCAATTCACCCATCTATCTACTAATACATTTCTCGTGTTGGGTTTTTTTAAAACACAGATCTAGCTCATTACCAGTGGCAATGATGATTTCAACTTTAAGGAGGTATCTTTTTCCCCTTAATCTTATTGTTTGTTACTATTCATTTTTTTCAGCTCTGGTTATCATTAAAGATGTTACAGGTGTATGTATTTACATTTAGTTAAATACAATATTTTTATTTTTTGAAAACGTGGGTTGACATCCGTCAGGAAAGTTGTTACTTCTCGGGACTGACAATGTCAAGCAACTCACCCATCTATCTACTAATCCATTTTTTGTGTTGAATTTTTTTAAGACAAAGATCTAGCACATTATCGGTGATGATTTCAATTTTAAATAGGTATCTTCTTCAACATAATCTTATTGTTTGTTACTTTACATTTTTTCAGCTCTTGTTATCATTAAAGACATTACAGGTCTAATTCTATATATTTACATTTATTTAAAGATATTGTTGGTCTATATATTTAAAGATGTTCTTTGGCACTTCTCGGAGTCGGAATTTGTGATGTCAGGCAACTCACCCCTCTATCTACAATGTCATGTAAAACAAAGATCTAGCACGTTACCCTTGATGATTTCACAACAATCTAATACGCAAGAGGTAAGCTAAACCCTAGCATATTTGCAATTATGTTTAATTTCTTACCAGTGATGATTCTTTCTTGATTTCTCAGAATTATATTTAATTTATTTTTAAATATAAGTCCACATAAAATTCACATAAAATTCACATAAACAATACATTATACGATTTTAAATATAAGTCCACATAAAATTCCTCATCATCCATATATATCATATCATCACCATATCATTATCATATCCTGAGTCCTGACACTACAATTATTATTAACACAATTATTTATCTAATTTTAAATTTATTAAAACAATTTCATTTTTTAAAATAATTCATAATCATATCATTACAATTCTATTCGTTCTAATGTCATCTATATCCATTCTAATCATTAATGTCATCTATATCCATTATAACACATTCCATTTATTTATCATCTATATCCATTCTAATGACATTATGATCATATCGTTACAAGTATAGAGAATAATTATCTTAAAACAAGTTCAAAAGTCTAGAGAAGAAGAATTATTGCTGATGATAAATCTACGTCCACATTAAATTGATCATCGTCTTTCATCATCATCTATCATTAATTATCAATTATCATCATTCATCATCTACGTCCACATACAATTCATGACAATGCAAGTAAACAAGAAACATACATATAATTCATGATAATCACCATCTAATGCAATTAAAATTAAAGATTGTATATAAATCCATATAATTAAATTCAAAAACCATAGTACATACTCAATAGTAGAAGTTTTCAAATTCAATATTTAAAGTTTCCTCAATAATAAAAGTTTCTAGTTTTCAAAACCCTCTCTTTCTTTATCCAATTCTACTCCTCTGCACTCTTCCCCAACGGCTTCTTCCACTGTGGCTATACCTCTTTCCCCAAAACCAGAAATCTCCATGCGACAGCAAATTTGGATCAGCTGCAGCGTATAAACTATCCCGTTGCCAATAATTTTCATAACGACTAATAATCTCATTGATAAGAACCTTAGCCCTTCTGTCCCATTCTATAAGCTGATTGATATGAGGAAGCATCTCCATCTTTCTCATCAACCCACACAAAATCTTTTTTGTGCTTGTCCAGATCTATGAAATACTCCTTGCCCTCTTTAGAAGTACTTGTGCCAAAACCCTGTATGGTCCAAGCAACAAGTGATACCTAATCAGCAAGTGAACAAAACCAGAACTTGAAAACATATAAAGAGAAAACAAACTAGCATTACTTTGTAGTACTATATGGTCCAACCAGTTATCGATCCACTCAATGATTCTCTCCAAGCTTCATACTCAGGAATTGTGTAAAAAGATAACACATTTCCATTTTTGTGAGTTGCCTACATCAACATGTGCCAAAATTAGACATGGAGATACATAACATCTGGAGGCTTAAAAACAAATATAAAGAGTCTCAATACACTCAACCAAATATACAGGGGGAACATTTACCCTGACAATAGGAGTGATAAATTCCACAACAAATGAAGGAATTTTAAGCAGTGATGGCCAGGTATGGTGTATGAAATTGATCAGCAATCCTTTGATGTGGGAACCATCATGGTCCTTTAAGAGACAAAGGACAAGTCAAAAAGGATCTCACTAGAAAGGATGTGTCAGAATTAAGCAGAAACTAAACAGCGCTATACAAAGATCATGTACCTGGTCTTCATTATCATCAGATGGCCATATCTTAAAGATTTAATCTGTCATATATTTTATCTTCCTGTAGACCAAGGATTTTTTTATATTTACTATCTCTTTATTCTCCATTTGTTGGTGAGTGGTAGCTTCCTAACATTGAGCAACTTACCTCTGAGAGGAAACACGCCATAATAATATTGACCAACAATAGATATTCCTACCACCTGATAGGATAAAGATAACTAAAATAACAAAAAATTAAATTGGAAAGTGATGTCGAAACATGTCACAATACTACCAAATTCAGTATTCACATTTCCCTAATTCAAGGCACAAACACTTACAGACAAGAGCCTTGGCTGAGTCACCCTCTGTTAATATTAAAGTACATTGATCAGAATTCTTCCCCCTACTTGATTTGCATCATCAAGTTTGGGAACATCAATTAATTTCCCCTTCTTGGTTCCATCAGTTTTCTTAAGATCTTTTTTTTGTTTAAACTTTTCCACTGCACTCATCAGGTCAAACAAAGTTACAAAGCTCATCTTAGACACTAGCATTGCAAAAATTACATGTACTCAGAAATGCTACATATTAGACACCACGCCTTTATTTATTGACATGGGCTGCAAATGCGAAACAGTGAAAATTACTATAAATTTATAACAACAAATTGTATCAGAATAAAAAACAGAATAACAAATATGAATTAAAATGAATTATACTTACAATCAACATGGAAACCGAACGTTGATTCGAGAAAATTCTTTTCTTCCACGAGTGTTGCCTTGGTTGTAACAATTGGTAAATTTTTGAACGGAAGGCCCGTAAACCGATGGATGTCATTTGCTTCGATACTGAATTGAAAAATTCGGCCATCGTTCAGAGTCACATAAAAAATGCCGTCCTCTGAATTGTAGGATGACAGAAAGTAATTCAAAATATCCGGATCTGTTTTGAAATGGGGCATATTAACGAGCCCTGTAAATTCACATGCATCCATTAAATCTTTATATTCTAAAGACATCTTTAAAACAGTATGGATGTGAGGGCATAAGGGACATCGATTGAATTGGATTCTCTTGATTTTTGTTACTGAACTTGCAGTTGGGAAGCATTGAGACCTATAAAAATTCAAGAGCTGGAAGGTGAAAATGAGAAAATGACCGGTTGAAGGGTATTTATAGGCTAAATCGGGCGTCAATGGCTTCACTTGACGCGTGTCAAAGGTCCTAGCTGACGCGCGACAATAGTCCTAGCTGATGCGTGTCAATTGGATCCAGCGACGCGCGTCAATAAGAGCAAGCGACACGCGCGTCAATAAGATCCATGACGCGTGATGAGTCAATGCGTCGTCGAATCGTGGCGCGTCAATAGGAGCGATGACGCCGTCAATAGAATCCGATGTGGCGTGCGTCATAGAGCGCGATGTGCATGTAGTAGGAGCGCGATGCGTGCGCGCGTCGAAAGATCGATGATGCGCGCGTCGAAAGAGAGCGATGGCGCGTCGAAAAAGCAATGGCGGCGTCGTCATAGGTGCGGTGAATGCGCGTCATAATGGAGCGTGTGGCGTGTCGTCGGTCAAGACCATTGACGTTCCATTGACGCGCGTCAGGAGTGATGAGTGACTAGATGGATCTCTTTATGCACAGAGAAAGCCTGAGACTACCAAATAATTGATTTCTTATCCAAAATTTAATGGAATTCGAAGTTTTCACCTCTTTTGCACTAGAGGAAATTCCCTTCATGTTTGCAATGCAGCCAATTGAGATGAAGCCTTCAAATTTATCCCCAGACCAAAGAAACAAATAGTGTTTGGTGTGTACTTGATGATGATATAGGGTCTTGTTTGATAAGTTCAAAAAGAAACTTCATGATATATGCTAAGACTGAGTTTGAGATGAGGTACCAGTAAGGCACTCTTGACAAAATTTACACAATGTTACCTTTTTAAGATGATCCAACCTTGCCAGAGAACTTTATGTTGAGTTTTGTAAAAAAATTTCAATATTTGAGACACTTCATTTTATCAATTGTACTTGAAGATCATGATTAATCAATTCAAGGCATAGAAATGGGGAGCTTGAAAATTGTCTTCAAACATACACTTGAACATTGTATCTTCAAAAAAGGAAAACAAAACAAGGTGGTAGCGAGGAATTTTATACTTTGATACTCATTGCGAAGGGTCACCAAGTATTTCATCATTTCAACAATGATAATTAGAAGAAAGTAAAAACAACTTTCCGTTACACACAACAATTTTGATCACTTTACCCTTATTGTATCTTTCAAACCTCATACTTGTGCACTGAATATCCTTACATAGGATGAGATGAATCTACTAAAGGATCAAAGATTTCAAGTTCATTCTTGTAACTAATATGATATGTAAACAACCTTATTGAACTATGATCATATGCACCACCTTAAAAATTTGAAAAAAAAAGAAAATATTTTAATTCCCACTCAACATCTTTGAGAGATCTCATTTTGATGTGAATCCTATACAACATATTTTGATCTTGATCCATTTTCCCCAAAACATTTTACAATATCTCAAGATGTGAATCCTATACAAAATTAACTATGATTTATCCCTTGTACATTTTTCTTGGATCTAAGAAGACAGTTGTTTAGTCTGCATTTCTAAGCGATCCAGTTTTATAAAAACTTGAATAAGTTTAAATACTCATTTCAAAATCTGATTAAATTTGGCATGAAGCACTAAAAGACACTCCTATACACATTTCATGTTTTGGTTAACCATGGGTTTTCCTAAAGATGTTACAGTCTATATACTAAAAATGTCAGGCAATTCACCCATCTATCTACTAATCCATTTCTCGTGTTGGGTTTTTTAAAACACGAGATCTAGCTCATTACTAGTTGCAGTGATGATTTCAACTTGAAGCAGGTATCTTTTCCATTAATCTTATTGTTTATTACTATTCATTTTTTCAGCTCTGGTTTTCATTAAAGATGTTACAGGTCTATATACTAAAAATGTCAGGCAATTCACCCATCTATCTACTAATCCATTTCTCGTGTTGGGTTTTTTTGAAACACAGATATAGCTCATTACCAGTGGCAGTGATGATTTCAACTTTAAGGAGGTATCTTTTTCCCCTTAATCTTATTGTTTGTTACTATTCATTTTTTTCAGCTCTGGTTATCATTAAAGATGTCTATGTATTTACATTTAGTTAAATACAATATTTTATTTTTTGAAAACGTGGGTTGACATCCGTCCGAGGAAGCTGTTACTTCTCGGGACTGACAATGTCAGGCAACTCACCCATCTATCTACTAATCCATTTTTGTGTTGAATTTTTTTAAGACAAAGATCTAGCACATTACCGGGGATGATTTCAATTTTAAATAGGTATCTTCTTCAACATAATCTTATTGTTTGTTACTTTACATTTTTTCAGCTCTTGTTATCATTTATTTAAAGATATTGTTGGTCTATATATTTAAAGATGTTGCTGGCACTTCTCAGGACTGACAATGTCAGGCAACTCACCCCTCTATCTACAATGTCAGGTAAAACAAAGATCTAGCACGTTACCCTTGATGATTTCACAGCAATCTAATACGCAAGAGGTAAGCTAAACCCTATCATATTTGCAATTATGTTTAATTTCTTACCAGTGATGATTCTTTCTTGATTTCTTAGAATTATATTTAATTTATTTTTTATATGTGCAAAATCCTTTGATATATTTTTTTAACTGGGATAAACTATTTTTAGACTTATAATGATCATCCTCTAACACGGTTATTCAAACTCAATTCTAATGTTATCTTCCATATCCTATAGTCCCACCCAAATCTACACTATATCTAATCACAACTATTTAATCAAAATGCTGAATTTGTTCACCGAGAAAGCATTAATTTGATACTACATATTGGGATTTTTAGAAATCATGAATGTAATAAACTAAACCAAAGAAAAAAATTAGATCTAAATGGAAGAATGAAATCAACAAGGGAACTTGTGAGTCTTTATCTAATAAAAATCCTTTCTAGTAATAAACCGACTAGAACATTGATAATTCTATTAACTTCAAACTATCCTGCAAATGTAGTGTGCCTTCTTGAGGCTCTACATAAATACTTACACACATAGTTTACTATGATCTAGTTTGACAACCTTGATATTTTCTTACACACTCAAAATTATTCCAACTTATAGCCTCCCGGTTCTAATCCACAATTATTCTTCACCCTTATCAAATATAAAAAAATGATAGGATTCTTCAACCTATGAACTTGATCTATACTGAGACTAATCTTCATGATAAAACCTTATATGTTTTACATTAAACTTCAAAGTTCTATATCGAGCTTGACCTATATTTTAATCACATGGTTATTCCAACTTTGGTTAATCTAGCCTCCATAACCTTGACTATTTACAAAGAACTTGTCAATCTACTCTACACAAAACAATATCCATGATAACAAAACCATATCTTTTAAACCATGGTCTTGATTATTTCCCAAGCTCTAATTCTTATGGCACGGAATTTAACTATTTCATAATTGGCTAATCTAGCCTCCACATCAATGATTGTTTCAGCAAAATTTATTTTCTGACAAATGGTCTTGACTATTTTGGATGTCAAACAACCTCTCTAATGAGAGATTATGCACTTATATAGAGGTGAATCTCTTTAAAATAGAATTTTCCTACACCATAAGTCTATTAAGGAGAAATCCTAAAGATCTGTTTCAAATCTTAGTTGCTATTTTTTCCCAAAGACATAATTTTCAAGATAATTAAAGTCCCACAAGATATTTAGGCACTACATTTTACATTATACACATTAAATTGATCATCGTCTTTCATCATCATCTATCATTAATTATCAATTATCATCATTCATCATCTACGTCCACATACAATTCATGACAATGCAAGTAAACAAGAAACATACATATAATTCATGATAATCACCATCTAATGCAATTAAAATTAAAGACTTTATATAAATCCATATAATTAAATTCAAATACCATAGTACATACTCAATAGTAGAAGTTTTCAAATTCAATATTTAAAGTTTCCTCAATAATAAAAGTTTCTAATTTTCAAAACCCTCTTTTTCTTTATACAATTCTACTCTGCTCTCTTCCCCAACGGCTTCTTCCACTGTGGTTGTACCTCTTTCCCCAACACCAGAAATAACCCCTGAACTTATAAGATCTTCTGCAGCACTGTCCAGATTTTTTAAAATTCTTTCTTCTTGATTTGTTGCATCTCCATGCGACAGCAAATTTGGATCAGCAACTTTGCTTTGGCTTTGAATAATATGTCAGGGTCGAGACCATGCTCTTTAATTATCCGCTTTAGTGTATTGTTTTGTTTGTTAACCAAAACAATATTTTGCTTCAAATTTTTTGCTGCGGATAAGCTGTTCTTTGTTGTTTCCAAGTGAACTTGCAAAACCTTCACCTGACTCTTCAAATTTTCATATTTCAACTGCACAAAAAGAGTAATGTCAATTCAAAATATTAATGTAAATTCAAAATTTCAAATTAACAAGAATGATTGTTTGAATGTAATAGTACTTACAACCGCTCTATCTCTTTCGGCATTTGCGATTGATACCAAATCCTTGTCCTTGGACCATTTGTTAAAATATGCCTAGGCCTCGGCACTAATATTTTCCAATTTGTTTAGTGCCTTATCTAAAATGTCGTCTTTATAGTTGTTGTTAAACGTGACAGTCCCACATCTTACTTGGGTAAGTAAGGAATCCATCTTCGCAGGTTGATTATGGACTGCAGCGTATAAACTATCCCGTTGCCAATAATTTTCATAATGACTAATAATCTCATTGATAAGAACTTTAGCCCTTCTCTCCCATTCTATAAGCTGTTGGATATGAGGAATAATAAACTCACTGACATGGGATTGACAATCATAACCAATTAAGTTCTCCAAAGGAAAACGTGGCAACTGTTCACTATCTGAATCTGATGCAGACGATCTTGCTGGAGAAGTATGGGGGCTTTCACCAAGATCAACTGCTCCTTGTTTCTGCCTTTGGGTGGGCTGATCCTGTTTTTGAAAAAATTAATCAAGATTTAGATAAATAAATTTAAATCAGAATGTAATTCAAAATTGTAAAGCATATTAAAATTGAAATTTGAAGTATACTTTTGGCCTTGAATCATCTCGCGGGTATCGAAAAAACCAGTTGGGTCATTGCTATCAATGCCCAAATAATCTTCATCTAAATTTATATTGTTCAAAACAGATATGCCCATTGCACTGGGCAAGCCACCAAGTGATAGAGTTGGAATTCGAAACGAGGAGGCAAGGTTTAGTGTCCCACTAGGGGCCGGAGCAAAAGGCATGCGTTTACCAATGTTCTTTTTCACTGTTCCTCTGGTTGGCATTTTAAAAATTAATGGTTGAGTGGGTGTCGGTGCCATTGTGGTTTGATCATGACTGACATGTGCTGAAAAGTACAAGAAAAAAATGAAAAATATTAAAACAATTCATAAAGTCAAAACTACGAAATTAAACGTACTATAGAAAAGTTGTACCTTGTTGTCGAGGGGTTGTTTTTCTCGGTGCTACGGGTGGCCTTGTAGGAGTTGTACTCAGTGGCTGTTCAGAAGATATGAATGCATGCGACTGTATGGAGTGAGTTGGGGAAGAAGGTTCCAAAGTCCCTGCAATTCATCAATATTAAATAATGTCAATTCATTTGGTTAAAATTTAAATTGAAAAATAAATATGCAACTTTGGAATTTGTAAATAATATATGAGAATGTATTACTTCTCTGGCGTTTAACGAGTTCAAACTGTTGAGGGTTTGGAGAGGAGTGAGCTTCCATTTCAGATTGGGAGTCCCCCGAAGCCTCCGCGTGTTGTTGGCCTCTTCCTCTCGATAACTTCTTTTTTTGGGGAAGGGCTTCAAGATATCTTCTCTGCAAAACATTAAAATTTAAGTTTTAATAACTGTGCACTGTAATGTCGAAAATTGAAATACAATTACAAACTAAATAGTTTATACATGTTGTTCTTCAAATGGAATTGAGAATTTCTTCAAAGCCTCATCAGAGCAAGTAGGAATTTGTTTATCTTTTAAATTTAAAATTGCCTCATAGTAGAAGCCAGGAGATAGTTTGTTGAATAAATGAAAGGTTTATCTCGAGAGTTTTGAATTTTTATGTCGGTTCTTATTTTTTGGATAGATATGTGCACCAATCAATTTTCATTTTGAGATAGTGGCACAAATGTATGCAATGGCCCAATTTGGTATATCTGTTTGGCGACCCTGCAAAACAATTCTGGCTTGAAAAAATGAAATAAGTGCAGCAAGAAAGTGGTGTGCAATTGATTGTGTATCTACACCACACCTGGATTTATTGACATGGGCTGCAAATGCGAAACAGTGAAAATTACTATAAATTTATAACAACAAATTGTATCAAAATAAAAAATAGAATAAAAAATATGAATTAAAACGAATTATACTTACAATCAACATGGAAACCGTCGTTGATTCGAAAATTTCTTGTCTTCTTCCATTAGTGTTGCCTTGGTTGTAACAATTGGTAAATTTCTGAAAGGAAGGCCCATAAACCGATGGATGTCATTTGCTTCGATAGTGAATTGGAACATTTGGCCATCGTTCAGAGTCACATAAAAATACCGTCCTCTGATTGTAGGATGACGAAAGGTAATTCAAAATATCCGGATCTGTTTGAAATGGGGCATATTAACGAGCCTGTAAATTCACACTCTTCCATCAAATCTTGATATTCAAAGACATCTTTAAAGCCGTATGGATGTGAGGGCATAAGGGATTCTGTAGTTGATCTTGAAATCGATTGAGTTGGATTCTCTTGATTTTCTTGCTGAACTTGCAATTGGGAAGCATGTGAAGTCGACATTATAGTTGTAATTGCATCTTTGACAACGATTTAGACCTGTAAAAATTCAAGAACGGGAAAATGAAAACAAGAAAATGAGCGGCAGAAGGGTATTTATAAGCTAAATAGGGCGTCACTGGCCCCTATTGACGTGCGTCATTTTCTCCTACTCTTGACGCGCATCATCACGGCTACTATTGATTGACGCGCGTGATCATTAGGACTATTGTCGCGCGTCAGCTAAGACCTTTGACGCGTGACACCGCTCCCTAGTGACGCGCGACACTGTCCCCTACTGACGCGCATCACTTCCTCCTATTATCACATGTCAGCTAAGACCTTTGACGCGCGTCAACAGTTCCAGGTGACGCGCGTCAATAGAAGACAGAGACACGCGTCATTAGGTACAGTGTCACGCGTCAATAGAAGCCAGTGTCGCGCGTCAAAGGTCTTAGCTAATGCGACGACAATTACAGTCCTAGCCGCACACGCGTCAATAGGAGCCAGTGACGCGTGTCAGTAGGAGCAAATGACGCGCGTCATTAGGGACCAAAGATGACGACGCAGCGATGAGAGGAGACATAGGAGGCGCGTGTCACGCGTCATTACAAGCCGATGTGACGCGGCGATGGTAGGAGACAATGTCACGCGTCATTACGACCAGCGATGTCATACGTCATTAGGAGCCGGCGTCATGCGTCATTACGAACCAGTGTCACGCCAGTGGCATGCGCGTCATTCTAGACCATTGATGTTCCATTGACGTGTGTCAGGAGTGGTTATTGACGTCTTGTTGTCGCACATCACTGATGGAGCCATGAAAAACCAGGCAAAATTTTGTTTTTGAATACTGTCAAATTCACCTTTCACTGAAACTGGTTACGGGGATATTCGCCAGGTATTTTCCACCTTCAATTTTATAGGGGTGTCTTAAAATGAACCATGTGCCTTCATTACTATTTCACACTCACTCTTGGGTCACACTCTTTCCTCTTACTCGATGTTCAAATTTGAACTCAAACATTTGCTTTATACCCTTATCAACTCACAAACATGAAACAATTCGGTCTTAATCCTTCATCTCAGCCAATAAATATTTTAAAATTACTAATATATTCATAAAAACATTCATAATAGACCCATGTAGGTCAACCATGCTCATATACACTAAATAAGCTCAAAATAAGCTCAAAACCCTATCGCTTAGATCATCAAATAGCACAAACATCATCACCATGATTATTAAAGCTCCCAGATAGCTCACACATATCAAATATGACATAAAAACACCATCCATGTTCTTACATAAACTTTCTCCAATAAAATTCTTCATAACTCACTTAAGAAGGCACATATCCTTCTCAAAACAGCTTCTTTCTAGAACCAAAGATTCACTTATGGACATCAAGCACACACCAGAACACCTCAACTATGGCATGTAGCAATTCATTGGAATCCTTTGGGCATGTATATCACATCAATTCATGGTATATCTCATGAAAAATCCATGTATAATCCACACCAACATTCCTCTTCACCAAATTGAACTTCCCGAAAAGAAATTTTACAAACTCAACTATTTTTCATCCTTTATACCACTTACAATGCCTCTAAATTCATTCACTAGGAACACAATTAATCTCTCTTCACTCCTCCAACTGATATCAAGGATCAATGAATCCAAAGCATGCATCATATACCTCAATCTTTTATCCCGAGCAATTATGTCCTAAATAAGAAACCTTCTTCTCTGCAAAATGAGCTAGTTAACCTATCAAATCTCATCATCATGAGACAAAACATATACCATTAGAAATCCATCTGAATCTAATTTCCATAACATCTTACATTTTCTTATGACTCCAAATGGAAGTCTTTTGACCAATTCCATCTTTGAAACTACTCTAGAACGCCCAAAATTGCCTTAGGACTAGTCTTCATAAATATGGCACACTTTTCCCTCTAGAAGATCAACCATGATCTGAAACCATAATGGACATAAATTAAAAACTACATAATAAAAACAATGTCAATTTACTTTCCAACTCCTTTGGATAACCTTTCCTCAAATTTTACTTCTTCATAAACTTTTCATTTTTCAGTTATGGTCCACCCATCACCACATGCTTTAACTTAATTTATTAGAAATTTGGAATCCTCTACAACCTCAAATTATCATACTAGTACAAAAAATCAATTCTAGGAACCAACTATGAAGTTCTTCTCCATCACTCTTGACCTAGGGTTGTAAAGCCATAACAAGTAGTTTACCTTTTTAGCATTCGTTCATAAATTTGTGGGCCAACTTTGGGATATTCTCAACTCCATGCCCTAAAATCCCTAAAATACTCAATTTCCCATGAAAACTCTACACGTGCCAACCATGAAAATTTCACTTGCTTCGAGATGGAAAACATGATTTTATGAACCCTATTTTGGTTCAAACCTCATATCTTGCAATTTTCTCAACATGGAAACCTGAAATTTTCCCACAACATCATGACACACTCTAATAACATCTCCAATCATCATAAAGTCACAAATAACACTTTGCATCTTCATGTAACATCTCATATACATGACTTGGTCTTGGGGATTTGTATGTTTTAGGATATAATAGACTGAAACGGCACTAAAAATCATCATGAAACCTCTACAAACTATCTCTACATGATGAAAAAAACCTGACATACCTTCATGAGTTATATCAATATCTCACACATACTTTCAAGTGACTATCATGCCTAATTAGGCCTCCAAGCACTAGGATTAGACCTAGTTTGCACCATGACAAAGTAGACCAACCACATGACTCTTCTTCCAAGCACTCCAAAATGACCTAACACACCTGAGAAAACATGTCTCACACTTTTTCATGCTTCCATGATCTCATATACTTTTACACCTCATTCTCATACACCATTTGGTCTTTAAACATCTAGACTAGGTCTAGATGAATACCTATAAATAATGTTCAATCATGTACCTACACTCCTCCACATCACTCTGCATATGCTTGACCTTAACCACATGTCATAATAGCATTATAAAAAAATATGAAGCACTTAGTCCAAACTCCAAAGTAACTAGTTCATACTCAAGCAAACAATTCATACTCCAAAGAAAGTAGTTTATACTTCAAATAAATCCATCAAACTTTGAAGCTTCCTATATTATATCTTGTAGATACTAATACACTTATGACACATCATATTAACCATGATAGACCTCATGAAAACATCTACTCATCTTAGGATAACTTATACTATGACCATGGACACTAAACATGGAGACTGATATGACATCTACACACCCTTTTCCATCAATGGACTTGAAATCATTTACAACACTAAGACACAATGGCCAATAATCCCCCTTTGTTATTGATGGAAACCACCTTCAAAAACATTGATGACAACCAACAAGACCAAAGCACAACTACAAGACCTCATTTCCATGTTTCGATGTAACTCTCCCCCTTTGACATCTATGAAAAAGGCTACTATGATGACTCAACATGGAAAATGACAACACATAATATGACACAATGGAAACAATGAAAAATGACAAACTTATTTGACTCAAGAACTCCCCTTGAGTGTAATTTCTCTTTTCTAATCTCAACAACATCAAAAATTATCCACGGACCTGATATGGTCATCCACAAAGATCCCCTTGAGCTAATATCCTCTCCATAGTTTGTCTTTATTCACAATCAACATATTCTACTAGGTTTTTACCATACATGAAATCACAAAATATGACTTCAAGGAAAGAAAAACACTATTTAGAACCGTGAGCTATGAACGTCATCTTCAAAGGCAAAAGTGACCAAATTTTCCATGCTTTAAAAATCCATACACAACATGATTTCACTCCTTATATCTCCCTTGGGTTTATTCTATCCATATCTAACTGAAACCCCAAAAATCAAACACTTACCTTACATATATGTCATGAAAACTAGGTCAAGCACATCATCACTTCCCTGAAGCAACTTTTCAGTATCCTTGGTCTTCTTTGCATGACATTATACCGTTTGCACCAAAACAACTTATTTGCCTTTGAATTATACTGTTAGAGTAGGTATTTACCTTAGCTCATGTTCACCTAGGTACTTTATTTACCTTTATTATATTTAACCTCAACCACTTATGTGTGTGGATATTTCTTTTATCTTATTTATATATTAGGAGATATTATCTAGTTGTTAGGTATAGTTCTTTCCTTGATCTATGATATTGACTAGATCTTTGATGACTAGTTCTTTCCTAAATCTATGGACTTGACTAGTTCTTTCCTTGATTTATGGCTTGATCTACGACCTTGACTGGTTCTTAGATTGATATTCTATTAGAGTATGTATTTACCTTAGCTCATGTTCACCTAGGTACATTTTTTACCTTTATTGTATTTATCCTCACCAACTTATGTGTGTGGATATTTATTTTATCTTATTTAGATATTAGGAGATATTATCTAGTTATTAGGTATAGTTCTTTCCTTAATCTATGGTATTGACTAGTTCTTTCCTTGATCTATGGTGTTAACTAGATCCTTGATGTCTAGTTCTCTCCTAAATCTATGGTCTTGACTAGTTCTTTGATGACTAGTTATTTCCTTAATTTATGGCTTGATCTACGACCTTGACTAGTTCTTAGATTGTTATTCCTTTCCTATATAAGCAAGGCCCATTCTCATTATATTTCATTGAGTTTCATAATAATATATGATATTGTTTCTCATTTGTTTAAAAGGTTTTATGTAAATTTATTCTCGCGAATTGATTTCATCTTATAAGTTATGGTGTTTGATTAGCATCTATGTTCTTGGCTTGGTACAATATAGTTATTGTTCCTTTTATATTCCTTACCTATATAAGCAAGGTCCATTCTCATTTTATTTTATTGAGTTCCATAATAATATATGATATTGTTGCTCATTTTTTTACAAAGGTTTTGTAAAGTTATTCTAGGGAATTACTTTCATCTTATTGAGCGTGGTGTTTGATTAGCATCTAATTTCTTGGCTCGATATGATATGTTTATCGTTCATTTTACAATATCAGAGTTGGAGATTGCTTATAGACATCTGGCCCTGAAGGGCATCCTTAGCCCCTAGTCATATGGTATGGTCATATGAGGGCTTAAAGATTGTGATTCCTACTAGTAGTGCTAACTTCACCCCTTTGATTTTATCCGTGTGGTGAAGGAAAAAGTATTTTATTTATTTTTAGTGGCCACTAAAATATATAGTAAATCATAATATTGAAAAGTTTGTATCTTTTGATCGCTAACTCGGTTTTGAGTGTTGTTTTTCGTAAAAGTGCTTGTTTTTTGTTCTCATTCCAGTGGAACTATTTATTTT
Organism: Taxus wallichiana var. yunnanensis; assembly: GCA_018340775.1. Taxonomy (NCBI): domain Eukaryota; kingdom Viridiplantae; phylum Streptophyta; class Pinopsida; order Cupressales; family Taxaceae; genus Taxus; species Taxus wallichiana. Next base: position 697,225,261 of record CM031243.1, on the reverse strand, counting down.
GAGAAATGCACTATGATTATAAAGTTTCATATAGTAACGCATACTCAATTATAAAGTGCAAAAATATGGGGGTCTTGATTGGATGAGCCATTAAAAACACATAATTACCACACATTGAAACCAAGAATGGAAAAAATCATTAAGAAAAAGGATTATGGGCTTTAACTTCTTCGAACAACCATTTTTCATTAGAGAATATGAGAAATTTCAGTACCGATTTGCAAAAATTTGATGAGTTTATGGGCTTTATAGGAACTTATGTAAGTGACAGGATTTTGTTTCATTTAGAAAATGTGACTCTCATTTCACAATATGGGGAAATTGGAGGATTTATTTGATAAAGTGGATCACATGAGATCCATGCAACTTGAAATTGAAATCACCTCTCTAAATCCTGAATATTTTCCATCAATTATAGACTATCTTACCAAGTTCAAGCATTTTTGACACAAATGTTTGAAGGGGATTGGAAGAGATAAGAAAGATGAATAGTGTGTTTACTTGATTCTATCCAAGTTGACAGGACCATTCCAAATATTGTTTTCTACCTTTTCCTCTAGCATGGATGCCTTAGGTGACACATTTAAAATGTCCGACTTAGAAACATTTTGTGAAAGACTTACTATGGAAGAATCCAAATTGTTTAACCTTGAGTCTTCCACCTCTCAAAAGGTATTAGTTGCATCTAATCCTAAGGGAAAGAGAAAACAAAAAGTAAAACTAAATCCACCCCCTCTCCATCTCAAAGTGCTCCTAAACCCAAAGGAAACAACTCTAAACCCAAGGATTCTTCTAAATCTAAGAATAAGTCTAGCCTTTCATGCTCTTTTTGTGGGGGTATTGGTCATGAAGAACATAGGTGTTATAAGTGAATGCAAGCCTTAGAGGATGCAGTCAAGAAATATAAAATTTATATCTCCACTCCACCTCCTTTAATCATCATGGAAAAGCACTTAATTTTGTTTCGATATCTCATTCACCACTTGCAAATAGTTAGGTTATAGATTTTGGTGCTTCTCATCACATGACTTATTCCAAGGAGTATTTTGTATCTCTAGGTCTGAGTTCTACTTCCAAAATTGAGGTTGGAGATTCTTCCTTTCTTTATGTTACGTAAAAGGTGATATATAACTTGATGGTGGAAGTATCCAAGATGCATTATATGTTCCTAATATCACTTCCAATTTGCTATCTCAGTATATCAAAATTTTCATTCTCGCTCAAGGAAAAATAATGATTTTTACACCACATGGGGCAAAAGTATGAATTTTTTTGGAGCCTTATTCACTTATTGCTCAAGGGATTTTTTATCATAGTTATAGACTATATCACTTTGAGGTTTTTGATGACACTTCTTCTATAGGGACAAGATTGGTTTCTCATGTAGATTCAAAAAGTAATATTTGGCATGAGAGATTTGCACATCTCAATTACAAATATTTGAAGGATTTGAGCACTCATGGTATGGTTGATGGTCTTCCTAGAGTTTCTTGTCTTGATGAAGTTTGGCATGGTTATGCATTAGAAAAACAACACCAAGATCGATTTCCTAAGAATTTTTCCAAGACATTTTCTTCACCACTTGAGCTTGTACATAATGACTTGATGTTTTTCCTACCCCCTCTTTCAATGGAGCTAAGTATGCACTTAATTTTATTGATAATTTCTTGAGGCGTACTTGGGTTTATTTTCTCAAGTACAAAAGTGATGTTTTTTCACATTTAAAAGTCTTAAAGGCTTTGGTCAAGAAACAATCTTCTAGTTCCATAAATAACCTTCACACTGATAATGGGGGAGTACTTCATCAATGAGTTTTCTAAATTTTTGGCAACTCATGGCATTATTCATCAGCATTTTTTTCCTCATACTCCACAATAGAATGGAAGAATAGAACTTTGAAGGAAATGTTTAATCGTATGATGAATCCTAAATATTTACCTCTTATCTACTAGGCGAAAAGTAGTTAAGTGTGCTAACTACATTCATAATCATGCACAACACAAAGCACTTGAGAATTTGACTCTAGAGGAAGCTTGGTACAAAACTAAGTCGATGTCTCATTTTTTCGAGTCTTAGGGAGCCATGCTTGGGCCTTTGTGTTAAAGAAGAAAAGGAAAGATTTGGATAATAATAACAAACCCTTGATCTTGGTAGGGTATTCTGAGAACATGAGAGCTTATATAATTTTATATCTTAATACTCATAAGGCTCTTTTTCGAACACATGTTCAATTTGATGAGTGCTTCCCACCTCATGATTCTTCATCTTCTTCCATGCCTACTTATTCTTATTTATCTCATCTTGAGAATCCTTTATTTGAGGAGGTTGATGAGGAGGTTATAGATGTTGTTGAGGATAATATTCCCATTGATGTTGTCACTATGCCTAAGTGGTCTCGTACTACAGTTTCTAAGGCATCACCTTTCATACAAGATGTTCCACCCACTAGGAATCATCACACACATTCTACAAGTTCTGGAATTTTTCCGAGGTTGTTTCTCGAGATCCATAGTCTTTTTTCGAAGGATCATGGGATACATGAGTGGGATAATGTAATGATAGTTGAGTATTATTCTTTGATGAAGAATCATACTTGGGATTTGGTATCTCTTCCTAAAGGAGAGAAGATGATTAGGTATAAGTGGGTATACCAAACCAAATACGTAGCTGATGGGTCCATTGAAAAGTATAAGGCTCATCTTGTTGTGAAGGGTTTTTCACAAGTTGAAGGTATTGACTACTCGAGACTTTTACACATATTTCCCGATGGATTATGTATGCCTTGTACTTATTATTACTTCATCATAGGGGTGGCTCGTATACCAAATGGACATGAAGAGTGCCTTCTTACATGGAGATTTATAGGAGGAAATATACATGGAGTAACCTACTGGATTTGTTCATGAATCTTATCTTGTTTGTAGACTTTGAAGGTCTCTCTATGGTCTTAAACATACCCCTCGGGATTGGTATGAGAAGATGAATTCTTATCTTCTATCTATTGGTTTTGTTCATTGTCACTCTGATCATACAAAGATATCTACAACATGTTGGTGAGGATATTGTGATATTTGTCTTGTATGTTGATGATTTGTTACTTATTGGCAATTCTTCTTCCCACATTCGGACTATTCGAGAGGTCTCTTTCTACATAGTTTAACATGATAGAGATCTTGGGTTATTGTATTATTTCCTTAGTTTTAGATTTCTTAGATATATTCAAGGATTCATTTGAGTTAGAAAAAGTACACCCATGATATTATTTAGCATTTGATATGGTTGATTACAAGCCAATTACATATCTTTTTCATCTGGGTTACTCTTACTTCCATGTGTACCACACCACTTTCTAACCCTACATTATATAGGCGCTTGGTTGGAATTCTCGTGTATTTGACCCATACTCACCCCGATATTTCATTTGCAATAATGTTTGTATCTCAATTTGCACATTCTCCTCATAGTAGTCATTGGCAAGTGGCTAATAAAAGGATTTTGTGCTATTTACAGGGCACTTCCCACTTTGACATACACCACACTTGGAGTTCTACTCAGTTGGTTGGATATACAGATTCAAATTGGGCAAGTTCTATTGATGATCGAAGTTCTACTCCTGGATATATATTTTTTCTTGTTTCTTCTCCAGTTGTTTGGGTGTGAAAAAGAAAAATGTTATTGCCCTTTCATCTTTAGAGGTAAAGTACAGGACAACAGTTATAGTGAGTCAATAGATTCTTTGGTTTTGACAATTATTGACAAAGTTTGGATTCCCACAGGATTCACTGATTGTACTTTGGTATGACAACCAAATTGTAATTCACATTTCTCACAACCCTATTGAGCACCAACAGACCAAGCATATTGATATACACATACACTTCATTCTTCAACACACTCAAGATGGAGTTCTTTTCTTGGAGTACATTTTGACTCAGAAGAGGTTGCGGACATCTTTACGAAGCCTTTTGCATCACCTCAATACCTTGAGTTGTGTGGCATGCTTGGGGTTTCAAAAGTTGCTCTTGGGGGGTGTTCGTGAGAATATCTTCCTTCTTCTTCTTTCTCTTTCCTTTTAGCAGGATTCTTTCATGCTTTTTGGTTTGAGATTTCTTTATGGATATATTGTACATGAGTACTTGATCGTGCCCAATTTTGGGACTCATACAATGAGATATGCCACTTTTATTTTGGGCTCCTAGCTTCACTTGAGGGTGGTGTTAGAGTAGGTATTTACCTTAGCTCATGTTCACCTAGGTACTTTATTTATCTTTATTGTATTTATCCTCACCCACTTATATGTGTGGATATTTATTTTATATTATTTAGATATTAGGAGATATTATCTAGTTATTAGGTATAGTTCTTTCCTTGATCTATGGTATTGACTAGATCCTTGATGACTAGTTCTTTCCTAAATCTATGGACTTGACTAGTTCTTTGATGACTAGTTCTTTCCTTGATTTATGGCTTGATATATGACCTTGACTAGTTCTTAGATTGATATTCCTTTCCTATATAAGCAAGGCCCATTCTCATTGTATTTAATTGAGTTCCATAATAATATATGATATTACTGCTCATTTATTTGCAAAGGTTTTATGTAAATTTATTCTAGTGAATTACTTTCATCTTATTGAGTGTGGTGTTTGATTAGCATCTAAGTTCTTGGCTTGGTATGATCTATTTATCGCTTCATATTATATACCTACAAACCATTATTTTCTCTACCTAAACATTCTTTTTGCCACTTAGAACACCTTATGAAAATCAATAACTAGCTCCACCGCCTCAACGGACCTTCACATACCCGTAACTATTCTCGGGCTGGAATTGGACTAGTTTTTGGTTGGTTTTTTATTGAGTTTTCAATTCTATAAACATGAACTCTTATTCACAGCACTCTCAATCTGATATAGGTCACAACCAACTCTCCCCGCTTCAAAATATCTTTCTACACTTGTAGCTTTCATATTTACACCTTCACCGTCTTGACACAAAGATTTGTAGCATCATGTTCTTTTTCATGACATGTTGCATTACCGTGCATTCTTCCTTAAACATATCAAGGTATTATAATTTTCTCACTCCTTCACTTTGCAAGCATATCTTTGTTTTAGTCTTTCTATTATGATTTAAGAATTCATTTTAGGTCATACCATATTATCATTGCATCTACCTTTCAAAACTCATTCTCAAGCCCAACTATCCATGTACATACCTTCCACTTTGACATTCCTAATCAAACGTGTGCTTTTCTCCAACCGAGACGTACGATTCCTTTTTTCATTTGATACATGCCTTTCATATATTATGTAACATCTCTTGAGTTACACACACTTGACATGCTTGGACTAGTGACATTGATGGAAAAATTATCTTGATGCATACTAACGAAGAGAAAAACCTTTTACGCATTACTTTATTCTCTTAACATGACACAATAACTTGACTCCATAACATGACATACTCAAGACTACTACTTTCTTGTGTCACTATTTTCATACTCGAACTTTGACATGCTTTACAAACCTTGATCATCATGCATAAACTTATCTTGGTACTTTGATATATCAACCAACATCTTAACTCATATCTTTCATATCATGACTCATACTTGGATTAAGAGAAACTCAATACAGATCATGACCATACCTTTAGTACTTGATACATTATTGCACTACTTAAGAACTCAACCTAAAAACTTCAACAGTGGCAACAAAAACTTGAAGACATGACTATACAAACTCAAATAACTTTTAACAATAACCATACAATTTTCACTTAATCGACCAAAGAAGGCCACAAAATCACACTTTTAAACATTTGTAATGCATTTAGCCCTCTAAGAGAACTTCACATACTTACAACATGACTATACATTTTTTTATTATAACCTCACACCTTTTATTACTTGAAAACCCAAATAAGACAACAAAACATGATTATACACTATGAAAACATATCTTGACAACTTGGAGCACTTCATATAGCAGCATATTTCATTAGTCATCTTCCACTACTTCCAATACTTCATATGGATGAGCATGTCTCTAAAAATCCTAGTAGATACATTACTCTTCATGATCAATCTAGAAGAATGACTTAAAAATGTCCCATGCATTCTTATATACTTTACCTCACCCTTTTCATCTTGTTTCTAATATGTATACTAAGACATTCCTTGATTTACATCAACATCTGGTCTTGGTGAGACTCCATTATTCCTTCTAGACACCCATGACCTATATTTCCTTATAGCCTACATATTAGGACCTTGAAATATCATTATTTTCTTTATAGGACCATAATAGTCCCTAAAAACATGTCTATAGTCATTACAATTGAAACACACAACTGAAATCTTACCTTTGTAGCCTTCATTACCCCAATACTAACTTGAGGATTCATACAATAAATACTTGACAACATGACCTTTCTCATGACAATTGTAGCAAACTAAATTCTTATCTTTCTCACTCCTATTATCCCTCTAAGGATGACCATATCTAGAAAACATCCTACACTCGTTATCCCTATGACCAAAACCATTACAAGTGAAGCAATAACCATTAAAATTTATTTCATACCTTGAGGCATTAGGTTGCCTAATTGGCTTTGTCTTCACATTGTCTTTGGTGGAATTCTCCTTCTTTCCTTCCTTAATTCTTGATTCTTGATTCTCCATCATCCTTCTTTGGAACACTATCTTCTTACTTCATTTCTTTACCTTTGAAGTCCTCTTTGAAACCCAAACTGACTCTATCACCTGCTGATTTTTGACTGCTCGAAGATCATCAAGATCCTTGGTACTTTTCTCAAATCTCTGAAATGATATTTTCTTGTTGACTACATCAAAAAAATCTATCTTAAGAAGAGTCACTTCTTATTCCTTAGATTGTAAATTTAGAGTCATATACCTCATCTACATCTCTAGGTTTCTACAACCCAACGTTTCTCTTCAAGCTCAATAATTTTTCTTTCATATTCTTTGACTTGATTCTTTAGCTTCTTGACATTTCTCTCAGCATGTTTTAGCTCATCTTGAACACATGTCAATTCAGTCTCATAAACATCTTCTTCTTCTCATCATCGAAATTCATATTAACATCAAACAGTCTTGAAATTTCACTCATGGATCTCATAGCATCTTTTTCATGAATAAGGATTCATCAAAGAACATCTTCATGATCTGATTCTAATTAAAAATCAAATACTCCACTATCACAACCACTTGCTACATATGAAAAAAACCTCTTCCTTTGTATAAAATTTATTCTTGCCTTTCTTTTTGTAATCAAACTTCTTAATGTTCTTCTTGCCTTTATTATACTTGTGATACTTCTTTCCATGATCTTCATCATATTCATGCTCATCATGATCTTCCTCCTTATTCTTATGAGGGAAATTGATAGAAAAATTGCCTACTTTGCCACAAGATAAACATTTATAAGGAAGCTTACCTTTATATTTTCTAGAATCAAACTTTCAATCTTCTAGTAAGCATTGAAAATATTTCTTCATTATAAAACTCAACACCAACCATTTCATAAGTAGTATCATCATCCTTAGTCTTCTTATTCTTTATATTATTTTCATCCTTAAAAGTATCTCCTTCTTGACAAGTTTATCATTCTAAATTCTCATCTCATATGCAGTTAGGGTTCCATGTAACTCATTCATTTTCAAGAGAGTCAAATCCTTGGCTTCTTCAATGGTAGACACTTTGGAATAAAACCTAGGTGTTAGAGATATCAAAACCTTTTGAACTACAACCTCTTCCTTCACTTCTTCACCTATACCTTTCATGGTGTTGACAACCTTTTCAACCCTAAGCAAGTATGCAACAATAGGCTCATCATCACTCATTTTCAACCCTTCAAACTTATTTTTGAAATTTTGAAGCTTAGTTATCCTTATCTTGGAATATTCTTCATACAGGACTTGAGGTTTCTCCTAGATTTATTTTGTTGACTCATGCAATGCATCACCTTCACAATCTCATATTCACCTAAACCACACATGATAGCATTCATAGCCCTTGAATTATCACTACAAAACTTCTTGTTTACATTAGTTGTTGGAGGAGTAGCTGGAACAATATAAACATCCTCCACATATTGTCAAATATCAAACCCTAGGGATATGATGTGATTCCTCATCCTCAAACTCCAAAAATCATAATTCATGCCATCAAATAATGGTGCCTTGATGGTAGAAGAGCCACTTTATTGACTTTCATTTTTGTGGTTTAAATGATCTCCTTTCAAGTGATCCAACTTCTCCAAAATGACCTTCTATGATACCAATTTTTGGAAGCACATTGGACTACGAGGGGGATGAATCATCCCTTTAAAACCTTTTAAAAATTTATATTAAACTCTAAACCCCATTAACATTCAACCATGCATTAATGAGATCTCAACGATAAGAAACAACCATATACATAAACATAAACATGAAGGAGTACACAAGAACACAAGATTTAAGTGGGAAACCCTCAAGAGGAAGAAAACATACTAAAAAATTTGTTGATATTACTCATAATAAAGACTCAAGTGAATATTACACATCACAAGAGATTTCTTTAGTGAGGCACCAACCCCAAGTAGTACCAACCCCTAAACCCTTATTGATATTACTCACAACAAGAGACTTGTATGAATATGACTCATCACACAATATTTTAATAATAATATCATTGAATGTATTATGCAACAAATCAGTTTATGGTGATCACAAGATTCAACTCCAAACTCCTTCAAACACACTTCAAACCCTCATTCCTTCAACTTGCTCAAACTTGGACAAACTTGACTTGATTTGATCTCAAACCCTTGCACACAAGCTCTATAACATTCCTTATCCTTTCACACACTTCCTCAGATCTGAAATTATTCCTTCATACTTGTTACACACTCACACTTGGGTCACACTTTTTCCCTCTTACTCAACTAGTTCAAATTTAAACTCAAACATTCACTTTATACCCTTCTCAACTCAAAAACATGAAAAAAATTCAGTCTTGATCCTTTAACTCAAAACATACATCTTAAAAACATAACAATAAATTCATAATGGACCCATGTAGGTTGGTCATTCTTAGATACACTAAACAATATTAAAACAAGCTCAAAACCCCATCACCTAGATCATAAAATACCACAAACATCATCACCATGATTAGTAAAGATCCCAAATAGCTAACACATGTAAAATATGACATAAAAACACCATATATGGTTGTACATTATCTTTCACCAATCAAATTCTTCATAACTCACTTAAGAAGGCTCATATCCTTCTCAAAACAATTGTTTCTAGGAACCAATCTTCACCTATGGACTTCAAGAACACACTAGAACACCTCAAATATGGAATGTAACCACTAATTAGAATCCCATATACCTATAGATAACATCCATGCATGGTAGATCTCATGAAACATCCATATGTGAAAACCACACAAACTTTCCTCTTCACCAAATTAAAGTACCCAGAAAGAAGTTTTACAAACTCAATTGGTTTGCACCCTTGATGCCACTTACAAGACTTTAAAATTCCTTAAATAGGAACATAATTCATCCCTCTTCACTATCTAATAAATATAAAATATCAACCAATATAAAACATGCATCATCTACCTCAATCTTTCAACCTAGGAAATTTTGTTTTGAAAAACAAGAAACCTTCTTCACTACTTAACCGAGCTGATTAACTTATAAAATATCATCATCATGAGATAAAACATATACCATTTTAAATCCCTATAAATATAATTTCCATATCATATTACATTTCCTTCCAACTCCAAGTGGAAGGCCTTCAACCAGTCCATCTCTGAAATTGCTCCAAAACTGTCCCAAACCTGCCTTGGGACCAGTCTTGATAAATAGGGTACACTTTTCCCTCTAGAAGCTCAAATATGATCTAAAACCATCATGGAAATCAATTTAAATTTCCATACTAAAATCAATGTCAATTTATTTTGCAACTCCTTTGGACAACCTTTCCTCAAACAAGAATTCTTCATAAACGTTTCATTTTTCAGTTAGGGTCCACCCATCACCACATGCTCTAACTTACTTTTCTGGAAATATGAAGGAGTCATATACTAGCACAAAAAATAAATTCTAGTTACCAACTATGAATTTCTTCTCCATCACTCTTGACCTAGGGTTTCAAAGCCATAACAAGCAGTTTACCTTCTTAGCATTCATTCATAAATGTTTGGGCCTAATTTGACCTCATTACAACTCTTGGATATTCTCAACTCCATGTTTAAACATACCTTAGATACTTAGGTTATCATGTAAATTTTTCATGTGCCAACCATGAGCATTTCACTTGTTTTGAGTTGAAACCATGCTCTAAAGAACCATGTTTTGGTCAAAACCTCATATCTTCCAATTTTCTCCACATGGTAACCCGAAATTTTTCTAATATAATCATGACACCCTATAATAACATCTCCAAGCATCAGAAAGTTACAAATAACTTTACATATTCATGTCCCATCTCATTTGCATGACTAGGCCTTGGGGATTTACATGTTCTAGGCTATAATAGACTTAACTAGCACTAAAACTCATTATGAAACCTTTGAAAATTGTCTCTACATGATAAAAACATCCTAACATACCTTCATTAATGATATCAAGATCTCACACACACCTAAAAGTTACTATCATACCTAATTATGCTTCTAAGCACTAGAATTAGACCTAGTTTGTATCATGACAAAGTAGACCAACCACATGAATCTACTTCCAAGCACTCCAAAAGGACCTAAAACACATGAGATAACATGTCTCACACTTATACATGCTTCCATGATATCATATACTTTTACACCTCATTCTCATGCACCATTTGGCCTTCAAGCATCTAGACTAGGTCTAGATGAACACATGTAAATCATGCTCAAACATGTACCTACACTCCTCCACTTCACTCTGCATATGTTTGAACTTCACCACATGTCATAATAACATTATAAAAAACTTTGAAGCATTCAGTCCAAACTCCAAAGCAACTAGTTCATACTCCGAAGCAAACAGTTCATACTCCGAAGTAAGTAGTTCATACTTTGAAGCAATATATCAAACTTTGAAGCATCCTATATTCTATCTTAAAGATACTAATACACTTATGACACATCATACTAACCATGACAAACCTCATCACAACATCTAATCAATTTAGATGAATCAAAATATTACCATGCACACTAAAACATGGAGACCGGTATGAAATCTATACACCCTTTGCCATCAATGGACTTGACATAAATGACAACACAAAGACACAATGACCAACACATAATTCCTCTCTCCTATGGTGGATTGGGGGTATCCTTGCTATGGTGAAAAGAGATACTCCCATCTTTGATTTAGGGGAAGTGAAGAAGGGAATGGGGTTGAAAATCCGTAACAAGGAAAATCTTTTTGTTTGTGGGCTTGTGTTTTTCTTGCTTGGTGATTTTGTTTTATCCTTGTGCAATCATGAGAAGCATATCTTCTCTCCCATGGGATTGGAGGGAGGCTAGTATGCTCATTAATTGTTTTTGGCATATGATAATGCATATAGGTTGGGTGGACAACCAAGCCATGTGAAGATTTTTGAAAGCTTGGATATTGCTAATGAAAATTGTGTTTTGGAAGAGAAGTTTATGAATAAAGAGTTGTAAATTTGGGCATGTTATTACCTAATTTTGGGAAGACTTGTTACTTGAATTTTAAATTTGAAATTGGTTGTAATTTCACATTTTGAAGGGCCTTGTTACTTGAAAGGAAATGGGAAAACTTAAGGTTTAATTGTTGTGTGAGATCAAGAAGAAAATTGTTGATTGTGTCCTCTTACTCTTCATTGATTTGAGATTGAAACTATGGGTTGAAAGGAAGGAAATGAATATGAACTACAAGTGTTTAAATTACAATGTGAGTGATTTTATAAATAAATTGAATGGTTCCATTCCTTGTGCTCTTGAATGGTTAAAAAAATCGAATGACATATGACCGATTTAATTAAAGGAAAGGTCTTCTTTTTCCTTCATACTTTGTATTCACACACACGCACGTGCACACACACACACACACATGTATATATGTATGTAGATACTTACATAGACATTTCTAAAAAATCATAATTTTAACTATATATTCTTTCGATTTTTTTAAATAAATAAAATCTCATTTTTCCATTATGAAAATTCCTTGCTCAAGTTTATATTGTTAAATTAAATATGTATATTTTTAATTTCATCGTGTCTACATAATTAATTATCATTTTACATCTTCAAAATTGAGATTTTGAAATGTATATAGTGTTGTTTATTTATTTATTCTTACTATTTTAAAATAACAAACTTCCCAATTTGAAATGTAGAAATGTAAATAACATATGAGATAGATAAAATATATATATATATATATATATATAAGAATATATATACATATTTACATATTTACATAGCTAGAAAAATAAATCTTATTCTTAAACTTGTCTTACCAATACCTACTTTGTTATTATTCTACTTGAAAAACTTAACTACTAACACACGCGTGCGTGCGCACGTGCACATGTGCATATTTATAAATATAAAATATAGAAGATAGTATGTTGTTATTTTTCACTTAGGGTGGGGTGCATACCCTAGCCACTCCCTTCCTCCATATCACCCTAAAAACACACACACACACAAGTATATACATATACATTTTTATATAAATAATTTTTATCCCAGTTGGTCGCCCATGGAGGCGCGAGCTGCCTTTTCTCAGTGTATTAGTTTCTTATATATATATATATATATATATATATATATATATATATAGAAACTAATACTTGTATTTTAAAAAAATATGCATACCACATGCATGCATTCATATGTATGTATGTGTGTATGTGTGCATGTGTGTATGTATGTATGTATGTATGTATGTATGTATGTATGAATGTATGTATGTATGTGTGTGTGTATGTGTGTATGTGTGTATGTATATCTACACATATAAACCCAAAACTATTAAAAATAAACTTTTAGACCCTTGTTATTAAAAATAGCGTACCTCCATTAAAACCAGATGAAGGAAGAGAAAATAATAGAAGAGTGAAGCCAAATGAACCCATGTGTGTGTAGATCTAGATGGAGAGATTTATCTCCATTTTCCTTTCTTTAAAAACTCCATGAAAGTTCCATGAGGAGAGGAAAACTCAGAGATAGTGGAGGAATAAAAAGAAGCATTCCTTGTTCAAAAACAATTATAAGAGTCTATAGAGAAATCTAGGGTTTTCCATAGTTTCCCCATATCGAAGCTTTGAGATAGATCTAATCCAAGGGTGGGAAATGGATGCTCAATTTCCCACCCATTTTAATAAACTTTTATGTATATCTATTGTATTCTCTTATTTTCTAATCAATTATATAAGCACGTTGGCATCTCATTTAGACAGATATGAACACTCACCCGAAGCGTGCGAAGGCTACCAGTCCCTCCTTAGTAATGGCTTGTCAAGATGTTAGCATGCATAATCATAGTAACCGGTATAAAATCACACATTCATATGTAGATCATTACAGATATCATAAGGAAACACATGTAATTAGGAAACCCGACAAATCAAATTAGAATTAATATTAATTACGTCGAATAAACCATCATACTAAGATACGTCAAGCACCATAATCCATCCACAATGATCCTTTAATAACTAAAAGATTACACTGCGAAGTTGAATACATAACAATAATGATATCAGTCTCCACAGAGTTATGCATGTTAGAACATCAATGCAAAATAAAAGTACAAAACATGTGGTCTCTAATACACGGTCATGGTTCCCAAAACAATGTAGTACAACTAATATATATAGGGGTGGGGACTTTCCCTTTTCCGCCCCTATACTCTCAAAATAGACACATGCATGCCCAAAAATAGCCATGCATATAGTTACATGCTTTTACAATGGAGCTATGAATATATCATCCTAGAAATAAAGCTTGTTTTAATCCTAATAATAGTTCAAACTATACGTGACCTTTTATATTCACTTGCATGTGCTTTATCTCCAAAAATACTCATTCCTTGATCCTCAAGTCTCCTTGTTTTTCTCTTTGGTGTGACCCACACTCCAACTTGCTTTTTCTATTTTTAGCCTTGTGTATGCAAAATCATCTAATCTTCCATCAATCCCATTTAGCGCGCGCCACTTCAATGCTCTTCGCACCTCCATCATCGGCGCTCTCTTCGATACTTAATCAATTTTTCCAACCCAACATCTATAGTTTGTCATATTTTATTTGTTAATGTATTTAATTAAATTTTATGGGCCATGGTATTGTTTTAGAGAATTAATTAAACAAATATAAGGTTCATCGATCAAATTTATGAACTTTAAGTAATTGGTGAATTGTCGCGAAGAATTTAATGTTGTGAGATTAAGTTAAACTACAAGAACATAGTGGCTTATTTAATTAAATAGATTAATTTAATTTACATGAATTAAATCATCTATATTAATCAAGTCCATTAATTAATTTACGATAAATTTTTAATTAATTAAATCGATTAAATTAGCATACGATAATTAAACGACTTTAATTTAATATAGCGATAATCTACTTACAAAATTTAACTAGATAAAATTAATTAAACCATTTAATTAAATAACGGAAAATGAATGGGTTGCTTTGTATTAAATCATTTAAGGAATATCTTGGTTATCCGGATTAAATTTTACATCATAGTAGAGAAAATTAACTCATTTAAATAAATTAAATCCTTATAAAGAACTCAAACTTCTTTTTAAATGACTAAAAAAATATCCCAAACTTGTATTTCTCGCACAGTTTATTTTTTCTCATTTAGAAGAGCAGACGCTACACTTGGTATCAAACTGAGGTTCCAACACTAGGAGCTTTGGGATTAGTATTGTTGTTTTGGTTTATAAAAGAGATTAATTAATTTTTAAATTAATCAACCACACTTTGTGAATGTTTTTGCAACATGTCATTTTGAGAATGATAAACCCTACTCTTGGTGAAACCCGGGATTTGTTAGAAACTTAACTTGTTTTAAACTCTAAGAAAATTTTCATGGATTAGTAAGCTATCCCCTTCCTTGTGTGATTGCAAGATGACAAGAGGAGTGAGAGGACTTGGAGTTTCGGAGGCCGAGGATCCAATGCACGTGACCACCACCCACATCACCACCGCATCACCCCTTTTATCCCCATTCGGTTCACCTCATATGAACAAATATACTTTGCAGATTTTGGGCCACATATTCTTTATACCCTTCAGAAAATAATAGGAGTGCTACATGATTTTTACTCATACAATAGGAGGTAATAGGGGCCGGTGTGAACCACTAGATAGTAGAGGGAGAACAACATGAGTAGGGTTCTCATGCCTCATCTTCTTAGTTTATTCTAGAGTGGTAGGCGAGATCACGTTAGCCCGATAGCTCCTTTTGGTAGGGGTGCACCATACGCATGAGTCACTTGGTGGGTGTGACTAGACCACCGCTTAGGGCACCGTAACCCCGAGACATTTATCGCCACCTTTAGAGGTTTTGGAAAATCTTTGTACCCATAGTTCAACACTAACGGTATTTATTAGATATCTTCTTATGTTGCATCTACCTGTTTTTGGAGTTTTTACGGATGGTTTTATAGTGAGGCATGGGTTCTTAGCCTAGACAGGTTATTTTATCATTCGGTGTTAGAAAATAACATCAAGGCCAAATTGGGTATTCATCTCTTATGAGACGTAAGCAGGTGTCTAATGGAGGTTAGAGGATCATATACTTCATCTATCATGCAATATAGTCACTTAACATTTATCTAAGGAGTGTTTTTAGTGCATTATATGTCGAGAAATTCGTATAGAAGATTATTGATGAGTTTCATGGCCTCCATCATGATTTTGGCATAGTATCACAATATGAGAGTCACTTCCTAGACCTACTCCAGTATGTGGAATATCTTTGAGAGGAGAAATTACAGGTGAGCCTGTTCATCACAAGTATGAATATTGACTTGGAAGGTTCAATTAGGATTTTGTCTCCTCCTACCCTTACGTAGAAAGTGGAGAAGTCATATATAGCATACGAGAATAGGAAAAAGGCTTAAGATTCTAGATACATAAACAAGACCCATTTTCAAAATAGGGCACTGTATAGCAGGGATACTAGACTAAACAAAGATGCACCACCATATTTTGAATAGGGTTTAAACCCACATAATCGACTACGAGATCCCCACAAATGACCTCCTTAACAATCATTTCAAAGGTGACTAGGACACCATAGGATGTTCAACAAGGTAAATTTGGGCTAATCTAAGGATGTTTCATAGGTAGAGGGAAGAGTGGTCAATAGAAACATCCCGCTAAGATTCAATAGTCATTTAGGGTAGGCCATGCAAGATTAGTATAACATAGTACAAGTGGTTCTACATAAGGGCATGGATATTTTATTTGTGAAGACCTTAGTCATTATGCTCATAATTACCTCACATTACATGTTCAAATACACCACATGTTTCCACCTTGAAGTAGACAATGGTTGACGTAGGACATGATCATTACATATATGCCTTTGTGGATGGTCGTTAGGCCGAGCACTAGATCTGCAACTATCAATACTTCATGTATGATCAAAGATGTTACATATTTTTGAATCTTGTGCTTTATATTTTTTAGTTCACCTTCATTTATAGATCGGTGTGGTTTGGTGGTGGTTAGACAGTCGGATCATAAGAAGGTAGAGTTGGCCACTGGGGCCAAGCTAGTCATTAATGCCTATGTGGAGAGTTATGTCTTAGACTTAGGGGTGTTTTCCACCACTTTGACCTCCTTTTTTTACCCTTGGGGTCTTATGAGGTAGTTATGGGCATGGATTGGCTTAGCACTTATCAAGACAAGATATATTATTGGATCAAGATGATAAAGTGCATAGAATAATTAAGGAAGCACGACTCTTAATTCCAAAGTTCGAGACATATTTCCATTCATATGATCTCCACTATACAACTTAAGCGAAAGTGTATGTGTCACAGGTGTCATGTGTTTGACATCACTATCGGTGTTAGATCCATGAGACCAATGAGATCTCTATACTAGATGATTACCCACTTTTGAGAGAGTTTGTTGACATTTTTCTTAGGGAGTTTCTTGAGATGCCACCACATTGTGAGGTATACTTTACCATTGATCTAGTGCATGGCGTATCTCCCATTTCCTGATAATCTTATCGGATGAACACACTTGAGATTCATGAGCTCAATATTTGGTTATAAGAGTTATGGGGGAATGGAATTATTTTTCCTAGTGTGTCCCCTTGGGCACACCCATAATCTTCATGAATAATAAGGATGAATCCCTTTGTCTTTGTGTGGATTTTAGACAACTAAACAAGGTAACAGTGAAGAACCATTATCTTTTACCCAAGATTGATGACCTATTTTCTCAGATGAAGGTATCCAAGGTGTTCTCTAAGATTGATCTCAAATCTAGTTACCATTAGCTCTACATAGCAGAGGTAGATATCCACAAGATGATATTTAGGACTCGTTATGACCACTATGAGTTCAGTAGTACCCTTCAATATAAATAACCCCTCGATTATGTTCATGAGTCTTGTGAATGGATTCTTCAGATGTTCTTGCATCATTTTTTTCTTATCTTCTTGGATGATATTTTGATTTACTCATGCATAGTAGAGGAGCATGTAGTGCACCTAAGACAGGTTTTCCAGTATTGTGTACGCATCATATTTTTGGGAACATGTAAAAGTGTTCCTTCTTTTAGATATAGATAAAATATTTGGAACATATTATTTTACGAAAGGGTATCTCTATAGATCCTTCAAAGATTCAGTAATTATGGAATGGTCTACCCCCACTTGGGTCACCGAGATCAGGAATTTTATGGGTTAGGTGAATATTATCGTAAGTTCATTAAGGAATTTTCACAGATTGTGAATCTAATCACTTCTCTTTAGTGAAAAGAGAAGAATTTTGTATGGTTTGAGAGGTGAGAGAATGCATTTTTGCTACTCAAGGAACTCCCGACTTTCGCGCCTATTTGACATATTTAATAGTTTTTACGAATGCTTCATTGGATGGCCTTAGGGGCATTCTTATGAATAAGACGTGTTTCATAGCTTATGATTCCAAAAATCTCAATTATTATGAGCTCAACTAACCCACACATGATCTTGTGCTTGTGGTTATACATATTTTGTACCATTAGAGAAATTACCTTTTTAGGAGGCATTTTTTTAAGGATGGATCATAGGAGCCTTCAACACATTTTCACTTGGCCTAACCTCAATCCCCTACAATTGCATTGGATGTAATTCCTATGTGAGTATGACATGGATATATAGTATATCAAGGAAAAGGATAATATCATCATAGAAATTTTGAGTAGGTGATGACATGATCTTTTCTCCCTAACCCTTCGGTTGGATCTTACGGACATGATTTTATAGCACTTACTAGGGGATATATTTTATGAGTGTTTCAAAGAGAGAGATCAATCACAAATACCCTTGATGGTTAGGTATAAATGTTGTTATTTGGATGTAGATTATGTTCTTTGACACCATGGGAAAATCTATGTTCCCAAAGCAAGTGATCTATACAACTTGATTTTATCTAAGGTTCATAGAGCTCTGTATGCGAGATCATCCTGGGGTAAAGAATATGCAAGCCGAGATTTGTAACTTATATTTTGGAACAGTTTATGTAGAGATATGACCATGTTTTTCACCCATTTCTTGGAGTGCCAAAGGATGAAGGTTGAGCATTACCATCCAACTAGTCTTCTTTATCCCTATGTCATTCCAAAGTGGAAGTGGGATGTAGTTTTGATGGATTTTGTTGTTGGTATCCATATTTACTGTTGTTGAGAAGATAAAGTATGATACTTAGCAGAAGGAACACATAAGGTTCACACATGGGAATAGGGTGTGTTTAAAGGCGTAGAAGGATAGGGAAGGAAATGTGCATAAAAGACAAGGATAGATTCGGGACTTAGCCATTTTTCAGGGATTACGGGATATTTTTGGAGATAGCGTGCAGAGCACACAAACCGGATAAATACTTGTGCGACACGTAAGGGCTATTTTTGGAAGAGCGTCTACTAAGCACTTTGCATGGGTTTGAGTTAATAATAGAATTATTACTACCAATTAACCAAAAGAGATATATTATTAGCACACTTGCATGTGTGTCTATTATTGTAAAGGTGCATGGCTATTTTCAACATGTGACCTATTTTGGGAATTATGTAAGTGGTGAAGGGAAAGTCCCCACCCTTATAAATATGTAGTGATCTGTGTAGTATAGGAGGACTATGTATGAGCTATTGTGAAGTTATGTTGCCATATCTGATGCGTGCATAAGTTTGTGATATTGAATATTGTAAGAAGCTTTTGTGTATTTACTATGTTTAATATAATGGAGTGTATTGATTGATTCAAGGTGTTAAACATGAATATAACTAGATATTTCATGGTAGAATTCATATGGTTATTTCTTAAATCCATTACTCCTTAGATCTAGATCTAGAATATGCTCTGTAGAATTTTTATACCAATTATGGATCTGAATGCATTAACTCTTCATCTTGTTAACATCCTACACAAGAAACCCTAAAGAGAGGCCTCGGCACATTTATGCACTTTAGGTGAGCACTCGATCTAAGATGAGTGATATGCCGGTGTGCGGGGTTATTTCGGTAAATTCTAGGTTGCATCATGGTTCGTTGAACTTGCGCAAAAAGGTCAAGGAAGAAATTAACAAAATGTTGAAGTCTGGAATCATCAAGCCCCTTGACGAATCAAAATGGGTTAGCCCAATGGTAATCAGTATAAAGAAAGATGGTCAAATAAGGATTTGTGTGCACTACAGGGAGTTCAATGCTACATGTGTGACTGATCCTTTCCCTACGACATTCACAGAGGAAATATTAGAAGGTGTTGTAGGGTGTGAGATCTATTCCTTTATAGATTGATTCTCTGGGTATCATCAAGTTAGGATTGCACATGAGGATTGGGAAAAGACTATGTTTACAACTAAATGGGGAAATTTTGCCTATACTGTGATGCCATTTGGTCTAAAAATGCACATGTTTTATTCTTATGCACAGCTTGTCCAAGCATTCAAGGATTTTATTCATAACTTCTTGCAGTTTATTTAGATGATTGGACGGTGTATGGACTTGTTAAGGATCATTGTGACAATTTATGCTTAATGTTTGAAAGATGTTCGACAATTAAGCATCTCTTTGAACATCAAGAAATGTGTATTTGCTACACCATTTGGCACATTGTTAGGGCACATCATCTACAAGGAAGGTTTGTTGGTTGATCCAACTAAGGTTGCAGTCATTATCATCCTAGAAGAGCCTACCATTCAAAGTGAGGTGCACATTCTTAGGTCACACTGGGTATTATAGAAAATTTATTAAAGGGTATGCTAAGGTTTTCATACCCTTGGAGGAGTTACTAAAAGGAAAAGGGACATTCTATTAGGGGAACCACAACAGTGCGCATTCGAGACATTAAAGGAAAAAATTACTACATTGCCTATTCTACACTTTCCCTCATGGGACCAACCGTTTCATGTACATGTGGACACTTTTGGCATGGCCATTGGTGTAGTGTTGGCTCACCTAGAGAAGGTATTATAGATCATCCTATTTGTTTTGCTAGTAGAAATTTGACTCATACAGAGCAGAATTATACAACTACAAAGTGTGAAGCTTTGTCAATGATCTATGCACTACATAAATTCAAATAATACCTACTAGCAACACCATTTGTATTCTATACCGATCACATGGCATTGAAGTATTTGGTAAACAAGCTCGTTTTATAGGGGCACATATGTCAATGGGTACTCTTATTCCAAGAATTTGATTTTACAGTTATGGTAAAACTAGGGAAAAGTAATTCTAGACTAGACCATTTATCCAGAATACAGTCAGGAGAAGACACGTAGGCAATTAAAGATACCATTCCTGCTGCACAGTTATACCTGTTACAACACACACCATCAGAATTAGAGTACATTTTGTCTTTTTACGTACATGTATGGTGCCAAAAGGAATGAAATCCTTAGAGAAGAAACAACTTGCCATTTACACGCACACCGTTTATGTTGATTAGCGGTGACCTATACAAGTTAGGTCGAGATGAAGTATTATGTCGATGTGTACTGGAACATGAGCACACAGATATCATGGAAGAGGCTCATGGTGGTATTGCAGGTGGGCACTATGTAGGTGATGCCACTGCGCACAAGATTCTACTCACTGGATTATGGGGAGAGACCCTGTATAAATGATTGTAAGGTGTATTGCAAGGCCTTCATCATTTTTAGCACCTTGGAAAACCAGGACAAAAAGATGAAATGCCTTAAGACCTATTCCTAGTGCAGAACCATTTGAGAAATGGGCAATAGATTTTGTGGGTCCTATTTCACCAACCGTACGTAGGACTGGATCACGCTATATCATCACTTACAGATTATCTAACAAGGTGGTCAAAAGCAACACCTACAAAGGATTTTTATAGTAGCTACAATGCAAATAAGTTTCTATGGGAAAATATTATTACAAGGTATGGATGCCCATTGAGTTTGACCAGTGATAGGGGCTCACATTTTTTGAATGAGACAATTAGAATTCTATTGATGAATTCATTATCGCACACCATAAGAATACAACATATCATTCTTAGGAAAATGGGACTTTTAAGGCTTTAAACAATATTTTGAGCTAGACATTGACAAAAATTTATGATGTTGTTAAAGAAAATTGGGGATGATAAAGTTTCTATAATGATTTGGGCTTTTAGAAAAAATACAAGCGCTTAAACAAGGCCACACCCTTTCAATTGGTGTTTGGTGCAAAAGAAGCGAGTTCTTCCTATGGAATTCATGTTACCTTCTTTATGTATTTGCATGCGCATTGGAGGTCTAACTAATGAGCAAGAATTAGAAGAATGAATTGAAAATTTGACCAAACTAGATGAGCGACGATAAATAGCACGCTAGATTCAAGCAAGAAAACTCAGGTAGAAAAGCATGGCAAGGCAAGCACATTAGGGACAAAAAGCTTAAGATATGATAGATGGTGCTTCTTTATGATTCTAAGTTTTTGTGCCATCCAGGAAAACTTAAAGTACATTGATTAGGACCATATGTTATCACTTACATACTTGAAACAAGATCTTGCCGATTAGAGGCACTTGATGGAATATGTTACCCTAAGTTACTTCAAGAGGAATAGGTTGAAGCCCTTTATAAATAAGTCTTCTTGGTGTTTGTAATAAGGCAATGTTTCCATTTAGCTTAGGTTTTCCTTTATGTATTCATTCGATGTATTTCCTTCTTCGTCACTATGATTTGTCAATTTAGTTGGTGTTTTTTGTAATAAGTGTGTTTTACATGCAGAAGCTAATTACCATTTGAAGAATTTTTATGCATAGAGAGGACTGCACATACCATTTGTGTGGGGTGGTTATTGAAAAATGGGTACACATAAAAGAAAAAAATGCTACAGGTGTTATTCAAGTTTGGAGAGTTGGTGGAAAGAAGATTGCTTCCAAATAAGGACCATAGATGGAGATAAATGAAGGAAAAGTAACAGCGTGGTAAGTAAGTGGCCATGGAGACTACCAAGAGAAGGCGCAAGTGGCGAGGTACTCAAGTGCATGGAAGTGTGCTAAAGAGAATATTGTAGCAAGAAGGTAGGAAGGTGCGCTAGAAGGTTATAGATGAGGCACAAAGATGTACCATGCGGAAATTTTGAAAATGGTCAATTAATGACAAGATTGTTGGTAGGTGAAGGAACAATAAATGCACCAAATTTTTGAAAATATATATAAGGATGTGATGCAGTTCATTTTTACCATTGTGATCACAAGAATTTGAACGAGCTAAGTGCGATCGAGCTGAGCAAAGAGTATTGAGGTGTGAAGAGTGTGAAACTAGACATGGAGAGTGAATTTGTGCATAGAAGAAGCTTGCGTCCCCATTGGTGAAGGGTTTGAGTGAAGCAGAGCACACTTGAAAGAGAGCTAGGGCATGTGGTTTCAAACTAGGGCAACATGTAGACTCAAGCTAGGGTTTGGATTTGTTCACTACAGAAGATAGAAACTTGAGATTTGATGATGGCACCAAAGAAAGCACCTTGCAGGAGCCAAAGGAAAGAAGAAAGTGGAGGCAGAAGTTGAAATTTCTCCCGAGAGTAGTTTCTCAGAGATGCAGTATCCAGAAGGTGTGATAATTGGGAAAGAGTGGGATTCCCACATACGCAGCTGCAAGGTGAGTGATTACAACCACCGCACCTCTGATAATAAGAAATAATTAGATGCGTTGTTGAGTACAAAGACCAACAAGCACATGGTGGAGGATATGTCGGTATATGATGACACCGGGAGAAACTTTTAAAAAAAGTAGGAGTGTACCAGTTGTATGAGCTCCCATACTTTAGAAAATATGAACCTCTTTACCAGTGGCTAATGAGCAAATTCCATGAGGAATTATTCTATTTTTCAAAAGAAGGATAAGGATTACAAGTAGCGTTGATCTCGACACTAACAGGTTAAAGGGGAAAGGGACGGATCTTGACAAGTGACCTAACTAATAAGGTAGAAATTGTGGAAACACAAAAGGAACTAGGGTATACAAAATGTCCATGGAATGGACATCGATAAACTAAAGAAGTACCCAGTGGTACAAGCAACACGGATTCGGTGACCACCAAGTTGAATGATTAAGAGAGATGGTTGTAGGTGAATACAATGTGGCTCCATGTCACAAGGAAGATGTCACAGGGGGTAGTCTATAACATAGCAGGATATATTACGGAGACCATCGTCAAGGAAGCGTGAACCTGTGAAAGAATCATTTTTGGTATATCTTATTGTCACTAGTATTTGTGGAGATTAGAGTGCCCGATGGGCCAAAAGACAAGATTTGGGAGTACCCCTTGGAGAAGAAGTCCCTCATGGAGAGGTTCGTGAAGTATTTATGTGAAGGTTCAATGAGTGGGCCATTCAAACAAAGGGAAAAGATGTGGTATGATAGGCTCCACATGGAATTTGAAGAGGAGTGGCGCATTCCTAAGGAATTACCATCAATGGTGGGCAAGGCAGTAAAATTTGTGATGTATCAAAGACTTCTACATTACATGATTTTCTATGAGGGATGGGACTTGGAGCCCATGGTGCAAATTGTTGTATGCCTTCATAACACACTACTTCCAGGCATCAATCCATCGTTTCACTGATGCACGTCGACTAAATTTTAATGCGGATAAGGTAGATTGTGACTACCACACTTTAAGAAAAACATATGTACATCCAGGCCAAACAACATATATTGAAAGGCTCATATCAGACGTTATAAACATGAATTATGTAAGCTTGGTTATTGGGGATAGTGGAGCCGCACTTGTATACCTTCAACTTAAGCCTAAGTTGGAGGGTAACAAGTATGTAGAAAATGAGTTCGCTCCCAGGGCCACCAAAAGGTAAGCATATGGTGGAGAACGTGTATGTGCCCCACAACCTACAGAAACCATAGTAGTGGATGAAGAGGAAGAAGGGCATGAAGATAGTGGTGAATTGATATATAGAGGCCGGAGGCAGCCTACAAAAAAAATGGAGAATGAGCACACAAGTACCCCACCACAGTACAAGAAGAAGAAGAGGACTTGGAGACAGTCTAATGATAGCACCATTTCAAGAGAGTGTTCAGAAGAACAAGAACACAAGGCACGGGAACTCCACAGTCAGTACAAAGATCACCATGAATCTCTCCATAGAAAGAGATAGTTACAAAAATAATGAGAAAGTTACAGCTGGATGAGGAGGTAGAGGAGTCTGAAGAGAGCGCACTGAACTCTGAGTCATGTACCACCAGAGGATGTGGAAGAACCCAAGGATGAATAAATGAAGGATGAAGAAGGAGTAAAGGAGGTAGGAAAAACAAAACAAGATACTTCTCAGACATAGATGATCCAACTCCAAACCTTGGCGCTCAAGTTCCTAAGGGGCCAAGAACAAAGAGGGAAAGTGGGGAATATGTTGCACCGATCATGGGCTATGAAGAGGACACAAGTAAAATTGTTTGTGCACCCGATTCCATAATATAGTGGGCCTCAAGGACTTGTATGGATGGGAGTTGATGGACCCTGACATGGCAACCACACGCATAAGGAAACAATTGTCATGGTCCATGCAAACACATGGACGAGCCTAATTTTTATGTATGTGAAGATTCCTGTGTGTCAAGAAGAATGAGAAAGGCACCACAAAATAGACACATAACCATCAAACCCATGGTTATGTCTAATGAATAGGTGAGTAATGCCTTGGTGAAGGTATCTACATAGGTGGCACAATGGAATGTAGATAAGGATACCACTATTAGAGTGCTAAGAGAAGATATCAAAGCTAAAGATGCGGAAATAATGTGTCTGAAAAGAGAAAATGACCTAGAGAAAAAGAAGAATGAATTTCTCATCACCATGGCAGAGGATCGGTGATCATGTCCTGCAAGCAAGACCGCACTTGGATCCAAGGTACCCAAAAATTTCCCTTCGGCTATGCATTATGTGCGTACCTTAGTTGATTTGGTGCTTGAGGATGGACCGATTTGAATGCCAATGCCAAAGGACCCTGAGCAAGAAGAAAGAGAAAGGGCTTTAGTGGTTAGAAATATTTCATCTTATGAAGCATTACTCCAAACCTTGTAGGAAGAGCTGAAGAAAGTAGACCATGAATTGAATATATGTGCAACTCTAGAGGCAATAATAAGAATCAGACCATGGTAGAAGACAATGAAGTCTTAAAGGCCATGAAGGATGATACTTTGGGGGCGAAAAATGATTGGCACTAGTAAAGAAAAAGTGTGAGGCCCTTGCAGTAGCTCAAGACCCCCATAAAGAAAGGCTAGATGAAATTGGAAAGCTTATAGCGCAGAAGATGGATCTTCTGGAAGGAAGGGTGACTATGTAATGTCCAACATTGTTATAGTATTATAGAATGAGAAGGAAGAGATTATGCAAGAGGAGTTAGATTCTATTGCATCATATATTCCAGAAAAGGTAGAAGCCACACTAAGTGATTGGAAAACCTTAGAGGCTAAAATCAAAGAGGAATATCCAGAGTTAATTCTTCTAGTTGAAATAGAGGATGTTGCAGGGTGAAAATTCATTCTTTGTACAAGTAATTCTTTAATTTACATTCATTCCATTCCTTATACTTTATTCTTTAGATATCAAGAGGCAACCATTGTCGAGCGGCAATGCAGTTTTGTGTGGGGTAATGTTGAGCAAAAAGTATGATACTTAGCAGAAGGCACACAAAAGGTTCACGCATGGGAATAGGGTGTGTTCAAAGGTGCAGAAAGGATAGGGAAGGAAACATGCACAAAAGAAAAGGACATATTCAGGACTTAGCCATTTTCAGGATTACGGGCTATTTTTGGAGATAGCGTGTAGAGCACACAAACCAAATAAAGACTTGTGCAACACATAAGGGCTATTTTTGGAAGAGCGTCTACTAAGCACTTTGCATGGGTTTGAGTTAATAATAGAATTATTACTGCCAGTTAACTAGAAGAGATATATTATTAGCACACTTGCATGTGTGTCTATTATTGTAAAGGCACATGGCTATTTTCAACATGCAACCTATTTTGGGAATTATGTAAGTGGTGAAGGGCAAGTCCCACCCTTATAAATATGTAGTGATATGCATAGTATAGGAGGACTATGTATGAGCTATTATGAAGTTATGTCTTCGCAAAATCTGATGCGTACATAATTTTGTGATACTGAGTATTGTAAGAAGCTTTTTTATTTACTTGTGTTTAATATAATGGAGTGTATTGACTGATTCAAGGTGTTAAACATGAATATAACTAGATCTTGCATGGTAGAATTCATATGGTTATTGCTTGAATCCATTACTCCTTAGATCTAGACTGGAATATGCTTTGTAGAATGTTTATACCAATTATGGATCTGAATGCATTAACTCTTCATCTTGCTAACATCCTGCACAAGCAACCCTAAAGAGGGGCTTGGTACCTTTGCACACTTCGGGTGAGTGCTCAGTCTAAGATGAGTGATGTGCCAACATGCCTGGGTTATTTTTGGTAAATTCTAGGTGCATCATTTCCTCCTACCATTATGATGCAATAATGGTGAAGGTGGAAAAGTTGACCAAGGTCACCCACTTCTCTCCCACAAAGATGATGTATAATGTTGTCACAATTGCTAGAGTGTACCTTGATGACATTGCACCACTACATGGTATTTCGAAGAAAATTATTTCTAATTAAGATGTGATATATACATCAAATTTATGTACTACCTTTCATAAAAAATTAGGCGCTTAGCTCAACTTCGATTCCATGAATCACCCATAGATAGATGGTCAGATAGAGATTGTGAATCTGGTGATGGAGGATATGTTGAGGATGTATATGATGGATCAACAAAGCGGTGGGAGTATTACTTTTACCTGGATGAGTTTACATACAACAACATTTTTGTATCTCGACTATATGGTGCCATATGATGAATTGTATAGTAGAACTTGTATGACACCATTGAGTTGGGACAGGATTGAGGAAAGGGTAGTATTAGGGTCATCTCATTTGTGGGATATGGAACAACATGTTGTTTTGATCGACAATGTCTAGAGAAGGCTCGTGCATGACAAAAGGAATACACAGATATACAAAGAGGGTGGAGCGTCACTATTATATTGGTGACAAGATTTTTCTAAGAGTGCTTTCACATAAGATCCATATCCATTTTGGGAAAGGCTCTAAGCTCACCCCTCATTTTGTTATAACCTTTGATATCTTGGAGATCATTGGTCCAAGTTATCTACCGTATAGATTTTTTTCCACACTTATCTCGTGTCTATGATATTTTTCATATTTCTTTATTACAGAGATACATATATATTAGATCTCATGTTTTGGATTGGTATGCTTTACATGTGGAGGACATAAAATGGTGGATGTTGGATCCCATACACATATTAGAGCATAGAAGGCAAGCCCTTAGAGGGAGAGACCTGGACCATATTAGATTCCAGTGGGATAGATATGACGAGACAATATCCACTATGGAGGATGCAAGGACATTGAGGGTGTAATACCCTTATCTATTTTAGTGACTTCCAGGAGGAATTCTAATTTTAGGAGAGGGGATGGAGTTCCCATTGTAGACATCTATAGTTTGATCAAAACAATTTTATTACTAAACTTGCACTAACTATTCTTAATTAACTACACTATGCTAGTTAAATAACCCGCCTAACTCTCTCTAAACCCCTAAATCACACTAATATCCCTCTAAATGGATTCCACAAGCATGTCCCCATTAATTAAGCCACTTAGGGTTTATTAATCCCTTCTTACCCTTCTAAAAGGCACTTACCTTTCTAAAAGTGCATTTCCCTTTCCAAATTCCATTTCATTTGGATTTCACCTTTTGGGCCTTTTTATCCCACATGCATCCAAAACATCCCTTTCTTGAAATCAAAAAAATATTAATAGACCTCTACCCCCCTCACTTTTTCCAAGAACACTTTCTCTCCTCGAGCATAAACTATAGGAAATATGACTTGAGTATTTCTTCATTTCCATTGAGTTATTATCTTCCATTGCATATTCCAACTCAAGCTTGAGTAAATGAGGGGAACCATATGGTCTTGTAGCCATTAATGGTGAGCCCTCACTCTCAAAACCTTGAGCATCAAACAATCAAATTTGATTGCTTAGGATCTTCATAGGTTCATATTTTGTAGCATTCAAAGAGTAGAGAGTAATATATACATGTTAGTTTGATGTTTTGTCAAAGTTATAATGCATGCATAGGAGTAGCTCTTGTTTATCTCTTATCTTAATGGTTCATAGTTGAGTTGGTAAAGCTTTGAGGTTTCTTTAGTGTTCTAGCCTCATTTCTATAGCTTTTCTAATTTATACATGTTCACATATGGCACGCCTAGGTGGGAACTTACTCCATGGTCTCTAGAAGTTGTTTTTTTCAATATTTTTACTTCAAGTTCTAACCATTTTCATGCATCTTGAAGGTTAACTATTGTAGTTTCAAGCTTTTGATAATCTTAAAAGTAGTAAATCTTCCTTTTACATGCAGATTTATTGGGTTTATGTTAAAAATTGAATTAAAAGGTAAGAATCTAGCCTATTTACGATTTTAGGTTAATGTTTCTTTTCATTTTTTTGGTTTTTTAGGCCCACTGCAGTGTGTTCTCGAAATTTGCACACATGTCAAAAAGCACGCACACTTGTTTGAAGCATGCGTACATGTTTACAGGATGTGCATACATTTCCCTAGTTGTGCACTGTTACCCTATATTTTTGACCCTATTAAGAATTTAACCAGACTCGTGCATATGTCATGACCAATACAAATATGTATTTATGCATGTGCATACATCTCTTGGGATGTGTAAGCATTTATTAAATTTGTGTCAACTAAATTCTCACCTTGCATGCGCATAAATTTATACTCACACACACACGCTTAGAAGTGTGTGTAGGTGTCATTCTACCCATGCACATGTTAATTACTCACTATGTTTTCCACATAGTCACGCACTTGTCATTTTAGGCACGCACATGCTGCTAGGAGCATGCACATGTCATAAAGGGTACACAAGCATTGTTATTTGAAATCAAGCTTTGTTCTAACACTTACACGGGTTGATTCTTTAGATTTTATGACACTTTGGAGGTTTTTGTTCATACTAATCGGTGATTTTTCAAGTTACTTTGATAATATTGTAGTTTTGTGCTAACTTTACTTAGTTAAGTTGATGAATGTTGCATTGTTATTTATAAGGTTTTGAAATGTGTATGCTCTTCCCTCTCCCCTTCTAGGTGATCTTGGAAATGAAAAATGCTTCAATATCTTTCTATACTTTCAAAACACTTCAATACGTTTTCTAAAGGATTAATTTCAAATTTGGTATAAAAAAACTTCACTTATGCGTTTAACTTAGAAATTTTCCATTTCCCTAAAATCTAGTAGGGTTTCGCATTGTGTATGCTCTTTCCTTGCATCTTAGGATGATCTTGGAAATTAATAGCAACGTGTTATCCTCTTTCTATGATGTATGATCATTTAGATAATTACTAATCATTGTGTGAAGGTCCATATCGCATGTGAAAGAATCATGATCTGAATAAAATCTAACGTGTTTGTTGTAGGTTTCCAAATGATGTGCGAAAAAAACCATATTAAGTTCAAAAGATTAAAAAAACACATCATATTCAAAACACTTGATTTGTAGGTTCGGATAAGGGTAAACCCGTCCACTTTAAACTAGGAGAAATTCCCCTTGGCATAAGCCTTAAGCTACAACAAAGGGGATGCTCCTAGGAACCCCAAAGTAGTCCATGCAAGAGGGAACCTTGTGGACGAAATGGGAAGTGCTCCACTTACCCACTTGACTAGTTTTTACATTTGTGAGTTAGAGTCAAAGTTATCCATATCATGACCCCAATGAGAATACACGTGAACGCATTCATTTCTCATTGTATTTGAAGGGGGTAAAGTAATCTGAGATACTCCAAGGGTTACTCCTTGGAAAATTGAGCTCACAATAGATAAACGTGTGACACCTAGCTGAGAGAACCACCTAGGAAATCCATCTCGTCTTGGAGCCCACTTTAAAGTATCAAGAAAACAAGTTTCAAATAACCTTCACAAAGTGAGACCTTTCTTTGAGTCAAAACCTTGTTGTGAGACCTTTCTTGGAGTCAAAAGGGTAGATTCCATCGAATTTTAATCCTAGCATCATTCATCACGAAGCTTACGAAAGTGTCACTTTGTCATAGTTCTTCACTTACCCTAAGGTAAGGAAAAACTCTATCAAAGTTATACTTAGTTTGTTTCATCATCACTTGGTCTACACCTTTGTTATCTTGTTTCCCATTTGGGACAAAAGAGAAAAAACACGCGTGGATACCGCTAGAAATAATCGTGTCCACCACTTTTGTAGTCTACTTGCATGACTAGGTTACAATGTAGGAATGCAAGTGTGGAAAGTGTGAATGGTACGGTCTCATATTCTAGTAGGCCCCTTGTCTCAAATTCATATTGAGACACACTATCATTTTAGTTAGGCTTGATTCACCTTTTGATCTCCCTTAGACGTGTTACTTTGTCTACATTTCATCAGCACAATTATTATATTTATGCCTCTTTCCTTGTGAATGTGATCTAAGTGTCCACATTGTGGCGTTACGCTACCTACATCTTAGAAAATCCTTAGCATACTTACACTTAGTTTTATTTCAAACATTACCTCAAATCTTGAAGAGTGGTGGTTATGTTTTTGTGTATTGTATCCATATTATTTTAGTGCTAAAACCTTTCTTTCTCTTGAAACTTGGTTAACATACCTTAGTAGTATTGTTGTGTTGCTTACATACGTAATTTCTACTTTTTAGGACTTAGGTATTGCTTGTTTCTAAACTTTTCGTAGTATCCTTTGATTGGGAGTCTCATCTACCCCTTGTTAATACTTACGCCATGTTCATCTTGAACTTGACATAAGTGTTGACATCGAGTTGATCATTTATACGTTAAACTACCATTGAGAAACATAAGGTGTAAATTGTTGGATGATTGACTGGTTTACTCGTAGACTTACATGATTGTTCCTTGTGTGATAATAGTTACATAGGATCATATCTAGGAAAAATCATTAGGTTCTTTGATTCTTTAACCCATTATTTGTTAGAACATTGATTGGTAAAACATTGAGACTTTAGGAAACTTATACCACGTTGTACCTAGGTTTGTTACACCTTGATTACACTTAGAAAAACCTAGTATAGAAGAGACTAATGATGCCACCTATCACAAAAATGGCATCTAAGAGAGTTGAACGTGAATTAGAGTTAAATCCTTTTGGCACAAACTATCCCTTTAGTGGTCACAACTTAGGTCCCCTCTTTCAGAGGGTTAAAGACACGTAAGTATTAATTGACCATAGTGGGGATGATATTGATTCATCTAAAGAGAAACACACCCTTGATCTCACTCGCTTT
The DNA here is from genome assembly GCA_018340775.1 of Taxus wallichiana var. yunnanensis. Taxonomy (NCBI): domain Eukaryota; kingdom Viridiplantae; phylum Streptophyta; class Pinopsida; order Cupressales; family Taxaceae; genus Taxus; species Taxus wallichiana. The sequence continues at coordinate 697,193,140 of CM031243.1, read as the reverse complement.
GATGAACTCTTATTAGTATAATAGAGATCAAGTACTCGCACAAGTCCTAGAACTAGGAGCCAAATTACCACAAGAATGTGAAGCGGCTATCAAAACCATTAACCAAGAGGAGAAAGAGCCACAATGAACTCCCCTTATCAACATGGATAATCCTTTTGACCAGGGATAATTTTAGCGGTGAATATTCGTAATATGGCGAAAATTTCATTTTAGGAAAATTTGAAAAGGTGAATTATTCGGAGTGGGTCGGTGTCCTGTTACAATATATAGTATATTTTTTTGGGGGTCGGCTTCGCCTTCATTTGAAAACATCTCCTATAAAAACCTAGGTGATTCGCCACGTAGTATACCTCAAGTAGCTTACCAAATTACCAATACTGTGAAATTTGAACTCGCATACCCTTGAGCACCAGAGATTCATATTACTGTTAGCCTGTGATTGTTGACGCGTGAGAAATGCAGTGTTGACGCGTGACAAGGGCATTGTTGACGCGCGACAAGAGTTGTTTGACTGCACAAGACAAGAGTTGTCGACGCGCGACAAGAGCTATCTTGACGCGACAAGAGTCGACTGCGACGCGCGAAAAAGGTGTTCTGACGCGCGACCAAGGAAGTGTTGACGCGCGACTTGGGCAAAGAAGTGACGCGCGACAGAGGAAGTGTTGACGCGCGACTTGGGCGGTGTGTTGTGTTGACGCGTGATATATATTAAGACAAAGTGGATGACCTCAGATAGTGGACGCGCGACAAGACCTCAGACTGGACAGAGTCGCTACTTGGTTCTTTTGCTGACGCAGGACTCTTTTCAGAATAATGGAAGGTGCCAGCTCAAAGAATACGAATAACCTAAAAGTAAGTAAGAAATCTCAGAAATCACTCTTCAAGTATTTTGGAAACTCTGCGGATACAGATATTGTAAATACCAATCATATAGATGCCACCACAGAGAATCAGAATACTGACTGTGTGGAAGGAATTATTGAGGTGGACATGCATTCTGCACAGTATCAAAGTCAAACAAATGAAACCTACGATAATATGCCAGATCTTGAAGATATTGTTCCTGTTGGGGTGCAACCAGAAGTGCAGCTAGATATCACAGATACAAACACTCAACAAAATGGAAGACAGAAATCAAAATCAAACTCCGGTCCAAGAAAGAGGAAACCAGGTGATTGTGATATTGCTCAAAATTCTACTCAAAAAAGTAAAGCATTAAAAATGAACAAGAATATGTGGACCATTGGCAGGACATACAAGTTTGATTGGGCAACTAAATTTCCGTATTGAACTGTACAATCATCTAATTCTGAAGAAATCCCATCTGAATGTACATGTAAAATATGTACGTGGAAATTGGGAAAGCAACAAAAAATGCAACTGAAGCTGGACACTATAGAAAAACATTGTGGAAAACAATATTTAACTGTAACAGGGCGGATGGCTAGAAAATCAAAACACATAGGTGGAAAATTGAAAAAGAATGCATGCATGTTAGATACGCAGCGGAATATGAGGCAGAGCAGAAAAAACACAGACATCTGTTGGAAAAGGGAGGAACGATCACATCGCATATTGGTAAGATGAAAGAAACAAATCTACATGCAAAATTCATACAATTCTCTACTCTTTTTCAAATACTTAAAAAAGGAAGAGCGATTTCAGATTTCCTCGATTTCAAAGTTTTGTATCAATTTAACGGAATGCTGAATGTACCTCAGTCTCATTGGTCTGAGAGTAGTGGATGGGAAATGGCAAAATGCCTCTCGATGATAGAGAAGGAAGATTTGAAAGAGAATGTAAAAAAAGCAAACTTTATCTCTCTTTCAATTGATGAAGTGACAATAGTCGACAACACCGCATGGGTATGTATCCACATCTATACTTTAGAAAATCATATAAGGACACCTCATCTATTGGGTGTTATGAAAATGGTTGAAAACTGCAATGCCGAAAACCTATATAAAATAGTTGTTTCTCATTTGAAAGATGTTGCTGGTATGACTGATTATGAAATTGCTACGAAGTTGGTATGCGTTGGAGCAGATGGTGCATCTGTCATGCAGGGTCACCGAACAGGGCTCTGTGTTAGATTACAAACAACAGTGGCCCCATATATGCTACCAATTCACTGTATGGCTCACAGAATGAATTTAGCGTATAAAATGGTAAGCAACCACGAAAATGTTGCTAAATTAGAAGACCTTATAAGAGAACTTCATGCCTATATGTCAAGCAGCCCAAAGCGTTTTCTCGAGTTCCAAAAATTTGCAATTGGAATTACAGATGGCAAAAAACTTCTGAAGGATGTGGAGACTAGATGGATCTCTTTGTATGAACCTGCATGCAGAGTTCGTGAGGAGTATCCTTCATTGGTTGGTTTCATGCACAAATACCGTCATGAAGTTGATAGGGCAAGGGACTTGTTGTTCCGTTTAACTGATTTGGAGACATTGCTTACATTGGTTGGTATTCTTCCAATGTTAAAGGAGATCAATACACTGATGAAGCATGCACAGGGCAGATTAATCTATATTGTGGATTTTATACGGATGAGGAAAATGGTATGTCAAAGTCTTGATATATTGTACTGTTCCAATGATAGTTTTGATGCACCTGTTTTTGAAAATTGGAGAGATTTATTAGATCTTAAAAATCCTAACACCTTTTTGAGATTTAATATCCACGATCACCTCTGCATCACTGTTAATGGGAGGGAAATACCTGTGCACATTTTGCAAAAACGTCAAGCTATTACAGGATCGGAACGAGAAGATGTTCCCGTGACACGTAATTTGTTTGAGTCTGTTATAGTTGAAACAAGAATAAAGCTTAAAAATTTTTCAGAAACCTTGTCATCAGAAATTAGGGAACGTTTCTGTAAAGATAAAATTTTGGAAGCCATGGGTGTGATGAATCCTAATTTTTGGAATACTGAAGGTGGCCGTGCAGACTTTGTCAGTAAGCATTTCCATAAATCAATGGGTACAATAATGGAACAATTTACAAAGACGTCAGAGCTCAAGGGTGTGGAAATCAAAGGTATACTGAATGCCGATTTATTAAAGTTTCAGTCAACAAATTTTGCAACAACAATGAGGAACCAATATAAGAATTTAGATCAACCTTCTGAAAGTGGTGCTATTACAAGGCTGTGGCGAGGAATCTATCAAAGTTCTATTTTACAAGAAGATATCAGTGAATATTTCAGATTATATGAGTTATGCCAAACAATGATTTTGGGGTCTGTGGAGGATGAAAGGGTTTTCAGTGCATTGTCATTTATAAAATCAAAACTGAGAAACAGGTTGGATAAAAATCTGGAAAGTTGCATGAGGTGTTATGTTTCTCGATACTCCATCGAAACCTTTCCGTTCGACAGAGCAATTGCGCACTGGAATTCCCTTTGCGAAAGAAGAGGTGTGAATAATACAGCTACAAGTACAAATATTCCCAACCTTGAGAGTGTAATTGGCTCTTCGTCACATTCTACAGAAGACAACATCGACTTTGATGAAGCTATTGATAATGGATTGTTTCAACTTTAAATAGGTATCTTCTTTATCTATCTTTTATCTTTATCATTAAAGATGTTACAGGTCTATATACTAAAAATGTCAGGCAATTCACCCATCTATCTACTAATACATTTCTCGTGTTGGGTTTTTTTAAAACACAGATCTAGCTCATTACCAGTGGCAATGATGATTTCAACTTTAAGGAGGTATCTTTTTCCCCTTAATCTTATTGTTTGTTACTATTCATTTTTTCAGCTCTGGTTATCATTAAAGATGTTACAGGTGTATGTATTTACATTTAGTTAAATACAATATTTTTACTTTTTGAAAATGTGGGTTGACATCCGTCCGAGGAAGCTGTTACTTCTCGGGACTGACAATGTCAGGCAACTCACCCATCTATCTACTAATCCATTTTTTGTGTTGAATTTTTTTTAAGACAAAGATCTAGCACATTACCGGTGATGATTTCAATTTTAAATAGGTATCTTCTTCAACATAATCTTATTGTTTGTTACTATTCATTTTTTCAGCTCTGGTTATCATTAAAGATGTTACAGGTGTATGTATTTACATTTAGTTAAATACAACATTTTTACTTTTTGAAAACGTGGGTTGACATCCGTCCGAGGAAGCTGTTACTTCTCGGGACTGACAATGTCAGGCAACTCACCCATCTATCTACTAATCCATTTTTTGTGTTGAATTTTTTTTAAGACAAAGATCTAGCACATTACCGGTGATGATTTCAATTTTAAATAGGTATCTTCTTCAACATAATCTTATTGATTGTTACTTTACATTTTTTCAGCTCTTGTTATCATTAAAGACGTTACAAGTCTAATTCTATATATTTACATTTATTTAAAGATATTGTTGGTCTATATATTTAAAGATGTTGCTGGCACTTCTCGGAGTCGATCGACATGTCGAGCAACTCACCCCTATATCTACAATGTCATGTAAAACAAAGATCTAGCACGTTACCCTTGATGATTTCACAGCAATCTAATACGCAAGAGGTAAGCTAAACCCTAGCATATTTGCAATTATGTTTAATTTCTTACCAGTGATGATTCTTTCTTGATTTCTCATAATTATATTTAATTTATTTTTAAATATAAGTCCACATAAAATTCAATCTAAACAATACATTATACGATTTTAAATATAAGTCACATAAAATTCCTCATCATCCATATATATCATATCATCACCATATCATTATCATATCCCGAGTCCCGACACTACAATTATTATTAATCAATTATTTATCTAATTTTAAATTTATTAAAACAATTTCGTTTTTTAAAATAATTCATAATCATATCATTACAATTCTATTCGCTCTAATGTCATCTATATCTTCTAATCATTAATGTCATCTCTCCAATTATATTTAATCATTATATTTTAAACATTAGTCATATCATTATTATCTTAAAACAAGTTCAAAAGTCTAGAGAAGAAGAATTATTGTGCTTGATGATAAATCTACGTCCACATTAAATTGATCATCGTCTTTCATCATCATCTATCATTAATTATCAATTATCATCATTCATCATCTACGTCCACATACAATTCATGACAACTCAAGTAAACAAGAAACATACATATAATTCATGATAATCACCATCTAATGCAATTAAAATTAAAGATTGTATATAAATCCATATAATTAAATTCAAAAACCATAGTACATACTCAATAGTAGAAGTTTTCAAATTCAATATTTAAAGTTTCCTCAATAATAAAAGTTTCTAGTTTTCAAAACCCTCTCTTTCTTTATCCAATTCTACTCTGCACTCTTCCCCAACGGCTTCTTCCACTGTGGCTGTACCTCTTTCCCCAAAACCAGAAATCTCCATGCGACAACAAATTTGGATCAGCTGCAGCGTATAAACTATCCCGTTGCCAATAATTTTCATAACGACTAATAATCTCATTGATAAGAACCTTAGCCCTTCTCTCCCATTCTATAAGCTGATTCATATGAGGAAGCATCTCCATCTTTCTCATCAACCCACACAAAATCTTTTTTGTGCTTGTCCAGTTGTATGAAATACTCCTTGCCCTCTTTAGAAGTACTTGTGCCAAAACCCTGTATGGTCCAAGCAACAAGTGATACCTAATCAGCAAGTGAACAAAACCAGAACTTGAAAACATATAAAGAGAAAACAAACTAGCATTACTTTGTAGTACTATATGGTCCAGCCAGTTATCGATCCACTCAATGATTCTCTCCAAGCTTCATACTCAGGAATTGTGTAAAAAGATAACACATTTCCATTTTTGTGAGTTGCCTACATCAACATGTGCCAAAATTAGACATGGAGATAAATAACATCTGGAGGCTTAAAAACAAATATAAAGAGTCTCAATACACTCAACCAAATATACAGGGGGAACAGTTACCCTGACAATAGGAGTGATAAATTCCACAACAAATGAAGGAATTTTAAGCAGTGATGGCCAGGTATGGTGTATGAAATTGATCAGCAATCCTTTGATGTGGGAACCATCATGGTCCTTTAAGAGACAAAGGACAAGTCAAAAAGGATCTCACTAGAAAGGATGTGTCAGAATTAAGCAAAAACTAAACAACGCTATACAAAGATCATGTACCTGGTCTGTCATTATCATCAGATGGCCATATCTTAAAGATTTAATGTTGTCATATATTTTATCTTCCTGTAGACCAAGGATTTTATCTTTATTCTCCATTTGTTGGTGAGTGGTAGCTTCCCTGACATTGAGCAGCTTACCTCTGAGAGGAAACACGCCATAATAATATTGACCAACAATAGATATTCCTGCCACCTGATAGAATAAAGATAACTAAAATAACAAAAAATTAAATTGGAAAGTGATGTCGAAACATGTCACAATACTACCAAATTCAGTATTCACATTTCCCTGATTCAAGGCACAAACACTTACAGCAAGAGCCTTGGCTGAGTCACCCTCTGTTAATATTAAAGTACATTGATCAGAATTCTTCCCCCTTGATTGATTTGCATCATCAAGTTTGGGAACATCAATTAATTTCCCCTTCTTGGTTCCATCAGTTTTCTTAAGATCTTTTTTTTGTTTAAACTTTTCCACTGCACTCATCAGGTCAATCAAAGTTACAAAGCTCATCTTAGACACTAGCATTGCAAAAATTACATGTACTCAGAAATGCTACATATTAGACACCACGCCTTTATTTATTGACATGGGCTGCAAATGCGAAACAGTGAAAATTACTATAAATTTATAACAGCAAATTGTTTCAGAATAAAAAATATGAATTAAAACGAATTATACTTACAATCAACATGGAAACCGAACGTTGATTCGAGAAAATTCTTTTCTTCCACGAGTGTTGCCTTGGTTGTAACAATTGGTAAATTTTTGAACGAAAGGCCCGTAAACCGATGGATGTCATTTGCTTCGATACTGAATTGAAAAATTCGGCCATCGTTCAGAGTCACATAAAAAATGCCGTCCTCTGAATTGTAGGATGACAGAAAGTAATTCAAAATATCCGGATCTGTTTCGAAATGGGGCATATTAACGAGCCCTGTAAATTCACACGCATCCATTAAATCTTTATATTCTGAAGACATCTTTAAAACAGTATGGATGTGAGGGCATAAGATACAACGATTGAATTGGATTCTCTTGATTTTTGTTACTGAACTTGCAGTTGGGAAGCATCGAGACCTGCAAAAAATCAAGAGCTGGAAGGTGAAAACGAGAAAATGACCGGTTGAAGGGTATTTATAGGCTAAATTGGGCGTCAATGGCTTCACTTGACGCGCGTCAAAGGTTCTAGCTGACGCGCGACAATAGTCCTAGTGACGCGCGACAATAGGAGTGAGCGACGCGCGTCAATAGGAGAAAGTGACGCGCGTCAATAGAATCCAGTGACGCGCGTCATAGAGTCCAAGCGCGTCAAAAGAGCGTGCGCATCGCAAAAGAGCCAGTGACGCGTGTCAAAAGAGTGAAGACGCCACAAAGCGTCGATCGTCGTCAAGCGAGTGACGTGCGTCAAAAAGAGCCAGTGACGCGCGTCAAGGCGGAGCCGCGACGCGCGTCATTAGAAGCGACGCGCGCGTCATTAGATTAGCGACGCGCGCCATCATTAGGTGCCAGTGACGCGTGTCATTAGGTGCCAGTGACGCGCGTCATTAGGTGTGACGCGCGACCATTGCGTTCCATTGACGCTGCGCGTCGAGTGTGAGTGACTAGATGGATCTCTTTATACACAGAGAAAGCCTGAGACTACCAAATAATTGATTTCTTATCCAAAATTTAATGGAATTCAAAGTTTTCACCTCTTTTGCTCTAGAGGAAATTCCCTTCATGTTTGCAATGCAGCCAATTGAGATGAAGCCTTCAAATTTATCCCCAGACCAAAGAAACAGTGTTTGGTGTGTACTTGATGATGATATAGGGTCTTGTTTGATAAGTTCAAAAAGAAACTTCATGATATATGCTAAGACTGAGTTTGAGATGAGGTACCAGTAAGGCACTCTTGACAAAATTTACACAATGTTACCTTTTTAAGATGATCCAACCTTGCACAGAGAACTTTATGTTGAGCTGTAAAAAAATTTCAATATTTGAGACACTTGATTTTATCAATTGTACTTCAAGAAGATCATGATTAATCAATTCAAGGCATAGAAATGGGGGAGCTTCAAGAAAATTGTCTTCAAACATACACTTGAACATTGTATCTTCAGCAAAGGAAAACAAAACAAGGTGGTAGCAGGAATTTTATACTTTGATACTCATTGCAATGGTCAACCAAGTATTTCATCAGCTCAACAATGATAATTAGAAAGTAAAAACAACTTTCCGTTACACAACAATTTTGATCACTTTACCCTTATTGTATCTTTCAAACCTCATTCTTGTAACTAATATGATATGTAAACAACCTTATTGAGCTATGATCATATGCACCACCTTAAAAATTTGAAAAAAAAGAGACATATTTTAATTCAACCACTCCAAGAAGCAGTCCTGAAGAGAGAATCTCAAGATGTGAATCCTATACAACATATTTTGATACTGATCCATTTTCCCCAAAACATTTTACAATATCTCAAGATGTGAATCCTATACAAAATTAACTTCTATGATTTATCTGAAGAAGGCACTGTATTTTTTCTTGGATGCTAAGAATACAGGTTGTTTAGTCTGCATTTCAGGAAATTCACCCATCTATCTACTAATCCATTTCTAATGTTGGGTTTTTTTAAAACACAGATCTAGCTCATTACCAGTGGAAGTGATGATTTCAACTTTAAGCAGGTATCTTTTTCCCCTTAATCTTATTATTTATTACTATTCATTTTTTCAGCTCTGGTTTTCATTAAAGATGTTACATTTCTATATACTAAAAATGTCAGCCAATTCACCCATCTATCTACTAATCCATTTCTCGTGTTGGGTTTTTTTGAAACACAGATATAGCTCATTACCAGTGGCAGTGATGATTTCAACTTTAAGGAGGTATCTTTTTCCCCTTAATCTTATTGTTTGTAACTATTCATTTTTTTCAGCTCTGGTTATCATTAAAGATGTCAGGCTATGATCTAGTTTACAACCTTCAATATTTTCTTACACACTCAAAATTATTCCAACTTATAGCCTCCCGCTTCTAATCCACAATTATTCTTCACCCTTATCAAATATTAAAAATGATAGGATTCTTCAACCTATGAACTTGATCTATACTGAGACTAATCTTCATGATAAGAACCTTATATGTTTTACATTAAACTTCAAAGTTCTATATCGAGCTTGACCTATCTTTTAATCACATGGTTATTCCAACTTTGGTTAATCTAGCCTCCATAACCTTGACTATTTACAAAGAACTTGTCAATCTACTCTACACAAAAATATCCATGATAACAAAACCATATCTTTTAAACCATGGTCTTGATTGTTTCAAAGAAAACGTTATTTTCTGAAAAATGGTCTTGACTATTTTAGATGTCAAACAACCTCTCTAATGAGAGATTATGCACTTATATAGAGGTGAATCTCTTTAAAATAGAATTTTCCTACACCATAAGTCTATTAAGGAGAAATCCTAAAGATCTCGCTTCAAATCTTAGTTGCTATTTTTTCCCAAAAACATAATTTTCAAGATAATTAAAGTCCCACAAGATATTTAGGCACTACATTTTACATTATACACATTAAATTGATCATCGTCTTTCATCATCATCTATCATTAATTATCAGTTATCATCATTCATCATCTACGTCCACATACAATTCATGACAATGCAAGTAAACAAGAAACATACATATAATTCATGATAATCACCATCTAATTTAATTAAAATTAAAGACTATATAAATCCATATAATTAAATTCAAATACCATAGTACATACTCAATAGTAGAAGTTTTCAAATTCAATATATAAAGTTTCCTCAATAATAAAAGTTTCTAATTTTCAAAACAATCTTTTTCTTTATACAATTCTACTCTGCTCTCTTCCCCAATGGCTTCTTCCACTGTGGATGTACCTCTTTCCCCAACACCAGAAATAACCCCTGAACTTATAAGATCTTCTGCAGCACTGTCCAGATTTTTTATAATTCTTTCTTCTTGATTTGTTGCATCTCCATGCGACAACAAATTTGGATCAGCAGCTGCTTTGGCTTTGAATAATATGTCAGGGTCGAGACCATGCTCTTTAATTATCCGCTTTAGTGTATTGTTTTGTTTGTTAACCAAAACAATATTTTGCTTCAAATTTTTTGTTGCGGATAAGTTGTTCTTTCATTGTTTCCAAGTGAACTTGCAAAACCTTCACCTGACTCTTCAAATTTTCATATTTCAACTACACAAAAAGAGTAATGTCAATTCAAAATATTAATGTAAATTCAAAATTTCAAATTAACAAGAATGATTGTTTAAATGTAATAGTACTTACAACCGCTCTATCTCTTTCGGCATTTGCGATTGATACCAAATCCTTGTCCTTGGACCATTTGTTAAAATATGCAGGCCTCGGCACTAATATTTTCCAATTTGTTTAGTGCCTTATCTAAAATGTCGTCTTTATAGTTGTTGTTAAACGTGACAGTCCCACATCTTACTTGGGTAAGTAAGGAATCCATCTTCGCAGGTTGATTCTGATGCAGGCGTATAAACTATCCCGTTGCCAATAATTTTCATAACGACTAATAATCTCATTGATAAGAACTTTAGCCCTTTTCTCCCATTCTATAAGTTGTTGGATATGAGGAATAATAAACTCACTGACATGGGATTGACAATCATTACCAATTAAGTTCTCCAAAGGAAAACGTGGCAACTGTTCACTATCTGAATCTGATGCAGACGATCTTGCTGGAGAAGAATGGGGGCTTTCACCAAGATCAACTGCTCCTTGTTTCTGCCTTTGGGTGGGCTGATCCTGTTTTTGAAAAAATTAATCAAGATTTAGATAAATAAATTTAAATCAGAATGTAATTAAAAATTGTAAAGCATATTAAAATTGAAATTTGAAGTATACCTGCTGGCCTTGAATCATCTCGCGGGTATCGAAAAAACCAGTTGGGTCATTGCTATCAATGCCCAAATAATCTTCATCTAAATTTATATTGTTCAAAATAGATATGCCCGTTGCACTGGGCAAGCCACCAAGTGATAGAGTTGGAATTCGAAACGAGGAGGCAAGGTTTAGTGTCCCACTAGGGGCCGGAGCAAAAGGCATGCGTTTACCAATGTTCTTTTTCACTGTTCCTCTGGTTGGCATTTTAAAAATTAATGGTTGAGTGGGTGTCGGTGCTGTGGTTTGATCATGACTGACATATGCTGAAAAGTACAAGAAAAAAATGAAAAATATTAAAACAATTCATAAAGTCAAAACTACGAAATTAAACGTACTATAGAAAAGTTGTACCTTGTTGTCGAGGGGTTGTTTTTCTCGGTGCTATGGGTGGCCTTGTAGGAGTTGTACTCAGTGGCTATTCAGAAGATATGAATGCATGCGACTGTATGGAGTGAGTTGGGAAGAAGGTTCCAAAGTCCTGCCGCAATTCATCAATATTAAATAATGTCAATTCATTTGGTTAAAATTTAAATTGAAAAATAAATATGCAACTTTGGAAATTGTAAATAATATATGAGAATGTATTACTTCTCTGGCGTTTAACGAGTTCAAATTGTTGAGGGTTTGGAGAGGAGTGAGCTTCCATTTCAGATTGGGAGTCCCCCGAAGCCTCCGCGTGTTGTTGGCCTCTTCCTCTCGATAACTTCTTTTTTTGGGGAAGGGCTTCAAGATATCTTCTCTGCAAAACATTAAAATTTAAGTTTTAATAATTGTGCACTGTAATGTCAAAAATTGAAATACAATTACAAACTAAATAGTTTATACCTGTTGTTCTTCAAATGGAATTGAGAATTTCTTCAAAGCCTCATCAGAGCAAGTAGGAATTTTTTTATCTTTTAAATTTAAAATTGCCTCATAGTAGAAGCCGAGGAGATAGTTTGTTGAATAAATGAAAGGTTTATCTGAGAGTTTTGAATTTATTATGTCAGTTCTTATTTTTTTGGATAGATATGTGCACCAATCGAATTGTCATTTTGAGATAGTGGCACAAATGTATGCGATGGCCCAATTTGGTATATCTGTTTGGCGACCTGTAAAAACAATTCTGGCTTGAAAAAATGAAATAAGTGCAGCAAGAAAGTGGTGTGCAATTGATTGTGTATCTACACCACGCCTGGATTTATTGACATGGGCTGCAAATGCGAAACAATGATAATTACTATAAATTTATAACAACAAATTGTATCATAAAAAAAAAAAAAAAATATGAATTAAAACGAATTATACTTACAATCAACATGGAAACCGTACGTTGATTCGAGAAATTTCTTGTCTTCTTCCAGGAGTGTTGCCTTGGTTGTAACAATTGGTAAATTTCTGAAAGGAAGGCCCGTAAACCGATGGATGTCATTTGCTTCAATAGTGAATTGGAACATTTGGCCATCGTTCAGAGTCACATAAAAAATACCGTCCTCTGAATTGTAGCATGACAGAAGGTAATTCAAAATATCCGGATCTGTTTCGAAATGGGGCATATTAACGAGCCCTGTAAATTCACACTCTTCCATCAAAGCTTGATATTCTGAAGACATCTTTAAAGCCGTATGGATGTGAGGGCATAAGGGATTCCTGTAGTTGATCTTGGAAATCGATTGAGTTGGATTCTCTTGATTTTCTTGCTGAACTTGCAATTGGGAAGCATGTGAAGTCGACATTATAGCTGTAATTGCGTCTTTGACAACGATTTAGACCTGCAAAAATTCAAGAACGGGAAAATGAAAATGAGAAAATGAGCGGCACAAGGGTATTTATAAGCTAAATAGGGCGTCACTGGCCCCTATTGACGCGCGTCATTTTCCCCTACTGACGCGCGTCACTGGCTACTATTGACGCGCGTCAGCTAGGACTATTGTCGCGCGTCAGCTAAGACCTTTGACGCGCGACACTGGCTCCTAGTGACGCGCGACACTGTCCCCTACTGACGCACGTCACTTCCTCCTATTGTCGCGCGTCAGCTAATACCTTTGACGCGCGTCAACAAGTTCCAGTGACGCGTCATTAGGGTACAGTGTCGCGCGTCAATAGAAGCTTGATTTCACGCAAAGTCAAAGGTCATAGCTGACGCGCGCGATGACAATGATCTAGCCGACGCGCAATAGGAGCAAGTGACGTGCATCGGTGAAATGCGTGTCGTCGGTGGAGCGCAGCAAATGACGAGCAATGCGTCATCGTCATTAACGACAGTGACGCGATGATAGGAGACAATGTCGCGCGTCATTACCCGCATTATCATTAACATTACGACGACGCGCGCGACATAAAGTGTCGAGACAATGTCATTACGTCATTACTTAACTAGTTGCGTCGTGTGCGCGTCATTACAAACTAGTGTTATGTGCGTCATTATGAGCCATGTTCATGTTTTTGAATTGTCGTGTCGCACGATAAAACTAGTTCGTAGTATTATGCGCCGTAGTGTCGCCCATTTTATAGCGCGCGTCATTACGAACTAGTGTTGTCGCAGCGATCACTCACTTCTAGGAGCCATGAAAAACCGGTGAAAATTTTGTTTTTGAATCTTTCAAATCAAAAAAATTCACCTTTACCTCCTCCTTAATATGACGACGGGGATATTCGCCAAAGGAGGTATTTTCCACCTTCAATTTTATAGGGGTGTCTTAAAATGCCCTAGAAAAGAGGAACTCATTACATAAGAGTTGGAATCCATAAAAAAATTCTCACAACCCTCCAAGAGAGTAATGTAGGCCATAGTAAAAGTACCAATATGGATAACTATGTCCTTATCCCTTTGACAAATACATGTTACGATTTCCATTCCCTTAAAAATTGATTGTCCTAAGTTTGAAAAATATAAAGGTAAAGGTGATCCTTGTGATCATATTAAAGAATTCTACATGGCTTGTAAGGAAGTATATTTTAGCGACAACTATCTCATATGTTTGTACCCTCACAACTTTGGAGGAAAAACACTATAATGGTTCTGAACATACCTAAGGGAAAAATCGAAACACAACATGCGCTAGCTGAAAATTTTGTGTGTCATTTCTCTTTTAACATGGAGAGTGACATTACTATGGTAGATCTTTGCAACACAAAACAAAAGCTGAGCGAGACCTCCATTGGTTTCTTACAAGCGATGGTGGGGTTTGGCAAGTTGTTTCCTAGTCCCATTCTAAAAAGCAAATGGTCAGCATATTTTTTCCAAACTTGAATCAATACATAGCCTTTCATCTACAAATGCATTGTATCACTAACTTTAAGAAGTTATTGAGAAGGGCAGCCAAATCGAGAAGGCTCTCATAGAAAAGGGAATGATCAAACCCTTTTCAAAAGATAAACATGAGTCAATTTATAGACAAACCCAATTTCTTCAATAAAAATAAGAATGTCATTGGAGATAGCATCACAGACTCCAAAAGAGTCCAAGTTGTACAAAATGGTCCACTTTTGAAGCTTACACAAGGACCTCACCCAAAAGTGCCCCCGAAATGAATGTTTACACCTTTAACAAAATCATTATCTATCATCCTTAAATAGTTAGATGTTGTAAACATGGTGCAATATCCACTCGCAACATTACCTTATCCATATGATGCACCTAAACCAGTATGGTTTAGAGAACACGAATAATGTAACTTTCACCATGTCAAAGGACAAAAGACTAATAGATGTCAGAAGTTACGGAATTTCATCTAAGACCTTATTGAAGAAGGCAAGATTGAGGTGGATTCACCTGACTCGGGACAAGGTCCTAATGAGAAGTTGGGAATATTCAAACACCCTAACCCAAACATGATAAAAAAGGAAATAATAAGCTAGATCAAGGTCATTCCTCTAATGACTATAGAGCTGTTAATTATGTGTATCTATCAACCGATAATCCCTTTGATTCCATCATAGGTTGTATCCATTCATCTAGTGAACAAGTAAACATATTATGATCTTAGGTAACAGTTGTGATGTGGGCATGCGACATGCTCGCTCGCTTGGTGATCCTATAAATTTCTCTACCTATCCCTCAGGAAGGTCAAGTATGACTTATTAGAACAATTGGAGAAAACCACGGCTAAGATCTCGATCTTAGACCTTCTCAAAATCTAAAATTATCATAAGAACATACTATATAAAATGCTTCAGGTATCGGGAGTATCTACATATGTATATCCTACACACCTCTAAGCGATGGTTGAGAGTCTTAATCCCAGTAGTGACTATATTTATTTCAATCGGAATGAAATCCCTTGTAACAATCCTTAACAAAACTTACATTTTTACATACATGTCTTCATTACTCGTCATAATATAAAAAAAGTGTTTGTAGATGCAATGGATCCGGTCTAAATATTTATGCATTGAAGCTTATCGGAAGTTAAGACATGCGGAAGAAAATCTAGATACTAAGACCATTACGATCATGACTTATGATAATGAAGAGTGTGATTCAAGAGGGTACCATAGTGATCCCAATGGAAGTGGGGCCAACATATCATGATACAAAGTTCCATTTCCTTGACTTGGACCTTCCATATAACATGTTCCTAGGTCGCCCATGGATTCATGCCATGCAAGCCATTCCTTCACCTTCCATCAATGTATCAAGCTATGTCATAGAGGATAGATGATCACCATCCAAAGTGATCCAAAACCGTTTACACATTATAGAGCACTACACATTTTTTCTTGTGCATCATACAAGTGTCCTTTTAATGCCGATATTTTTTCCCATTACAAATAAAGGCTATAAAGGATCATATAGATCCAAATATATTGACTCCTTGCAATTAGAATTTTCCATCATTATTCAATCCTTTTACCTCATGAGAAGTAATGTTTGGAAAGTATGGCCCAGATGATAAATTCAATCTTCAACAGGCCCTTTTTATAAATGATCTTTTAGTGTCACTTAAGACATGTGTAAAACCATACTTCTAGTTCAAAATCACTCAGGCTAGTTTCCCTAAACCCTTTGAGAGGTTTGTTCCTAGTGGTCTCTTATCGATGAGAAGATATTAGATACACCTACCAGTTGGGTACCTAAAGGAATGATGAATTCATGTCACCAGTCTCCACAAAGTATCTTAAAGGTCACCACATTATGCATTTCATGGGGTATCGTAATTTGGATACGTCCCAGATGCACAAGGTAGACTACATCTTGTTATACTTCCCCCTCATAAGTATAATAAACATGGCCTTAGCATTAATTCTCATAGGGCTCCATCCTCGGAGATAGATGTTACCTCTTCTGAATATGAGGATAGCTCATCTCATTCAAAAAGTGATGCAGATTCCCACTCTAGCATATACGAGGACCTTACCTCTACCAATATGTATCTAGATTTTTTCATCTTCACCCTTTCCACATCCAATTCCCAAGCTAATTTCCAAGTCACCCTTGTATGTCCCGACCTCATTTATTGGGATTAACAACTTCACATACTGATTTATTTCTTTGAAAATGATGAGGCAATCGCAGAATTCATGGGACTTAAAGATACAATTCCAAATAATGACCATAAGAAGGGTTTCTCCATTAAATTGGATGCATGCATATACTTTGGGGAAGAAGTATAATTGTGTGGTTACCTAAGAAAAAATTAGTAAGAAAGGGAAAAAGTACTACAAAAAATCCTTGTAGAAAGAATAAGCCAAAGTCCCATAGTGAAAACCTCTTTAAGGAACTTGTGGAAAAACAAATAGAAGAATCAATGGAAAATATAGTTGACCCATATGAAGATAAAAATCTCTTTAAACCACCTGTAGAAGTGGATCTTACTCTCCCTTGATCCTACACAAATTGAGGATGCATCAAAGATGTTAGTTGAAGAGACAATCAATGTCAACATCGAGACAAAAGAGGATCCTAAAATGATAAAGTTGAGACCTTTACTCTCAAAGACAAGAATATAAAACCTTTGTAACACTATTACGATAATTTGTAGACATGTTTACATGGACATATGCAGATATGTCAGGTTTGGACCTAGGCTTGGTCATGCACAACCTTTTTGTACACCCAGATGCCAAACCTATAAAACAAAAACTAAGGAAGATACACCCAAAGGTTACACTACTTGTCAAAGAAGAGCTAGAGAAACTATTAGCAGCATGTTCTATCAAACCTATTGACTATTTAGAATGGATATCTAAGATAGTCCCAGTCCATAAGAATTTAGTCAGCATTAGAATATGCACCAACTTCAGAGATATCAACAAAGCATGCCCCAAAGATGACTTCACCTTACCTAACATTGACATGATTGTCGATTCAAATTTTGGTTATGAGATGTTGTCCTTCTACGGATGGATTTTCATGCTATAACCAGATCAGGGGTCATAGAGGAATACAAACATAAGACTGCTTTCATCACCCCTTGGGGACATTTTTCTATTAGGTAATGCTTTTAGACTCAATAATGTCAGGGCTACATATCAACGAGCAATGACCATCATCTTCGATGACATGATGAATGACATCATGGAGGATTACGTGGATGATATCCTAGAAAAATATAATACTAAAGAAGAGCACCTAGAAGTGTTGAGGCATATATTTCAATGTCTCTAATATTAAAAGGTTCACTTGAATCCCAAGAAGTGCATCTTCGACGTAAAATCAAGAAATTTATTGGGTTTCATTGTCTCGTAAAGAGGGATAGAGGTAGATCCCACCAAGGTTGCAGCTATTATAGAGATGCCTCCACCCAAGAACCTTAAACAACTACGAAGTATACAAGGAAAGATTCAGGCAATCCGTTGATTCATATCATAGCTTACGGATAAGTGTCATCCTTTCACACATTTGTTGAAGAAATATGTCACCTTTAACTAGGGACCTGACTGTCAAAAGGCCTTTGAATTGCTTAAACAATATCTAACAAGTCCACATATTCTCATGCCACCTACCCCAGAGAACCCCTACTGTTGTATATTTCAGCTACCCAATTCGCTATTGGTGCACTTTGCTTGCCCAATATGATCTTGGCCACAAAGAAAGGGTGGTTTATTACCTTAGCCGCACCTTAATTGCCTATGAGTTGAACTATCCTCAAATTGAGAAGGCCTACCTAGTTGTGGTATTTACATTTCAGAAGCTTTGTCACTATCTCCTTAATAATAAGACCAAGCTAATAGCCAAAGTTGACCCTCTCAAATGCCTCTTATCTAAAGTTGCCCTTACATGATGGATGGCTAATTGGACCATCCTCCTCAATGAGTTTGACATTGAATTTGTTAACCAAAAATCACTCAAAGGATAGGTACTTACATATCATCACCGGCTTGAATCTCCCCTACTAGGAATGGAACCGTTGCGTCTGGATCTACTAGATGCATCTATGGTGTAAATTGAGGAACTTGTCATGTGGCAAGTCCACTTTGACGAGTCAATCACCTTTCATGGTTTAAGAGTAGGAGTGGTACTTATCACTCCCACTGGAGAATTCATTCCATGCATTTCGTTTGGGATTCCCTTGTATGAATAATATTATAGAATATGAGGCACTCATCACTCGGATTGAAATTAGCTATCACATGGAACATTAGATAGCTATGAGTCATTGGTGAATCTCAATTGATCATTAAGCAAGTTAATGATGAATACAAAGTTAAAGATGAGAAGTTTGTTCCATACAAGAAATTGGTTGAAACTCTGAAGGAGTATTTTGTACAAATTATCTTTGAACAGAGGCCAAGATCACATAATTGATTAGCAGACGCCATGGCTACAATTGGGTCTTTACTACACATTCCACCTCAGGAAAACAAGATTCCTTTCTATGTTGAATACTTGTGAGTGTCTCGCATATAACATGTTGGAATCTTGTCTAGAATGTGAATTTTTTGGTCCTCTATCCCCTTAGTATGATATTGTATTTAACTACCTATAAGACAATACCTTTCCTCTAAATATCTCTCATACTAAGAAAATATTCCTTATATGTGGTATAGCCCATTATACCCTCTTAGATGCACTCTCTATCGTCATGTGCTACAACAGAATCTCATTGCGTTGTCTTGATGTGACCAAGTCACCAAGTAGTTAAATAAGTGCATGGAGGCATTTGTGGAGAACACACAAGTGGGATGGTCCTTCGAAAACTATTAAGAGTAGGTTACTATTGGCCTACCATGGAAGCAGTACTATTAAAACTTTGTCAAGAAATGTGAACTTTGTCAAAAGTATGGAAACTTACTACATGCACTAACACAGGATTTGCATCCCATCACAACACCCTGGTCATTTTCAAAGTGGTGACTTGATCTTATAGGAAGCTTACTCCAACTTCATCATATGGCCACACTCATATTATCACCACCACCAAGTACTTCACAAAATGGGTAGAGGTTGTACCTCTCACTTACATAACCGGTGCACAGATCTACGATTTCATAATCAACCATGTCATTTGTCGTTACAACATCCCCTCCGACATTGTAGCGGAGATAATGTTAAATCCTTTAAAAATAATATGGTCAAAGCATTATGCAAACGCTTCCACAACCGAATCAAGTCGGTCAACTCCTATTACCCTCAAGGTAATGGAAAAGTGAAGCCATTAATAAAACCCTTACTCATATCATGGAAAAGATGGTTGGAAAAATTGGTTGTAATCGGAACCTACATATCCATCCCGCTCTTTGGGCCTACTAAAGCTCCATCTCGCACCCCTATTGGTGCTTACTCCTTATACATTAGTCTTTGGAACTTATGCCATTATACCCTTAGAAATTGAGCTTCCTCCCCGACAATATCTCTTGGGGACTATCTAGATAAAGACAAAGACTATAGGGAGCTCGGCTAGCAGAGTTAGAGATACTGGATTAGAAGCATATGAGAGAACTCAATCATTTGAAGGTTTATCAAAACTGATTGTCATGAGAATACAACAAATAGATCATACCTCATCAATTTGAGGTAGGAGATCTTGTTTTAAAAGAAAACCAATTTAACACGGCCAAGGACCAGGAAAAGAAAGGAAAGTTTGAGCCCAACTGGCTAGGACCATATGTTGAGGTCGCTAGGTACAATTCAGAGGCATATAAACTAGATTACTTGGATGGTGAGGAATTAAAGGAACCAATGAATGCAATATATCTCAAGTGGTTCTATGTTTGATTATGAGGTTCCTCAGAAGATTAAAAAACCAGTAAAAAAATTTTAAAAAATCAAGAAAAAAGTAAAGAGAAAGTAGGTCATCCAAGTGTGAAAACCTCACAATTGTGGCACATTGGGCAAGTCCTTGGGTGAAAAATAGCTTCCGACACTTAACCAAGATTTTTTATTCACAAACAACCACGTCACATCACATGTAGACATGTAATAATCGCTTCTATCTAGGGATAGTTTTCCTAAAAGGGTCCTCTTGAACCTATCTTTTAGGGCCTTAATATAGCTTATCTACTCATGTATATCTATGTGAAGAAACGCTTTGTATAGCCCCATATAATGTTGGGACTATACATGGCATTCTACCTTTTATATTCCCATCTAACGCTGGGGGCATCCACACTTCTTCGTTTGTTGTACATAGCTTCAGAAAACCTTTTGGAAAACACAAAATTATTCAAATATGTTAGAAAAAACCCTAAACATCTGAAAACCCCTTTTAGGGAAAAAACTAAAAACAAATGTGAACAATAGCCTTGAAATTTATCTTTCAGATAACACCAAAAATAGTAGAAAACGATTCAAAACTGTCCCACAAAAACAAAGTAGTGTTTTGCTTACTTTTAGTTCTTGGTTTGTATATTTTTATCGCATTATATTTCCATGTTGTGTGCTTCAAATTGGATTCATTTTCTTAGTTTAAAGTGTTACTTTAATTTGTTGTACATAGGCATTGAGTTCATTTTATCTTGCATGCTTGTATATAATTGTGTTGTGTTAATTAGATTTGATTAAGTTGTATTTGTTGTTTGTGTTGTACATTTTTTTCATCGTAACATCTATCATCTCGCATGACATATATACATCATATATCAATAAAATATAAGCTACATCATCATAAACATGAAAAAAAAAACATGTATGCTAAGCTAACATCATATAATATCACCACGAGGGGCAAGAGGGACCACCTTCTATCCCCCCCTCAAACATAGACCATAATAAAAACATGGATCATCATAAATATCACATGCAAAACAACATGATATAATCTACTACTATCTCATACACAATGTGATAAGTAGAACATGAAGTAAACATCAAAACATGTGATATCATCTAAAATGCTATCTCATACATCAAGAAACATGTGATATAATCATATAACATCATCAAAAAATCCAATCATTAGCATAATCATATAACATGTCAAAATCAAATGTCCATATACAATGTGTCTCGATACATATATCTAGATACAAAAGTATGCCATCATGGGCATGAATCAAAATGAACCTTCATCACGAGGCATGATAAAAAATAATACATGTACATCGATCACAAATGATCCTTCACAACGAGGCATTTATCCAATATGCATACATTTGTGTATACATCAAAAATGAGTCATGACTGATTTGATCCCTCGTGAAGACTAGGTGGTCTCCGAGGTGGTGGGGGTCCCATCACCTGAGTAATTTGTTTCCTTGTAGGCTACTCAACCGACCTAAATAATCTTGAGGTCATTGATCTTTGTGATCTCGCAATGTCATGTTCATCATGTTCATCGATTGTTGACTAAAATCGCACTCTCTCGGCCCTTTGGGACATCCTTACAGTATAAATATCTATAATAAGAAGCCCTCACATTGGTTTTCACCAACTCCATATGTATACAAGGTGTCACCGCAACTCCATCGCATGTTAGATTGAGGCCACCTCTGTGGAAAGTCGACAATCTATGATTGTCCCATTGTCCACTCAATCGTAAGTTGATTCCTCTCTACAATAATATCATGGACCTATGCCTGTCTGGTCTCTCTCTACGATCAACTATTGTACACAGGGCCATGACTGTTGTAGTAGGGCTATAACTTGTAGCATTTGAGCTTCCATCCATTGAATCAACTACCTCCACATGGCTCCATCACCCCCATCTCCTTCATCTCCTCTGCCATCGCTTGGACTATGTGGTGGGCTAACAATCAGACCCTACTATACACCTCCCCATGGAGGACCTTGTGGCATTGTTCTCTGAGAAGGAACCTGATGTAATGGTCCCTAGATCCCAACTAGTACGCCCACTCGAGGCATCTGTATCTATGGAGCTAAGGGAATCAGTATGTCTCTGTCTCTACCCCTATCGCCACCGCCATCATGGCCTGACCATCAAATCCATCATCACACGAATCGTCATCATCATTTCCACTAAACTACTATGTTGGTGGCTCCGCATCCCATGTGGTATGTTGAATAGTGATCCGACATGGAAAAACTGTGATAAACCAAGGCTCATATGTCATTATCACTCAAAGATCCCTAATCTACCTCAAAGGGGCCCATACTTGTGGTACCATCTAATCAAAGATAGCTCGGTCTTGCTCTTTACTCGAAGTTGTGGCCCCATATCAAAGTTCACTCTAACCCAAAGGTGCATACCACATCTCATGACCTAGTACATCTTGTATGGCACCAAACTTTCGTTGGCATCAGTCTACTCTATAAAACTATGTGATGTAGACTTGGGTGCCTATTAAAAAGTTCTCAACCATTGCTATACTAACCTCATGTGCATCCTTTGCCCACATATACTACCAATGGCCTCCATACTATCATATGTTGTTGGATCTCATCAAAAAATCTAGTATAGTGATAGTGAAATGTATATAGTGTTGGTTTATTTATTTATTCTTACTATTTTAAAATAACAAAATTCCCAATTTGAAATGTGGAAATTTAAATAACATATGAGATAGATGTGTGTGTGTGTGTGTGTGTGTGTGTGTGTGTGTGTGTGTGTGTGTGTGTGTGTGTGTGTGTGTGTGTGTGTGTGTGTGTGTGTGTGTGTGTGTGTGTGTGTGAACATATACATGTTTACAAATCGTATTATGAAAAGATTTAGAATAGAAGAAAAAATAATTTTATTGATGTCGTTGTTTGAAATTTAGCTTACCAATACCTACTTTGGTATTATTCTACTTGAAGAAACTTAACACACGCGCACGCATGCGCACGCATGAAATCTGAAAGCGTTGTTGTTTTTCACTCGGGGTTGGCGCATACCGTATCCGCCTCCTTCCTCCAAACTACTCTAAATGCACACGCACACACATACAAAAGTATATACAAATACATTTTTATATAAATTGATGTTTATCACCGATTGTAACCCATGGAGGCGCAACTTGCCTTTTCTCTCGTGTTCTTTTATAAATATATATGTATATCAATAAAAGAAACTAATACTTGTTGCATTTGTTCAAAATATGAATACACACACACACACATATATACACATACATACATACATGTGTGTGTGTGTGTGTGTGTGTGTTTGTATATATGTATGTATGTATATATGTATGTCTGTATATATGTATGTGTGTGTGTGTAGATATATTGGCATATGTCTATACATATAAACCCCGAACTATTGAAAATAAACTTTCAAACCTTTGTTTTTATAAAAAATAGTATGCCTCCATTAAAATAAGATGAAGGATGAGAAAAGAATAGAAGAGTGAAGCCAAATGAACTTATGGGCCCTTACCTGCATCAAGGAATCATCTTTCTACTTCATTGGCATTGCCTCCTCCAAACCCCTCACGTCTCTCGTAACCCTAGTCCTAGCCCTACCCCTCTCCCTCAAGCTTCTATGCCTATTCCTACCAACCCAATGGGGCAGAGGAAATTTTGGTCAAAGAACCCCTTTTACTCCCCTAATCCCCCTTCCCCCCGAAGAGGGTTCTTCGTATCGCAAAAATAAAGAGCTTGAAGTTGTTCAAGACTTGTTTTCTTTGAGGGAGCCAAAGAAAGGAGATTTGGAGAAGAGAATTGAGAATATGGAGAAGGAAATTGGAGCTCTGAAGGGTGAGGTGAGACAATTGTCTAAGAAAGAAGGGAAAAGGAAATTGGATGATAGGGTCACTGAAAGTCACTCATTTCTAAGATATACAAGAAGCTTCATTCCTTAGATACCAGGCTTCATGGAGTAAGATACATTCAAGATGATACTCTTTCAGCCTTTAAAGTAGTTATAAATTTTTGGAAACACAAGTTAAGAATGTTTGTATGTTGAGCAACATTTCTAAGAATATTTGAAGGATGGGCCAGTTCGAGACCAAGTTTTTAGTCAGGTGGAAAAGACTGATCCTTCACAGGTTACAGCATTGGTGTTATTCACTGCCTTCCAAGAGATGAAGCAAACAATTGAAAAGATTTTCAAGTGAAAAGGATCTCACTATCACAAATTTTGGCGTCGCCTCGATCTTGCTGCTAATTTTTTGTTTTATCGTTGTTTTTTGTTGTCTATACTATGTTTTTTGTTGATTGTGGTACTTTTATTGGCAGATTATTTTTCTACTATTGGGCTCTTTTGTAAAATCCTGATTTTGATCTCGTACTATAGTAATATCTGGCTACTTTTTTTACAAGGGTATAGTCCCTTTCAAAAAACTATTTACCAATAATAAAAAAATTCATGTGTGTGTAGATCCGAATGGAGAGATTTATCTCCATTTTCCTAGCTTTTAAAAGCTCCATAAAAGCTCCATGAGGAGAGGAAAAACTCGTAGTCAAAATGGAGGAAGAAAAAGGAGTATTCCCTCTTAAAAAACAATTATAAGATTCTATAGAGAAATCTAGGGCTTTTCCATGGTTTCCCTAGATCTAAGGGTTGATATCGATCTAATCCAAGGGTGCTCCATTTCCCACCCATTTTAATAATCGTGTGTGTGTGTGTGTGTGTGTGTGTGTGTGTGCGTGTGTGTGCGTGTGTGCGTGCGTGCGTGCGTGCGTGCGTGCGTGCACACGTGCACACACACATGTGTGTGTGTGTGTGTGTGTGTACATACATACATGTGTGTGTGTGTGTCATACACACACACACACACACACACACACACACACACACACACACACACACACACACACACACACACACACATGTATGTATACATACATACATACATACATACATACATACATGTATGTGTGTGTGTGTGATGTATGTATGTATGTAT
The DNA here is from genome assembly GCA_018340775.1 of Taxus wallichiana var. yunnanensis. Taxonomy (NCBI): domain Eukaryota; kingdom Viridiplantae; phylum Streptophyta; class Pinopsida; order Cupressales; family Taxaceae; genus Taxus; species Taxus wallichiana. The sequence continues at coordinate 697,167,895 of CM031243.1, read as the reverse complement.
GTATGTATGTATATGGATATGGATGTATGCATGCATGCATGCATATATGCATATATATATGTATGTATGTATGTATGTATTATGTCATTTTATTTGTTAATGTATCTAATTAAATTGCATGGACCATGGTATTGTTTTAGAGAATTAATTAAACAAATCTAAGGTTCATGATCAAATTTACGAACTGGAAGTAATTGATGAATTGTCGAAAAGAATTTAATGTTGAGAGATTAAGTTAAACTACGAGAACATAGTGGTTTATTTAATTAAATCGATTAATTTAATTTATGGGAATTAATTCATCTAAATTAATTGATTTAATTAAATAAGTCACTATGTTCTCATAGTTTAACTTAATCTCTCAACATTAAATTCTTGCGAAAGTTCATCAATTACTTCAGTTAAAAGTTTGATCGGTGAATCTTATATTTGTTTAAATAATCCTCTAAAACAATACCATGGCCCATATAATTTAATTAAATACATTAACAAATAAAAATATCTCCCATTGATTGACCTACATTGACTTAGCACATATTTAAGTTTATCCAGAAGACCTCTTGCGGAGCCAATTTAAGAAATAATTGTGATGATAGGATGCATTTAGGTGGCAATGGGGTCGTGTTCCCCTAGGATCCCTTGATAAATTGTTGATATAAATATTGAGGAATTAGGTATTGTCTCTTAATTAAAAATTATAATTGCTTTCATAATACTTGACGAGTATGAAATAGAGAATATAGTGTCAAAAAAATCATGTCACAATATTAGATGAACTTACTCTTAGATATTAATATTTTTATCATATGAAATTTTCTCAAATAATATTTGGATATTGGCTAGTTTCTTTGCATGTTTGTGAAATATTTTATTGATTGGTGCATGATCAAAAATATGAGCTTGATACCCTTGATATTCTTTCTCTTGATTTGTAGTAGAAATGCTCGGCACATGTTCATGCTCTCCTTTTACTTATGGCTCTATGTGTTTACATGGTCTAGGTAACCAAATTATTTCACTTGGAGATATCAAAGTATTATTTGTTAGATGTTTTTATCTTCATACATGGTTATAATATGTATTTTAAGGGTTGTATCCTCTAAAATTATTTTAGTGACATTTAAAAACTTCGCGAACTCATATAAGATATCTTGTAAACCATGTACTAAAACGGGATGCTTGACAAGGCACTTGTAATTACTTATTTTGTATGATTTTTAGAACCCTTTCTATGCCTTTTTATATTTTGTATACTTACAATACACCACTTACACTTAATGGAATCTTTTATGAATGTTTAATCTTGTAGAATCAGAAATTAACTTATATATATGTTAAATACATTTACCATCTGAAATAAATAAACACATGCCACAAGCCTTGAAAAATAGTTAGTGTATTTAGGGCATGCTTAGCACCATTTGCACACATTATTGAGTCCATCAAATAATTTATTCAAGTGGATACAAAACTTGGGCTATCTGAGACTCACAAGTCCAATTTAAAAATATATACCATATTCAAGATAAATAAGCCACAATCAAGTGCATAACTAAGGTTGATGATTGTGCAATTTATTACAATAGAAGCTTACAAACAAAATTATAAAAAATAGGACTTAATAGAGTACTATCAAACCAATTGCAAATTATTCCAATCTAAAGCACGCCATTGGGGTTAATCAAGGAATTTGATACAAGTGTCTTAAGGGGATGTGATTTTATTAAAAGGGTGAGATTTGGTACATGATTGAGGTTAATTCAACCCCATTAAACTAATTCGATCACATTTTGTTTTTTTCCACAATTAATTTCATTTCTAAATTAATTGAATATATATTACCTTAAGGGGATGTTAATGTCTTAAGGGATCGTGGTGGCTTAAAGGAATGAAATATGTTAAGGGGGATTTTTAAGTACAATCACGAAGATCTAGAAATAAAAAGTGGATTAATGTTTTTGGGAAGGAAATTTAAAAATGGATATAAATTTAATTTTGTATTTTCTTAACCCCATACTCTAAAGTTACGATAAATAAAGTTAGCATGCATAATAAATTTATGATATAAAAACCTTATCAGTAAACTAAATTTAGGTTATTATGTTAGCATCCATAATAAATTTATTATATTAGTTTATTATGATATAATTTCAATATTTCCATAGTTGGTTCAACTTGTTTAATAACATGTAAAAAAACTCCATGATATTGTATATCTAGCCTTCATTTTTGCATCCACATGTGGACTTCACTCGGTGTATATGTAACACGCTATCAATTATATGATGGATATAATGATATACATGTTTTGGTTCATAATCAACAAAATGAATACCACTATAAAGGATTTTAACTTTTCTAAAATATGTTCCCCACACCACAACTAAGCTAGCATAAAAAGTTGTGTTATTTCACTTTTAATTTGGTTCTCTCTTCCATGCACCACAACAAGTAGTACTCTACATATTCATGAGTTCATTGTTACTGCAATGATTGCAAAGACAACTCCTACAATACAATAAACATTTTTATTGTTAGAATCAATGTATCTGAAATTTTTAATTATTTAAACTAGCTATGTAAATTTATCAATTCAAAATTAATTCAATTATCACAAACAATCCAATTATGAAAATACCTTGTTTTAAAATTCCAAATATTTGGTCATAATTAGGTGAAATCAAGGGCACATATTCAAAATTATCATTCTCATTTGACCCATGTCAATCATCCACGACTAGGGCAGCTTGCTTCCACTCGGCTACATATGCATGATATTGATTTTTACACTATGTACATGTTTTTGTGGTGCATTCATAATAGAAACAAGAATAATATCTTGTACACATTGTACAATTATTGTTATTTATGGTTATAACAAAGTGGAAAGACCTAGAATTAGGTATCCTTTCATATCCATATTGTTTCCTTTCATCAAATTTTGTTTAGTGATGTGCAAGTAATCAAGTTTAAAATTAAACATGTTAAAAAATAAATGTACATGCACATGTACATGTATAATTAATTTAACTTGTGTGTGTTATGTATACATGTAATTTCCTAAAACACTTTGTGTGCAGGTGGGTTACTCTTAAGTGGGGTTTCTAGAATTCCAAAACAAAATCCTACACCATTCACCAATAGTGCGGGCATAACTCAATCGGTCCCGATCATATTCAAATATTTCTTTCTTTAGAGCATGTTTGATATGGCATTGACACCATCGTGTTCCCTTTCACATGACCACTCTAAAAAAATATCCACAAATGAGGTATTTTGAGACAAAATTGATATCAACTAAATGAAAAAAAGGGAGGGAGGATTTGAACTATGATGCGCAACGATTTGATCAAAACAAGTTTGATCCAATTTTACACCTCATTGAGAAAGATTTGGAAAAATAACTGCAAATAGTGTTTCACAAAGTGGGTGCCATGTTCCTTATCATCATTGATACATAAGTTGTATTCATTCATAAAAATTTGGTTCTCAAATGTACTCTTAACATCATCAAAATCCAATTGTGGATACCTACAACATACAAGCACCATGATAGTAACATAGCATACTTATTGCATTTGAATCTCCTTTTGATGAGAAAATGAGTAATTGTCAACAAAATCAACCACTAAAAATATGGGCCGAGAGGAAATGTATCCTTATTGGTCTTAAATTGAGTTTCATGTCACTTTTCAAAGTGATAATTCATGATGTAAGGACAACTCAAACTTCGAAATTGTTTATGAATGTTGTAGCAAAAATTTCCTCTTCTACCAAGTCTAGCCTCATAGCATTTTTCTAAATTCAGTTGATTATTTGAACTTACATATTTATGTATTTGAGTGTTATATTCATGTTCACTCAATTTATAAATTAAAATAAAACATCACAAATTTGAATATATAAAGTTTTGAAATGATGGCCTCCTATAAGTCACCATTTGAACCATGTCTCGAGTCTTCATCTATTTTTGGAAATATTTTCAAGTCCCCACACGTCACAAACACCTTTGATATAAGTCATTAGACCATCAACATTATTATTAGATATGGTGTAGAGAATGGATGCTATGAATGAACTCACATGTCTAGGGGTAATTTCAGACCATCAAATGTTTGTCTCAACTTTCTATACATTTTAAAACAATAATATTAATTAGATATTAAATCACGTAAAATTACACATGATAATGTAAGAGCTAGAAAAAAATTGATTTCAATATATTAATTATATTTTACCCGAAAGTGATAATCAAACTCGACATGATAGTAGCAACAAGTTTCAGGACTTTATCTCGACCTCGCATACCAAGGATTTAAAATCTTAAAAAAAATCTCAATCTTAACATGTGGATGTTTTGCTTTAAACTTGACATACATCTCATGTTGAGTTATTTGAAGTCAATGCTTTGGATGTTATTCATAATTATTACTAAAAATCTTGTGTATTAAAGCATCCATTGTGTTTGGAGAAGAACGAGTCTTTTTAATCCAAACTTAAGAAATTGCCTTCACAATACTTTTCTTAATTTTATCATAATGAAGATTTTTACACATTAGTGCCCAATTTCCTTCCACAAAAGTATCATACAAGGTCTTTCCCATATATATATATATATATATATATATATATATATATATATATATATATATATATGTGTGTGTGTGTTGATAGCCTTTATAGAAACACTTAATACATCAGCAATAGTGGTGATATGTTGATTATTTTTTATCTCTTCACTTACAACTAAAGTTAATATCATCGCTGAGAACACTCTTATCAACGTAACTAGTTTTGTACCCACAAAACTTAATTTTTGTACATATTTCCCACAAACCCCTGTTCCGATTGTTTTTGACCTTCACCAGCTTATAATCTATACCCAATATTGTAATGTTTCCTTAATATCGGCATGATTCAAGAATGAACCCAACAAATGAGATCTAACAATTGTATTTAAATCAACAAATTCACAATAAATTCTATCAACAACTTTACTTGTGTTATTTATTGACATAGGTTCCTCTTGGGAACATTCTTTTCATTTATTGAAATCCATCTTCACCAAGTGTTTCACATTTTTCAATGTAATGCCTCCTTTAATTATAAATAAATAACAAAAAAAAAAAAAAAGGAAATAGATAAATAAATTAAAAGGAATAAAAATAAATAAATGAAAAAACCCGTGAAAACTTTTAGGCGGATTAGGGCAAGGGGGCTCTAGCTTCATTTCTCATTCTTCTTTTCCTTTGTTTCTTCTTGGTTGTTCTGTGCATCTTTTGGTTTTATATGTGGGGGAAGCCGCCGCCGCCATGGGTTTGAGCTCCAGACCAGGCCGCAGTTTTTTGCTTTAACCAACCAATGTACGCTGAAGGGCATTTTTTTTCTTGTCTGTTTTGTTTGGACTGTCAAGGAATGGCCACCAAATGTCATCCCATGGAGTGCCATGGTTTTTTTGACGTGCCAGCACCCTCCCAGCCTCCTAGTCGCGCCAACCTTCTCCCAGCCATGCCAAACTCCTGCGTGGGCTTCTAGTAAATCAAAAAAAAAAGGGGCTTTGTCGGATGTTGCTTTATTGCAAGTGCCTAGTAGTTTTGCATGTAAAAACGTGGAAATGTGAACTGTTCTTCTTAATGCGTGGAAAAATAAAAAATAAAAATGCAGATTCCATGGACTGCAATGATTTCGGGATTTGCACAAATGAGTTTGTTGAAAAGGCCTTGGAAACTTCCAAGCAAATGCATTGGTACGTGGAAGCCAGACTCCACAGTCCTTTCTTCCAGCAACCTCCCAGCTGCTGTCAAAATGGAAGCTTTGAAACAGAGTTATGCACATCCGTCAAAGCATTATGGAGAAGTATTTTTGAATGTTTTAGTTCCAAGCGCCCTGGCAAACACATATGCAATATGTGGAATCCTATGAACTGTTCAACGAATACCTGAAAGGTATGTGGTCTCCTGGACTGCAATGATGACAGGATGTGCAAAGAAATGGGTCTGGTTTTTTTTTTTAAAAAGGGGTGTTTGGACTGCATGACAGAATGCCTCAAAGAGATGTGATCTTATGGAACATACCCTGATCATGTAAGCTTCATTTTTGTCTAATTAGCATGTAGCCAGGCAAGTTCAGTGCATGAGGGTTGTAAATACTTCGATGGCATGAGTGCCTCTTGTAGAATCACGCCAAGAATTATTGCCTCACCTCTTCCAAGTGCAAGCTTCTGGACTGTTCTGTTAGAACCATTAATTAATGCTTCCTATGCATTGTATTTGAAAGTCGTTCCTCAGAGTATTCGTATGCACAAAAATGGATTTTGTTGGAAAGGCGTGTGATCTGTTGACATAGAAAATGTGGTTTCTGGGATCGGGATGACTTCTTGAAAACACAAAATGGTGCTTTTCGATGAGACATGGGTACACAACGAATGGTTTGGTTTGCACGTGACTACCTGGCATCAGATGGCAACAATGGTGGTCTCGACGAATCGCGAGTGTAAACTACTTGGAGCCCTTGTACCGTTTCGCTCATCGTTTCCAGGCATGGTTCTTCTTTCCTTACCTCTCATAATTCTCGTGTTTTAGTTCTCTTTTGCAACTAAATAGATTATTAAGTTATTAGATTTTTAATACAGCTAAAATGTCCCTTTAACTCATTGCAAAACAATAAAGCGTCGTGTCACAACTCTCGAAGTCTTTTTTAACTCGTCTACTTTAAACCATGATCTATTATCCTCACTTCGAGATGATTTAGAAAACTCCTACCCTTCTTGATCGCTCCAATATCGTTTTATCGACCAGACAAATCTTGACGCCCCATTGATAAAGTTGACCTTCTCCTTGTTTTAAATAGTTAAATTTTGCAATTTTTGGAGACTCACCAAGTACCCTTCGCCACTCTAGAAACGAGATGTGAAGTTTCATTCGTGTACCTTGGTATACGAGGAGTCGCCTTGATTTTTGGTTTGACCCGAAACGATCATTTGACATCCTTTTGACGCTCTTATAGGAGCCCTGTTACATCGGTTTACAACAGTAGAGAGTTGTTAAAACTGGAAAGTTGACTTTCGTTTTGGACCACCATTTGAAACCCGGAAAGAGAAATCATGTTTTGTCTTCGCAAACCCCTAGTGTTTATACTAGACAAATGCATGGAACATTCAGTATAGGAAAGAGAACTTTTCGGGATAGTTTGGTGAAGCCGTTTTGTAGGCCTCCGGTCGTAGTTTGACGAGGTCAAACGGTCCAATTTCATCTTGTCACTCCAAAAACTTGTCGCCGTTTGAACATGGTTGTCTAGTTCTCAGTCCCGTTGACTCTGATGAATTCTCGTTACATAGGGGAACTAGTAGGAGATGTCTCGTTGCATGCTTCTCCATCAAACGTCAATTATGGATGCGGTTTTCTGGGCGCTCGAGCTAACTTTTGTCATTTTACAACTGGGTGAACTACGACCAGTGACCCCGAAAACTAGCCGCCAAACGCAAACCGTGCACTCCTTTTCAATTCCGTCAGTTGCAATGAGCTCTTGGTATATCTGGGGACACGTAGAAAGTTAATCATGACGTGCGTGCTCATCGGAAGATAACCTTTGGAAGTAGTTTCTTAGCCTCCGAGCCCGTTTTGTACGTTTTGCAGCTAGTGAGAAAATGTAAAAGTAGAAAGCTGCGGACCCTCGTAGGGTTGCCAAATCACCCTAGAAACTTTTACACACGTAAATAACTGTTTAAAACACTAAAATGAAACTTGTGTGTATTGTAACTTTTGACAAAATGATGTTTTCTCTCTCTTCCTTTCTCTTTCTCTCTCCTGGGTTTATAAAATGTAGAAAAATGAAATGCAAGGAATACATGTTTATAGACTTTTTATTTCGATTGGCAAATTGTAATTATTGTCTGATGTAAATGGGAAACTGAAAATGACAATTATGATTGATTAGGGTGGATGCCATGCCAGCGAATTATCGTTGATATCATGCTCACGTGGGTTTTGCAGGATGGATGAATGACGACGAAGAAGGCGATGTGAAATTTAATTATTATTATTGTAATTCTTATAGGTCATTTTAAAATGAATAACTGTGTTATGTAGTCTCTTGTTACCGAAAAGTTATAATTGAGATTTGTTAACATGCATGATATGCTAGTTTAGGGATACTTAGGAAATGTGCATCTAATCATCGGTTCAATTTGATTCTTAGTTGTGTATGGCAAAAAGGGTTTGATTTATATAAAGTAAATTTGAAATTGAAGTTAATATATTGTAGCACTTCCTCGATTTTCAATAGACGATTAAATTAATTATTGGATTACCTTCTTTCCTTGCAAACACAATAAAGAGTGTTAATGAGAACACTCAACTCTAATAGAATACTCGTGTATAGTTTTCCCGTATGTGTGATCCCTTTTTACCATATAAGAAAATTAAGACCGTAGCACAAACTTAAGCTTCACACTCAATGAGACCTCTTAGGTTAGGTAAATAAAACCCTAGTTAGTTTCTTTATCATAGTCATTAGGTTTAACGACATTGTCGTGAACCCATATTTTAGGAATGTCATGGTCCAACCTTATCCAGAGTATGCGGTTTCCTTCTAGTTTTGGTAATCGCGAGAAGAATGTCCTCTCTTCAGGTCCAACACCAGGCTGAGTGTTGAAGACCGCCTTAGAAGTCACCTTATGAGTCCTTGTTCGAAGGAACGACTAAGCGGTGCAACCCTGGATTCTATCAAAATAACACCTTGGTATGTCCTTGAATGTGGTTTAGTATAATTTTGTCCACCTGCCTTAAACTCTTATATAGTTGAGGCGTAGGTCATTGAGTGCATAATGGAAGAAACCAAACCTCAGCTGATTAGGAGGTGTCACTTGTGGTTCGTGTATGGTTTACAATTCTTCCGACCATATACCCCTTCAAGATGGTAGTCAAATACTTTTGTAACTCCTGATTACACAACAATGCTATGAACGAGACCATAGTGCGATGTATAAGCATATCCTAAGATGAGAACGAGATTGGAGATTAGGATTGAGGTCACTCATGAAGTCCTTAAAACTTATTTAAAAATAATCATGTGTTGCAAAGAATATAAGTTACCTTGGTGGGACCAAACTTTGAGAAAACAAAAGATATGCATATATAGATATATATAAATCTTATAGGAATTCAATAAGCTTTCAAATTATAATAACAATGGTAGAGAAATAAATCCAGCGTGAATCGAGAAACATTTTGGTGCAAAGCTGCCCTGTATCTAAATCTCTGTCAAATCCTTTGATTGCATTTTGGACATCAAGTCTCTTTCGCTTGAGTTGTAAGGGTAAAACTGTAGACATCAAATAAACGTTGGAGAAGAATATTTTTACATAATAGAAGATGATTAAGTATTTTGTATGCAATTTGATTTATGCCAAATATGTATGTCAGTTATGGAAATTTATATAAAGTATAAGAAGCCAACTTGAGAAGGTCGAATTGTATTTTCAACCGCGGAATAAGCTTAAGAAAACGTAGGTGAACAAACGAGAAAATTTATCCTTGCTCGTAATGTCCTTGGAATGTTAACTTTAACCAAAAATACATTTAAAGAAATGATGTGTTGTGGGTTCGCCGTCCTGAAGCCATGTTCTTGTGGTTGTGTCTTTACTAGTAACCTTCCATTGGGAAAAGTGTAGCGTCAGCATGCCTACGTCATTTTCGTGCGTCTATGTGAGTCGATGATTCTTGTGATAGCCGTATGCGAGTCGAGTTCTGTATTTGAAGCCCATGTTGTGTTGTGTGTAGTGAGCAATGCAAGTCAAGTATATATATATATATATATATATATATATATATATATATATATGTATATATATCCCCTGGTATTTTACTTGTTGTTTTTGTGTGTGTAAAGTGTGGGCACTACACAATTTCATAGCTTTTGTTATGAAATCTGCATATGGTTTGGAAGAATGGGTTTTTATTTCTTCATCACTTGTGTCCATGTGACCAAAACTTGGAAGAATTTTTTTAAATATGCTAAGAAATGTCTATGAAATCATTGGATATATTAAACATTCTAATAAAATGGTTATACGCAAATCAATTAGTATGTCACTTTTTGAAATGTGTTTTGAATATACATATGTAGGCTAAGCATCTATTGAATTTTAACTTGTAAAAAATAATACAAAGATACACACCACATTTAAGTAAATCAATCTCAACACGTATTGAATCTACATAAATAAGTCAAACATTAGCATGCTAATTATCTACTCTCTTCCTTATCATGGCGAGAAAACGAAAGAAATTCAATACTTCAATGCTAGTGTCTACCATTGAAATTCACACAAATAAGTCAAACCTATGTCTTAAGGAAAAAAATAAACTACCAAAATAAATAAATATGGAGCTTACATGAGGGAAGTGTTTAACTTATTTAAAATTCCAAATGGATACAAAATGACTAGACAAAGGTGTATGAAAGTCTCTTCTCACTTTAACATCAACTCCGCATATTGATTGATATTTAACAATAATTGAATTTAAAAAATATTGAAAAAGTGGAAGCATCTTAACTTACATGTAGGGTAATTGGATATCATAAGTAGATTAGACATTACATGTGGGTACATAATTTTCTCACAATCCTCCCATCATATACAAACAAATCCAATGAAATGCCCTGAAGATCCATAACATGCCTTGAGGGTTGGGCTTGATCCATTGACGTGTGGTTTGTATTGGAGTTTTTCCTTAATGAAATAATTTTATACTACTATATATAATGCGAAAAACACATCACAATTTATGTTGAATTTGTGTCAATCTCCATTTCATTTCTTTTTTTTTTTTGATGGATATTTTGACGCAAAATGTTGCAAATATGGTGGCAAAAAAATTACAAGAAATTATGCAAATAATGTCTATTTTGTGTCACATTTTCACCATCACTGTCCCTAAATTCAAAAATAAAAAGGGATGGGCCCATCTCGCACCCATTTTTATGTTAGCCTATTATACATTCACTCAAGGCAAAAAAAGAGAAGGTATATAGGAGATAAGGTGAACGAGTGGAGCGATAAAAATAGAACAAGCAATATGGAAGGGAACTTGGCCATGCAAAATATTCTTATAAAGGCATGGGGTGACTGGGAGAACGGCTAAAAAAATTTGTAATGCATGAAAACTATATAGAAATTTGAGAAAACAATTAGAGGAGGTGGAGAACAAATTGTTGAAGGAAATTCATCTAGATTTTAATAAAATAAGTAAATTATTTCTCTTATTCATTTTTACTTTTGATATATGCATGTTTTAAATATTTTTAGATGACATTCATAGTTTTTTAAATAATATTTTCATGTCTAGGGTTTGTAGATAAATAAAGTTAAATGGAAAGAGATTTTCATATTTAGAGTCATTCCTTTATGGCTAACCATAATACAAGCCCGAGCTATGGTTATGAGGTTGAAGGAAAAATATTAGTAAGAAAATCGGATTGTTACATGTTTCATAACATTCACCTCCTTGGAAATTCTAGATTTAATTTTTCCATATGGCCATGGAAAATTTTAAAACCCCTAAAAAAACTTTAGATATAACTTCGCGGATCTATGAAAAGGAATTTCAAAATTATGATGAATCAAAGGAAATGGGTTTTGAAACGCGGTTTGGCAAATCATTTGATAATGGTATCGATCGATAGCAATTGTCGATTAATAGTATATGTTTTTGGTTGAAAATATATATAATTTTTCAAAAATCATTTATTTGACAATAGTAGTTAAAACGACCGTCTCAACGAGAAATTTGTCCTCGCAAAATGGTGCAAACAAAATTTCAAAAAAAAAAAAAAATGTGAAAAATGCGATTTCGTCGGTTTGTATAGGGAATTTTTATTTTATTTTGTTGATGTGAGCGGTTAAAATGATCATCTCAATGAGAAATTAATCCTCACAAAACATGGCATAAGCAAAAATGCAATTAGTCGGTAACATACATTTATGTTATCGGTCGGTAGCATTTTTTCGCACTACCTATCGGTAACATTTTTAATGTAAATGGTTGGAAGCAATTTTTATGATACATGTCGATAGCGTTTTATATGCTATCACCGCTAACATTTTTTATGCTAAATAGACCGATAACATATTTTATGCTACCACATTTTTTTGCTACCGACCGGCAATTAGCCATACATTTATGTTATCTGTCGGTAGCATTTTTTCGCACTAATTTAGGTAACATAACATAATTTTATGATTCGATAGCGTGGTAGCATCACCGCTTTTTTTTATGCTACCGCTTTGGTAGCCTTTTTATGCTACCAAATGACCGATAACATATTTTATGTTAGAATACATTTCTTTATGCTACCGGTAGAATACATTTATTCGGTAGAATTTTATGCTCCCGTTGATAGTGAAGTATATGAAGCTTTAACAAAATAAAATAAAATATTAACTATTAAAATACCTTTAATGTTGGAGGGTTGTGATATGCAGTCGATCTTGATCGTCAATGCCCACATGACCACGAGCACGGGTAAAGGTGAAGAAAATTTGATGTGTACTTGATATTTGGAATTGTAAATTTGTAATCACTATATATATGAAGGAGAATTTTACAAATTTCAATTTTGTTCTAACGGTGATTTAAATTAAAAGGTTAGTTATTGGTGTAAATGTTGGGTGAACTAGCCCTAAAAGTAACTTAAACCTAGAAATTTTAGTTGATTTAGTTTTATCCCTACACCTAAAATTTTGCCAAATGCAAATTTCAAAAACTAGAATATTCATGAATTAACGAAGAATTGCCACTAAAATTTACTTGTGCATATGGGTTAGTATATTTTCTTTAAAAAGAGGAAAATTATGAAACTTTGGTTGTTAAATGAGTGTAATCATTCTTAATTCATGTGCATACCTGAAAATTGTCGTATCATCATTTCAATGGAATGTCATAAGTCAAATTGCGAAATAAGGATGTTTTCCAAGTGGTTGACAAATTTTGCAAACAAAGTAAGATCTCTCTAATGAAAATTTTGTGATGATAGGATTGAGTCCAAGGGGAATGAGTCCACAAACGCATTGATATATGACAAGTCCATATTGCAAGCAAATTGAGTGGATCGGGGAAGGTTAAAGTGGCGAGTGACACAGAGACCCACTCTCATTCAGAACCTCCAATAGGATCCAAGCATGTCGGAAAAAATTGTATGGAGTGAAACACATTGCGGTACAAAGATTGGTTGTACTTATGCAAGAATTCAGTTCTGAGCTCCATATTTTTCCAATGGGTGAACATTATGGGTTCTTGAAATCTTATCATAGAATTGAGTAGAATTTCTTTTAGAAAGGGTTGAAAAGGGATGTCCAAAAAATTATGGTAGAATGTTTGGTATGTCAACGTAACAAAGGAGAAACTATTAAGCCTCTAGGTCTTTTGCAACCTCTATCTATTCCTAGTCAAAGGTGGAAGGAGGATTCCATGGGTTCATCACATGATTGCCAAAATTCGGAAGGGAAATGTGGAATCATCGTGGTTGTGAATAGACTCACCAAATATTCTCATTTTTGTGTTTATCACATCCTTTTGCAACACACACAATAGCCATATCTTTTATGGATACAATTCATAAGCTAAATGGTACACCCAAGATTATAGTCAGTGATCATGCCCATGTATTTACTATTGAAAATGTTTTAATTTTGAAAAAGTTATAATGTATAAATATTTAGAACCCAAGTGATGAGTCACCAACTTCCCTTGACTCATTCTAGTTTGGTGTGATTTGTCGTACAAACAATTTTTTGAGTGATTTGTTCACATTTTGGATACAATTGGCTCATAGTTCGCATCTTTCCAATTTGATGCAAAAATTAATATAATAACACAAATGTTCAAAAAGGTATCTTTGATGTTTTGCTTGAGATAAATAGGTGAGATCGGTTCAATGGTTTGCCACTAGTATAATAGTTAGAATACGTCATTTCACACTTATCCAAATTGTTTTCCATTTTTGCATTCTATAGAAACCATCCACCATCACTCACCTCCATCTTGAGGGTCCAAACCTAAAGTGAGCAGCAATTGAAGAGAATATTCAGCACCAACACGAGGTTCTCTCTAGCCTTGGAGAGAATTTGACAATGGCACAAAATTGTATGAAGCAACAAGTTGATCGATACTGAAGTGACCGACACTTTGAAATTGGCGACCTTGTTTAGCGTGGTTGCAATCGTATAAGTTGTCCTTGAAACAACAAAAGAATGATAACAAGCTACCAACTAAATAATACGACCCTTATCAAGTGTTGCAAAAATGATGAGTGAGGCATATAGATTGGAGCAACCTCAGTCAACCAAAATGCATCCATTCTTCCATGTTTTTGTTTGAACATTGTCATTAGGTAGAAGGTGCCACCTAGTCCGTGTTATCAAAGCTCAATGAGTAGGGCCACATCATCTTGGAGCCTAAAGGCATCATTCAAACTTGCACTAAGAGGTTGAGGACAAGGGTCATTACTAGTATCTAATCAAGTGGAAGAATTTGGATAGTGAAGAGACAACTTAGGAAGATAAAAAATTCCACCAAAAACATCTAGAGATTGCAAACATTGGGGCCAATGTTGTTTTAAAAGAGGGGCATGTTATGATCTTAATTCTATGTCATAGATCGGGATATGTATGTCTAACTTGTGGCTAACATAATCTCTTAACATATCATATCTCATTTATTAATGTTTCCATATGCTTAGTAGGTCAGCCTAGGTGGTTATATATGAAGAAGGCCACATAATCTTGGAGCCTAACATCATTCAAACTTGCACTAAGATGTTGATGGGGGTCATTACATATTCAAGTGGAAGAATTTGGATAGTGAAGAGGTGACATGGGAAGATGAAACATTTTTTGCCCACATCAAAGTTGTCAACATTGGGGCCAATGTTGTTTTGAAAGGGAGGGGCATGTTATGATCTTAATCCTATGTCATATATCGGGATATGTATGTCTAACTTGTGGCTAACCTAATAAGTTAACATATCATATCACATTTATTAATGCTTCCATATGCTTAATAGGTTAGGTGGTTTCTATAACTTTGTAGGGTATATATATATGAGTTTGTAACTAGCGGATAGGCATCATATTGAACATTTGAGTCGCATTGTAAGATGTAAAGTTTGCCCACTCAAAGTGGTTAAGTCATCTATTTTAAGATATTATTTTTTATTTTGGTGTTTTATTGTTGTTATTTATTTTGGTGTTCTATTGGTGTTATTCTTATGATATATCTAAATTTACTTACAATTTGAAAGTATTCATGCATTCCTAAACATGTCAAATGTTAGGGTGAGAATAAGTCACTGTCAATGCAATTCCAGGGATCTCATTTTGTCTCACTGTCAATATGCATTCGAAAACCAATAGTCAAATGTCTTTTGCATTTTAATCCAATCTGAAACGAAAATAGGCTTTGAGGACTTAATGGTAAGATGTGGTTTGATGCTTCTCAGTATCAATATCTAGTCCTGTTCTCAAACACGCTAAATGATTTCTAAATGTAGCTTTTGCAAAAATAGCTCAATCAAATTTTTTCAAACACGCTAAATGATTTATAGTAGAAGTTAGATTTCTAGTTCGTATTTATCTTAATTACATTGGTTTTAGAATAATTTTTGGCATTAGGCTCCAAAACATTTCTCAGAGATATCCCCATCTCTGAGAAAACATGACTGGATGCTAATAAAAATATAACCATATCCATATCCCTGGGAAACATTCATTAAGCTGAATCGCATGCTACCTAAATTCATCTTTGCCATCTGCTCCCCAGTATTTCTCAGAAGCCAGACAGATATGTCCCATTTTAGATTGTCAGTGAAGTGTAAACATTGAAAGCCTCTACATATAACATGCCATGTTCATCAGGATGTTTTTTTGTTTCTTATTGCTGTTGCAAAAAAATCAATTCAGTTTTCTGATGAGGCAAAAATGACAAATCAATACGGAATTAATTTATTGACAATTGCATATTTTCCCCTCAGTAAAATACTGAGAAGAACACTGATTAAGAATTATGTGGTACAGATCCTTTACAGCTCTAGTAGTCCAAAAACATGCCTGATTTTAATTCACTTCTGTGGATGAAATGATGTAAATCCTCGATGCCCTTGTTTCCCAACCTCCACTATGGGGTCTTTACTTTAACTTTGTAAAATATCCGTACCAATAAAACTTACAGCTAGCATAAATAAACTTGCCCTACCTTCAAATCTTAAATTACACTTAAATTAATTCTGTGACTATAGTTTCTGCAAAACATCTGGGCTTTAAAATCTGTTTTACAGCTAAATTTTCTCAGGCCCATAAGTTTTTTGATTCATCTGTTACAGCCAACGTACACCCTTCAGGCTCTTTCCTGAATTGTTGAGTTATCAAGTATGTCTCTATGTTGTTAATCACTTGATTTGAATCTGGGTCATTCTGAGATTTCAACTTAACTATGAATTCTCTTGATATAAGATCTATAATATTCATAAATGGCTTGGGATATGCTTGAAGAGACAGAAACCAGCTATCTGCAGTAACAAATATGGACGTCAAATCATTGAATGATACAAAATCATGGTATGATGCCCAAACTCACAACGTTTTCAGAATTACCTTCAAAAATGTTTCTAAAGCAGCTCCTGTAAGCCTGTTGGGAGGAATTAGTTGGGAGGAAGTGTATTTAAAAAACGGGCTAGCCAAGCCCATCCTTCCTTCAGACCATGTGGATTGTGAATACCTGGTACGTTTGTCTGCAATCAGAAAATTAGAGTTGAAGGCAATCTTTTACCCTGAAAAATAATACCTGATTAATACAGTCCTCTTTTGTGAACAAGAAAAACAAATAAGCTTGCCAATACACGATAAACTACACCATTAAGATCCATCTGTCCAAATAATGAAGTGTATGTCCTATCACTTCAAAAGACTAGGGTCGTGACATTCTGATTATTGCATGAAGATGAAAGGTTAATCTTTTCCAAATATGTAAAATCTCTGGGTAAATCATTGTTACCATACCATGTTCCAGAAGTTCAGTTCATGTGGAAGGCCTAAAACATTCAAGAAAAAAAGTTTGGTTTGGTTCATAAAATTAAAAAAATACATATATTAGAAAATTAAAATATATAAATATAAAAAAAACATGCAAAGTTCAAATTTCTGTTACATATGATTTTCTGTTATACCTATCTATTCCTTCATACTACCTTCACCTCCTGTGCTGTCTCCCTAAAATTTTAAAATCCCAAAACCTTAAATTCTGTCTAAGTCTGAAATCTGATAGGACCCTCCAAAACCTAGAATCTGCATTATAGCTCCTAGATGTCCGAAACCACTCAAACATCCTGGAAGTATATACATAAAATATAACTTAAAAGTATAAGAAAATAAATGTTCATATCTAAATGTAAACTTGTATATGGATATGTGAATTTAAATGCTTATTTTGTATATTCACTGGCTGTTTCAGGGATGATAGACCAAACAGAGATGTTTAGTTAGGTGGATCCAAAAAGTTTGGTCCAAACCAAACATTACCCTGGTTCAGCTAAACATGGTAACCACGGAGATAATTGCCATCATCTAATTGAGACAAGTGGAAAAATGGAATTGACTACAACATAAATTAGAAATCCCAAAATACCGATCCTGCATGACTAAAATATCTGCAATAAAATAAAAGTATCAAGTGCATGTACAAATTCAGCTCTTGAAAGTATCAGTAACTTAAAGGGACTTGATTAGTACAAAACAGGCAGAGATTTTGAAGCATATAACATGCAAACTGTACAAAATTAAGTACTGATACATATGTCGTTTTTCAACTTAAAGTTCATTACCAGTATAATAAATTTTATCTGAAAAGTGAATTCATTACAGATTCAGCACAAAGCTTTAAATGTCTACCTGAATGATTGCTGCATACAGAGCTACACATGCCTTCATCCGAGCTAGATAGCTATCCGTACTTTCAATCTTTCCATTATCATCTCTGTATCCAACTGCTTTATAATAGCCATTCTGTGACATTTCTATAAAAATTAGAAATCGAGTTCCAATGAAATCTTCACATGAAATCATTCACTTGCCATGCTAAAATAAGTTAATGCAAATGAAAACAAATCTCAAATTCAGTTATGTACAGAACTTCCAACAACTGGGAAAAAGTAGTTTATTTATCAACACTGATGAAAAGAAATCTATTTTATATGAAGAGTTCAAGTAAAGGAAAAGATAAGTAAGATGGGATGTGAAAAATAATCTTGATAGGGGCATGAAAAAACAAAAATGAGCTATTACTAAGAATCTACATTCTCAATTATAACCACCAAAACATCAACGAGGAATGATGTGAGAAACTATCTACATGTCTTCTCATTTGTGTATATTTGGCAAAGGCTTCATTCTTTGGTGCATATTGATGATTGTCCAGCAACCTAAATACTTCCAATGATCCATATCAGTTTGTGCATGTGAGCTCACTCCTATAGTTGCCATATTGATAAAGATAGAAACCAAATTGTCAACATGTCACAAACACAATTTCTATTGTCAAACTAACTCAAAAGGAATTATGAGTGTTGACTTGAATTACTGCATAGGCCATGCAGATACATTCTTCGATCTGCCATATAAAAATTAATTGTAAATGTGACTCTCACAATTTTCTTCCCAAAACAGGAAGTTTAGAACCTAGGAAAAGGCGTCGAGAACTATGTTGTAGGCTATCATTATATCATATCTAGCAGCTAAGAAAGTTGGGCTCAGGGACAGGTACCTTGTCTATGTAACTGTGCCCATATCTCCCATTTAAATGTAATATAGTTGTACCTTTATTCATATATTCCCATACCCTATTTGAAAATAATTTCCCCCAATCGGAAAGGGTTGTAGTCCAATGATAAGGATGATGGCTTGTTAAACCATCCACCAGGGTACAAGTCCCTCTAGATATGTGCCACAAAGGGTCAAATGGATAGGGCTAGGATTGTTCCATGGGTGACTTTGACGGATTGGATGCTCCCCAGTTGTGGCTGCTTAGCCAAAGGATTGGCTTCTATATAGATGTATGCTTAATCAACAAGCGTTACCCACTATATGTCACCGAAAGCATGGGCAAAGATGCCAATATCTATATAAATTGTTGGTTTCCAATAAAATAATAATAATAATAATTCCCCATCCCCGTACCTGCATCCCATATCTCCTTATGACCATGTATTATATTCATTTTGGACTAACCCTAATGTAATACTAGAGACTTAGCTTGTCCCAAAGAGCAACATCTTGGTGATTGTATCATACTTATTCGTCTTAGAGCCAGCCCAATGAAATATCATGTTGTCTCATCATATCAGTTGCCTACTTTAATGATAAATACTGGAGACTTAGCTTGTCCCAAATAGCAACAACCTGGTAATTGTATTATATTTATTCAACTTAGGGCCAACCCAATGGAATATCACATTGTCTCATCATATCCATTGGCTAATTAAAGAATAATATTGGAGACTTAGCTTGTCTCAAAGAGGACCTGCCTCATAAAATAAAATGAAAAGACTGTTTACTCTAGCAAAGACATTATTTGGTACCAGAGCAGAGAAAGGTCTTGGACAAGAATCAATAACACTAAGAATTTTATGTTTGTAGCACACTTCAAATAAGAAACAACAAAGATCCACCCTTCAAAAACCACAATATCAGTGTTGCAGACAGAGCATATTAAAATCTCCGTGAGTAAATACAGCATGGACTTGATGTACTATGTCAAGTGAAAGGCAACAGAGTTTGATGTAAAAGGATGCAGCCAACCTATGGGTCTCTGAGTGGGATGGTATCATTTTCCTTTGCTCAGACTGGATATCAAGATAAGAAGAAACTGCCAATCTTTTGCCGTTGCGGGAAACCGATCTTAAACACCAGATTGCAGAAATCTTATAAAATAAGAAGCATTCCCATCACAATGCAGGAATATTAAATTCCGTAAACACAAGCAACAATGGTAACAAGAATATTGTTCTACAGAGAAATTGATGAAAACAAATCATGAGAATGAATACACAATAGAATCTACACTGTAAATCTTACTTCTATGGCATGGTCAAATTTTTTGGTACAGCTCACATGGATGAAGGAGAATCTAACAAACAACTAGGAAACAAAACCAAATAAAACATCGTATTGGAAGTTATCTAAATTAGATTATGAAAGAATGTTGTAATTCAAACTTCATAGTTTATATGACAAATGAAGTGTTTTAAAACAAGTTTCCGCTTACTCCATGATGAAGAACTGGGCAAACAGAAAGAGCAGAGGTTGATCAGAGGAAGAAGTACAAAAAAGCCTGTAGGCATAAAAATGTGAATGCCATTCCACCGCTTGGGGATAATAGATTGAATCATACAAGGCTCCTCCAATATGCACAAACAAAGAAACAAGCTTAACAGACAAATAGCATTGACAGACTCGCCCTTAACCAAATATTTTGAAAGGACTTTATGGAAATATCTTGGCAAGAGTATAGTTACATATTTTACTATCTATGTAGGGATAATAGATTGAATCGTCAATATGCACCAAAGCACTGGAAAAATAGCATTGACAGACTTTCTCAAATATTTTGAAAGGACTTTATGAAATATCTTCCAAGAGTATACTTGCATATTTTCTATCTATGTAGGGATAATAGATTGAATCGTAATCCTCCACATGCACAAACAAAGAAACAAGCTTAACAGAAAATAGCATTGAAGACTCTTTGATATTTTGAAAGAACTTCATGAAATATCTTGGCAAGAGTATAGTTGCATATTTTATATCTATGAAGGGTCAACACCAGCACTGATGAGTCATTCCTCTTCTGCTGAATGCACTTCCTAACACTTACAAAAGCTCCTTTTATAGGCTAATAACATTTGAAACAAACTCTTTGGTATTACCATCAATACTTAAGTATATATTTATTTTATTAAACTTTACTCATCTTAAATCTCTCCACCCTTAAAACTAGTTAAGTGCCCACACTTTCTTCAACTTCATTTACAATGTGGTTGAAAACATTGTTTTTCCATCAAAATCTTCTGTATTAAAACAATGAAATTTCCAAAAAATTGTTTTATCTTGTCAGTTTCATGTCTTGCATGTGTTTTGAGCTTATCATTTCTGTAAGTGTCAAACACTTTTTTCTGTCTACCAATCGAGAGTTTTGTTAACTATTGCACTGTTTGGATCAATCAAGGGGTGCTTATCTCCTGCACCAACAGATGCAATATTCTGAATCTTGACTTTGACCTTTGGGTCAATTGGTTACAAATATCTCATCTGTCACTCAATGCGCAGCTCTACTCATTGGATTTGAATAACTTCAGTCTTCCTCATCCCATTTTTCATACATTGCTTCTGTTTGCAGTGTCAGTCAACACAACATTGTAGCCTGTGTTGGTTGACAAACCAACTTCTAAATTAGAATTCATACCTCAAGTGTGTCTGTATTTTTAACACTTTATTTCTTCCAAAAATAATCCAATAATTGGAATATGCATATCTTGCATCTTTTTAGCTTTCCCAAAACTTTTCTTCGGAAATATTTCATGAAGAAATGTTAATCAGGGTTTGTTAGAGTGCTGAGTAATATGCTGGTATATTTTGCTTCTCATTAAAAAATAACACTGTATATCTATTTCTTTCATTTCACACTTGAAATCAAAAGATATATGAACATCTTTAACACAATCTTCATTTTTTCAAAAGAGGTTAACTATATATAGTAATATGCCAATTTCACACTTTGGAAATCAAGGCACGATCCTCCCGGAGGTGGTTTCACCGCAAGATATCTCTAAACTTCGCTGCAACACTCTTTAACAGTGGCAGCATCTTCAAACACTTAACTTTTCACTCTGTTGTAATGCAGCTCACTGGACTCCTAGTTGATATTTGGTTGATGCAACACTCCAGAAAATATTTCACTAGCTAGACTCATATTGATATATGCTACGATTGCAGCACTCCAAAATTTGCTTCACTCGGGTTTCTTGTGTTGGTTTCCATATTGAAACAAGGATTAAAAACCCTCAAAATAAAAAAAACATAAATATATAGTTATCAAAAACGGATAATTACAGCAAAAAATTTGCAGGGAAATGGAAAAGAGCAGCTCAAAAAGGCTAAAAGCATATGATAATAACTAGAATCTTAATCAAAATGCTGCTAAGAACAAAGGGTCCAGAGGGCTTTAGTTATGACCTTAAAACGGCTCCTCTACAGACTCAACAAAAACATTGAAGAGATGCATCACATATGCAACACAAACCAGAAATGCAAATATTAAACTAGATCATTAATGAGGCACTTGCTAAAATGCCTATCGAAAGCTAACAAATCAAAGCAAACATCTTATGAAACAAAAGACTATAATGTCTTAAAAAGTCTCATGAGAGGCATCCAGCCATCTCTCGGCACAATTAAATTTATACCTAAATCCAGCCATTGTTTGAGTTTTCAGAAAACAACTAATCCCCATGGCTTCGGCAGAGCCCCAAAACTACCCACAACACATTAGCAGTTCCTCTGCTGCCCATAACTACAATTCACAGTTGCATGCTTTGCCATGTTTGTCATTCCTTTGCTATTATGTAATACATCTCTTCTCGGTCAAAGACCCTTAGCCCATTTTGTCTCCCTGGCAGCTAAGGAATGAACACAAGGGGAACTTAAGTCATAATTAGTTATTATAAAGTGCATATAAAAGAAAAAAAGAAAATATTATAAAGGCACTTGTAGTAAGTTATTATAGACTTAATGATAAAATAAAATTACAGTGGCAAAGAGGCATTTGATAATGTTTATTTATCCTATGGAAAATGCGACCTCCTTAGGCGATGGAATAAAGGGAAAAGCATTAAATAGAGGCAAAATCTGATTGGGAGTTGAGGGTGGCCATTTGGCCCATTACTTCTATAAAAGCAAGTCGACTTGCTTGTAAAGATCATCTTTTGGCTATTTTATAAAATCTGATTTTGTATGTTGAGCTTTGAGCTTGCATCAATAATCTTCTAAGGACGAAAACCCTTAGACATTCCCTCTGCTGAGGTCAAAACCCTGGCAAAGAGAGGCGTACATTGGGGTAAAAACCTTTTTATTTTATTTTATTTTTTTAACTCCTTTTGAAAAAAATCCATTTTTTGGGGGTCCATAAAGGTCAATATGATGCGATTATT
The DNA here is from genome assembly GCA_018340775.1 of Taxus wallichiana var. yunnanensis. Classification (NCBI taxonomy): domain Eukaryota; kingdom Viridiplantae; phylum Streptophyta; class Pinopsida; order Cupressales; family Taxaceae; genus Taxus; species Taxus wallichiana. The sequence continues at coordinate 697,144,642 of CM031243.1, read as the reverse complement.
GTAAATGATTTTTAATCTATGGTAAAATTCACAGAATGTACCTAAAGAATCAATGGCTGAAACTGCAACAGTTGAGATACGTTTGGTAATGTAGGATCAAAAACACAGTGGCAGCATCTCCACTAGCACGTAAGACTAATGCAGGAATAATAAGAGAAACCCCAAAGGAATCTGAACTGCCAGATTTGAAGGGAGCTCATTTGTAGTACACAGAATTCCAGTCCAGTTATGTGATTTGTTTTTAGTTTATTTTAATAATTGGACATTGTAACATTTGGAGTTTGAACCAAAATGTACTTGTTCGAAGTTCAATCAGTGAATATCATGACAAATTGCATTGAATTATTAATACATTATTTGGCTATTTCACTTAATTATTAATTTGTTTACTCTATTCATGTATAAAATCTGAAAATTTGCTTTGGGGACATTACATATTTTTAATATTTTATATGTGATATTGTACTGCCGTACCCAAGGCTGAAATGGACCTACCAAAAATTATCAGCCCCGAGCTTTCCAGCATGGCTTGATCCCGAAGGAGATGAACTGCATGTACCCCACTCACAAACCTTAAAGATGCATATATGAAACATTAGACATTACCATATTTCCAACAACCTCCATATGTTTCCCCCGTGATCTAAATTAATTTTTGCTGATTCTGATTGTTTGCAACCAAATACTGATTATTGGCCACCAAGCAAACAATGCATTATTCCGGTAACTATGAAGGAGGAGGCGGTGGTGGAGGCAGTGCCATCTTGTTTTCAGATTGTTCATGGTTGCATCAATGGAGGGGAGGAAAGTAGCAAAAATGGTGTCCCCTTTATATGCTAGAGAAGTTGATGCAGGCAAGGTTAGGGTGTCAAGTTGACAATCACCTTAGACAATGTAGCCTTGACATTTACACTCTTTTACACAGTGAATAGAACACAAGCAGCTAATTCTTTTATTGATTTCAACAACAATATTGCACAGAAGTTACACTCCTAATCTTCATCATAAAGGTCTTGCAATCTAGTCCCAACTGGGTTGCACTCACTTCTTGGACCTCCTCTCCAGCTACATGCACTCTAGCAAGTCTCAGCATGTGAGCTACTCAAAACAATACTCTTCAAGAGAATCTACACAAATCCCTACTGCAAGATAACCAACTAGTTCACCAAATGTTCGGTTAAGTGCTCTCCCGAGCTGCTCTTTCTCACTTCTTTGAGAATCAACTCCCGAGCTGAGCTACTATTGTATGCTCCTTCTGAACTCTAGCTCCCTCGAATTACTTTCATCAAAGGAAGGGGTCAGCAGGACTGTTTCCTTTTATCCACATACCAACTCCAAGAGCGTTATCGCATAATGCTTCAGTCTCTAGGTGTGAAATGGAGTTTCTTTTGGCTCCTTATCAGTGTCAATGCTCAGAGTGGTTAGGGGTGGTAGCATCCAACCTTTGTCAAGTGGTGCGGAGAACTTTGCAGAAGTGACAATCATTGCTCTTAAACCAACTGCCACATGTTGAAAGGAACCTTCTCTCATTGTGCAAAAGAATCTTGTGCAAGAATGTACAGAATCTCACAGAGATTCATAGACTCTATAAACAATAGCACATTTTAAAGACAACGTGTCGGATTTCACAAAATCTTCAATCGCAGGCACTTTTGCAGCATTCCACAAACACTTGGGGTGTTGGACGTCCTTCTGGGACTTTGCAGTCACATTGGGGGGTATGCAATCTTGTAGGAAAGGTGATATCACAGGATGTCGCAGTGTTTTATATCACAAACTTGTGTTCCCAACTGATAGAAATCTGCAAGAACTTGAAACTTTATTTGTTTTTGGACGATGTGGGATTGCTTGTGAACCTAGATGCTCCTGCAGCATACATCTCAGGTAAATGAAATGAACTATGAGATCCTGTTCATGAACACTCTATGAGCTCCTCAAGAGATCTTCCATGCTTTGCAATCTCAAATGCGTTCATCCATGTCGCATCTTCAGCTTATCTGCTCTTCCACTTTATCTGATATTCTTTATACGCCTTGCATCGTGTTGCTTATTAACTCTAGAGTCAATTATCTTCTCAATTTCTTCTATTTAATTCTCAGGCAATGATTGTTTCCACTTCACCTTTGCAAAGTCTGAATCTGCACTCTCATCGCTGGCTTGCCCATCATGATATGGGTAAAATTGGTCACATTGAAGATAGGCAAAATGTCTATCCCCATTGGTAGTTCTATCTCATACACATTGAATTTTTTCTTGGCACCTCGCAGGTCCTTCCTTCCATTTTTAACTTGTCATACGTTTCTCTTGGGAATTGTTCTTTTCTAAGGTGAGCTAAGACCAAGATATCAATCTCAAACTGTAGTTCTCAGCTCTTACAATCTGCATGTTGTTTGTAATTCAAGACTCCAGTACTCTTCGACAATTGCTCTCATGCTTGTTGATGCACTTCTCTCATATACTCAATGAAATCTTCTACTTCTACACTTCTTTCCATGTTGTTAATATCTCGCAGCTCTGCAACCATTGTGGGCTACTCCCATATACAATCTAGATCAGTGTCCTTCCAGTAATTCTATTCACTGAATTGGTGTAAGCAAATTCATCATGTGTCAAGGCCGAGTCCCACAATCCTGGCTTCTCCAACATTGCAAAAGATTCCCCAAACTTTGGATGACTATCTTCGTTTTCCCATCCATTTGAGGATGGCACGTTGAACTAGCTAGGTGTTTTTCTTCCTCTACAATATTCTCCAGATATGTCCCACAAACTTGGAATCTCGATCACAGACTATGGTGTGCAGCAGTCTATGCAGCCTTACAATTTTCTTGAAAAACATGATAGCTATGTGTGTAGCATCGTTAGTCTCCTTGCACGTAATAAAGTTCCATTTTTGAAAATTTATTCACCACAATAGATATAGAATCATAGCATTTCAGTGCTCTAGGAAATTCTGAATTAAAATCTATGCTGATATGTTCCTATGGTCTTTCTAGGATAGCAAGTGGTTGATACAACCTTTTGTTCTGCCTCTTTTCTTTTGCCAACTGGAAAACTTTATATACTCGCCTTCACATCTATACTGCCTTCACCCAAAAGTAGCCTACGAATCCCTTTCTAGGTCTGGAACCACAAGTAAGGGTTTAGCTTAAACCCTAATGAACCAGATCTGAAAATACACCATCAGCCAACAAGCATCAATCTGAAAATGACTGAAAATACACTTCAACCTTATTAAAATAATCAACAATCAGTCCTCTAGGGCAGCGAACTATATAGGGACTTCACATCAACATTTAACCATGCAATAACAGCTGAAAATGCTTCTAAATAATTAATTCAACCACGGCCATATTTATCAATCCAAATTACATCAAAGAAATGGAGAAAACAAGTGATTACACCCAACTGCAATTAATTTTATGACAGCAGCAGTACAGCCACAACCAAGGGCTGGAAATAGCTCTTAGACCACTCCAAAAATCACCAAAATATAGATTCCAACCTTATAAAATATGAAGAACAATAATATCAACTCAAATTTTCCAAAAGTGCCTAGATGATTTCTTACCCTTCACCCAAGCAAGTCACCTAGGGTTAGAAGGGAAGAAATAAATATAAAATCCTCCTTAAAGCTCACTTGTGACTTCCGGGTGAAAATTGTTATTTGCCAAAGCACACAAGAGGGTTTTCGTCCCCAAGTGTGATCCCGTTGAAGTGTTTTGTCCCCAATAGGTGTCCAAGGAAGGGTTTTCGTCCTTCAATGGCAATAAGAGAAGCTACACTAGATCCAAATCCAAATAAATATCGAAATAAATGAATGATGATAATGTCCTCCATTCGAACCTCCTTAAGTACCCCTTCTTTGGCATCAAGGATGAATTAGAAGCCCAATCCTCATGGCCATATTGACCTCTTAATGCACTTTTTAATCTTCACTTAAGAAGACCGACCTCATAAAAGAGTATTTCTTTATCTCCTTGTAGCTCTCAAGAAGACCGACCTTAATGAGGGTGAAGATAGAAGTTCCTTTTTCGCTTTGCCATTCACCTAATCGAATCACTCCAAGCCATAATTAGTAATTAAATAAAAGGAAATTACTTGCAATAATGGCAATGTTCACCTCCCTTGCTTCCTTCCTTGAAGCCCACGGAAGGTGGAATGGGCCCAAGGCCTTTATAGTGACTAGTGTGGAAAAGGCGGCATTACAATTGTTGGCCTCCTTTCTCCCATTGATTTGTTGGGCATGTTAGCACTCAAAGGTTTTATGTCTTGTCTCAACACACCTAGATTAGTTGCCTTTGAATCCTCTTCTTCTTCGTCATTCGTGGTACCCTCTTACTCTGGAAGGATACCCTCTAACTTGAGGTGTACTACTGAGATATTGTGAAGTACTTTCTTCTCCATCCTGCGAATGTTTTGTCCACTACAACTAGCTCCTCCACCACCACTTCCAAACTTTCCTTTTCCTTTGGTGTTGTTTTTTTGTCTTATAGAAAACTTCTCCTCTGCCTTTAGAACATATGGATATGCTTGTTCCACGCGATGCACCTTTATCGTGCCAAACCTCTTGAATGGCTACTCGTAAGCCATTTAGGTACCGTGAGACTATTTCTTCACCATCTTCTACATAACTAGCTTCAATAGTGACCTTGTAGAAATTCTCGATGTGATCCTTTACACTTAGCTCTTTTTGTCTCGGTTTTGCAATTTCTTGAACAAACTTAATTGATAGTCAAAAGATATGAACTTACTTTTCAAAGGATTTGATCATATCCTTTCCCTTTCCTATTTGTTCCACTTGCACCTGATCCCACCACAAAGATGCATGTCCTTTCAGCTTGGTTCCAACAAATCTTACCTTCTTGGGATCTTCCATTTGCTTATACTCAAAGTACTCTTCTAATTGAGCTCTTCATGACAAGACTCATTAAATAACTAGCATAGTGTCCAACTTTGGTTTACCTCCCATTCTATTAATAGCTCTAATAGATCTATCTTCTAGTTCTTCCATTGTATCTTCCACACTTGAAGTTTAGGTGTTTCTTCTTCAGCTTCATCTTCACCGACATCTACAACAACTAATATATATGGAATAACAAATGGAGTAAGGATCATAAATGTTCCAAAATCAAAATTTATATCATGGAATATATGCAAAAACATAAAGAAGAGTAACTAGGGGCGATAACATTACACACCCTACTACATACATGTAACTAGAGACGATAACATCGAAATAAGAAAAATGTCTTGCAAGTAGTTAATCAAATTCAAGGTCGCGATTGCGAAGCTTGTCACTTCCAATAGGTGTGTTTGCATGACCGTCTTTATGTCACATGAGTTTCAAGGTCCTGGAAGCTTTTTGACACCTTTTAAACAAAGATCCAAAGTTTCTTCTTGTAGCAAATATTTCAAGCTCCTAGAAATATTGAATGCTAAGACATTTTAAGAATTCATTGGCTCTAAGAGTACACCACATTGAACTTCCCATATTAGCATTGTCCCAAGATGAGATGGTGTTTTTGTGCTTCGTAAAAATTTCATAATTTGAAAGGTTTTATACTTCGGAATACTTATAACAAAGTGAATCTAATATCTCACAAGCGATGTGAATAAAATGAAGTCCATTTTGAATAAAGTCAAGTCCTAACATCATTTACGAGGTCAACATGTGATTGAAAATATATAGTAATGAGTATATGTAATTATGGCGAGTCAAAACAATTGGTGAGTGGTTCCTTCCAACATTTGTGTTAAACATCATTTTGAAATTTCAAAAAGATTTAATGTTGAACCCTAGATTGTTGACTACCCTATTAAGTGTATTCATATGTTTGTATCAATCACCTTATTTGATGGAATTTGTAGTAAACAAATATTTATGTTGTCTTCCTCTGTGACTTCCTCTGTGAGCCCTAAACGCATCTCAGCGAGCCCTAGTGGCCCTGCGTCGAACCCTTTCCCTACTGCTCATGGTGATGGCGTTCTTAATGGGCGGGTTTCGGGTGGATGTGATAGGTGTTTTCCTTGCAAACCCTCTGTTTTGACACGCTTTGAAGGGCTTTCTGTGGGCATTTTTGCTAATGCCAATGACGGCGCAAAGTTCCTATTGTTGGTGGTGGAGGAATCGGTGACCCCTCCTCTCAGAACATTTTGGCTCCTCTCAATGCAAAAATGGTGTGCATAAATTCACGCTTAGTTCTACTCTTCATGCTAAGGGTGGCGGCCACAACTCTAGCTTCGACTAGTGGTAGCGGCTCACGATCAAGGATTTCCTCTGCCCTCTCTGTTCCCGGTGAATAAATCTTTCATGGAGGTTGTGGCTACCTCTAATGCGTTGTTTCCCTCTGTTGTTCGCTATGTAGAGAATGAGCAGCCCTCGTTGCACGCTATTGCCTCTGCTTTGGCATCCTCAAAGACTTTATCTACTGTTAAAACCACTCCTTCAGTCTCTTTTGGGGAGTCGGTGTTGGAATCTGAAGACTTTTTCTCTAGCCAGGATTGATCTGCTGTTTGATGGTTTGTGGCACAGGCTACAACTTCTCCACTTGTGGATCTCCTCGACTTTGTGCCCCTCCCGTCTGTAAGCTGGACATTTATCCTTGTGCAAGGGGATTCTTTATTGTGGTTTTCATTTCTTTGGAGGATAGGGATTCTATCATGTCCAAACTTTGGGAACTGCAGCATCATCACTTGTTAATGAAACTGTGGTTTCGACTTTCAATCCCTAACTGTTGAGTTTAATGTCAAACCGGTTTGGGTTTGTTTACCTCATCTCCCACTGCAGTTCTAGGTGGAGTGCTTGATTGATATTGGAAATGCTTTGGGCAAGTTCTTATCCATAGACTCCAAAACGGAATTCTATACTCACACTACATATGCAAGAATTTTGGTGGATCTGGATACCTCTTTGGATCTTCCAGACTTCCATTGATCTCAAAGTTCTGAACAGGATTTGGTCACAACCTCTTGATTATGAAGGATTGCCCTTTAGGTGCAGGAAATGCTTTGCCCTCGGACATCTTGTTTCAGATTGTCAGAAAGTAAAGCAGCAATGTAAGGAAAGAGTTTCTTGGTGGAAGGACTCCAATCCTAGCTTATTGATTGTTGGAGAGGATTTTGATCCCTGCTCGGATGATCCGGTAGGGGTTAGTGTTGATCATCAAAGAATTCAACAATCAGTTGAGACTCAAGTCTCCCCCGTGATTGGGTTAGAAAAGGTGGAACAGGTGGTGACTCTCCCTTTGGGGGAGGAATCATCATCCATTGTAGGGACCAAAGAGCCCTCTCATTTTCAGGTTCTAGATCATCCGAATGAAAATTCGGACCCTAATCAAAATGATAATTGGACAGTTATAAATCAAAAAAGAAGGGCTTGCCTCTCCATAAAATGAGATTAAGATCTCAAGATCAGAATCCTTTGGAGTAATTTTTTGTGTTGCAGCCGAAGTTACTTCAGCCTCTCCTTTTCTCTCATCTCATGTTCTTCGCTTGTGTGCCTTTGTGGCCTTCTTTCTTTTGTTGCCTATGGGCTTCTTCGTTGTAAGGATTTAATGTTTTATCTCGCCTTGAGGGCTTTGTACAAGGATATGGATCCTTTCAAAATCTGTCATTTACCCTTTTTCCAAAAAAATCACCTTATTTGATGATCTTCATGTGTATGTAAATATATTCATTGCTATTGGTTGTATTCTTTTTGTGCTTCCAGGTTAACCACCGAACACCCCACTGAAATGGATCTTGCAAAAATCACATGGCAGAGTTTCAATGTGTGTCCAACCTGTTCTAAGATAAAATTATTCTTTCTAAATTAAGTTATAATCCATCAACATTGTTTTGATTACTTAAATTATATTCCATCAATATTGTTTTGATTACTTAAATTATATTCCATCAACATTGTTTTTATGTAATAAAAACAACCAAATATAATGAATAACTAGGCACATAACCTAAAACCATTTTAAATTAAAGGACATCTATACCACAGAAGCACAAATTTTATGCTAGTATTTTGGACTACTTGATTCCTCTGACAATCATTTTCAATAAATTTCAACAAAACAAATACTCATTACTAAGAGATGGACACGTTATAAGTCTGTTAGATCGCAGTCAAGTGCTGCCCGACAATTAATTTTAGAAAAACTAAAATAGAAAACAGTATGCAAGTATATTCTTTGCTGATTTCCCGTTTTCATAATTTTAATGCACTATGTTTCTCCCCCCAGGTTTCATTAATCCCCCAAGATTCCTACACAATTATTCTAAGTATAAAGAAGACTATTATTACACTTCTCGACAAATTTAATACCAAAATCAGATATCATGTAATGCATGGCTCTCTAAATATTATATAAGGGCACGGTCTTGTGAACTTTCTCAATTTGGGAAAAACTTAAAATCCTTGTGTTAATAACACAAAGGAAACTTGCATTCTATGGAATATGAACATTACATAGACACTTAATATCATTGGTTTAGTTCATTTCCTTTCATAGTCTATCAATAAAATTAGAGATATGCAACACATCTTTAAATAGGTGAAAGAGTTAAATAAAAACAGGGAATAGTGATCACTAACCAGCTAACTGAAAATAATATGTAGTTGATATGACAAAACATTCAATAATAAGCTTAGACTGAAATTCGCATAAGGAGTTTGGCATCCTCTCACCTTTGAATATGGAATGTATTTTGGAACAGTAAAGATACAAGTTTTATGAAACTCGGCAAGAATAAGATCCATTGCAACTGGCACCTAAGATACAGAACAATGTACAACAAGATCATCAGTATGAGCATCACTCATGACAGTCATTCTAGAGAAAGAGAGAAACTACATTAACACCCACGAATAACAAAAATAGGTTAATGAGATTTAAAAGCACAATCAGCTATAAATGAGAAGAACTAAGGTATAAATCAAAAAGCCACTAGGTTATAAAAAGTAACTAAACACAAAAACCAAGAGAAAGCTGAACAAAGAAAGGAGGAGTAAACCTAAAATGGTAAAACCCTGAGCTGTACAAGTGTATGCAGTATTTCAGTATGAGTTGTAAACTTGTATATATAGATTCTGATTTCAAAAAGGTATCAGGCCAATTACATGCAGCTGATAACTTGGAGAATGCCCATACACGAGTAATATGATTCAGCTATAATTTTTGCATATTACCGTGCTCTTATACTCTGATTATCTTATTGAACTCTGAAAAAGAGTAGACATCTCAGTCAATGAAAATTCAGGGAGAAGGGGCAGAGAACTCCAAATCATGATCAAAATCATCTAGGAGAAACCAATCCATAATTACAAATCGCAGAAGGCTGAGAAAATAAAGAAAGCTGCAAATCTAGAATTGGCACATGCAGCTTCTTTATCAGAAAGGGAATAATTACATATCATTCACGTGGGAGGTCTCATGCTACAACAATGAATAGAGGAAAGCAAAAAACATGAAATATTTGAGGCCTGGCTCTGAAATCTAAAAGGAAAAACTTGATAAAATCAGTAAAGAAATATAGACATAGTTTTGCTCCAAGAAATTAGATTCAAATATGAAAAAAAAAAAAATATTCCTTGAGTATGGTCTACAGTAAGTTATAATAGTTCTAAACTACCCTCAAGATCAGTAGTAGCTGTAATCTAAAACCAGCAGAATTAGTATTTCAGTGCTCAATTCAACGTCAATAAGGAATTAAAGGAGAATTATTGCCTTATGAATTGAGCATTCATTTCGAAATAACTTTACATGTTTAAGTCTACAAATTAAGTTTCAATCATTAGCCTCCATTTAATATCTGTGCCTCATTGAATTCAAGATCAGGACAATTCACAAATATTGGGGAGATTACAAAATGATCTGCTCTAATACTGAAAAGGAAGCTTGCAAATCAACAAAAGAGTAGCCAAGTCATTTAACTAAAACATATTCCATGAGGCATTTTAACACCATTTTACAAAATCATTCACTTCTGAACTTGAATTTTTTCAAGGTCAACTCAATTGGCCCAATGGAAAGGGCTGTATTGTGTAGCATAACAAACAGATTGTCTCATGATTACAGACGTTTCATTCAATCAAAATGGCTAATTCTGGCATATGATTTTTCTTTCAGTGAAGGTAAAATTGTATTGATGTATAAAAGTAGTAGACTACAATTCTGAAACCTCTGAACGTCAAAAATACAGAGTAGAGGCAAGATCTTGATAAGTATAGACCAAACTTTCCAACAAGGAAGAGAAAGTTAGTTACAATAGACTCAACTCAAGAACAGAGCAGAAACATCAATAGAAGTCCACGTCAGACAAGAGAGGTGGTAAAAGAGAGAAGAACTTGTATTATTTCGCAAATCCCAGTAATAGGACACATTTGCAGGGGATGTCAAAGGAAATACTAGGTATTAGAGTACCATAAAGTATAGAAATAAATAGCTACAATGCAGTCTTCTGAAGAAGTTATCTGCAATTCTGCACAAAAATATGACTGCAGAATATTAATTGGGAGCTTCAAAACTTCCCCGTGTTGCTTGGGCCAGTTTGATTCTGGCATATGTTCTTGGCCTCACAATACCGAATCCAGTTTAATAATCATTTGCCTCACTGGTAGGTACACCAACCCTCAAGTTTGCAAAAATGTCGCTGCGATGTCCTAATATCTACAACTTCATTTAAAATTAGTGGAACGAAAAAATATGTGGTATTCTATGTATCATTTCAAATTATTCTTTGACATGCTCACTATTAGAATATAGGGCTTATAATTTAGCATTAAGTTAATATTAGTTAAGTATTAACTAATAAATGGTTGTAACAACTTCAACCTTTTTGTAATCATCGGTTACATAGTAAATTGATGGACACACAATGAATAATGTGTGCATTCCAATTCTTTTTCAATCTTGGTATCAGAGCCCTTGGTGCTCGAGGGGGTCTGCAAACTAGAGGAGAAAGAGTAAGAGAAAAATGTGAGGCGATTAGGAGGCTCAAGCAAGGGCGCGAAGGATATTCAGTTTGCTTAGGGCACTGGAATCATCCATACCTTGATACTACAGTCGGACTTCAAGGTTTGAAAGGCCATTGACATCGCGAAATGTTACAGTCACAGTTACAGCTATAAAAAGGTTTAAGACTTGATACACTATCCAGAAAAGCAAGCAAATCAAGAGCACAGGAAACTTCAGAGAAAAAAACAGAAACTTCAAGGTTTTGAGGGTGCAAAAAAACAAATCGCCAGAGAAAGTACAGTAATGATGATGTTTTGAGGGCACAAAACAACCAGTCACCAACATAATTTCAAGGACATGATCACAGTCACAAAAGGGCATATATACTGTCATGGAAGGGTTTTTACTGCTTCAAAGGTTTTAACTTTTTATACAGTTGTGAACATTCATAAACCAGCCTGTTTGCAAGTAGGGAATCACATAAACATCACCCAAAATGTTTTAGAAAGGCAGAAAACCAGTTGAAACTCTGGAAGTGTTCTCATACCAGTCAAATTCAAGGACATTTGAAGTTTTAGATTTTTCAGCATATTTTTCTGGTAAAAGCAAAAGAAACTTTAAATTCCTTGCCTTGATTTCTAAGTAAAAATCAGAATACATAACTGTATTTTTCCTTTCCATTGCATTTATTTCCGTGCCTAAAGTCAAGTTCAGAATATAAACTATCACTTTCAATTTGCTGCACTAATTTACGGTTCAGAAATCAAAGATAGTGTGTAAAAATGGATGACGGAGCCACTATGTCTACCTAGATAAAAAATCTGAGGTCTCTCATTAGACATCTAGCAAAAACAATGCAAAGGCTATTTTATTGAACAGTCTGCCTTCTAAATACAGCAAGGGAAAACTCATAAACATAACAAATGAAATTAACATAGCCATTGTTGAAGACCCACCTAATGTTGACAATGGGTGGTGAAAATTTGTTGATGGATAAAACATATTCTAAAGAAGCCCACACTCTGAAGATAGGAAGGGACCGAGTGTAGATGAAGCTTATCATAGATTACTACCCAATTAGTTTGGGAGTTGTGTCTCAGGATTTGATGATATCGAGAATTTGCCCTTATGCAGGAGTCATGATGGACAACAATTTGAGAGATTTTATAATTTTTGGGATTGATGGAACACTAATTCGGGATGGGAGTAGCTCAGCATGGAGGGTTGTCCAACAATTAGAGAAGTAGCTTGATAGAGCTCTAATCAAAGAAATGTTTTCAAAGGAAAAGCTTCTGAAAAATGCATTTCCTGCTTGATTTTGTTTCTTTAATTTCTGTCCGATATGTTTGTATTTTCTTTCTATAGTTTAACCCTTAAGAGAGGGTATTAGAATATAAGGCTTATTATTTAGCATTAAGTTAATATTAGTTAAAGTATTAACCTATGTTGCCGCATTCGCCGAATAATATGAAAAAAATCGAACTTTAGCGAATGCCAAAGCTGCCCTACAAAAATTATATCAATTCGAAATACAATTACTTATTTTGTTTTGCTCAGTTATTTTCTGTATTCAATGTTCGCCATCGCAGCATGACTGTAGTATTTGGCATTGCAGCGGTGGAATAGTCCAAACATAGCTATTAATTACATGTAGATGTTGAGAAGTTTGTGAGGTGAAGAAGCCGTGAGGTCACGAGAACCTGCAACAAACGCAGTGGGAAGTAGCTCCTTGAAAACATGAGAAGCACCGCTGAGAAAAAGTGAAGCTCGGTCAAAGCTTATCAATTTTATATTATTAGTATAGTATTTTTTATTTTTTTATGATTATTTTATTATATTTAAATATTTTTAGTTTAGTATTCTTTTAGTTTATTTTACTCAGATTTAGTTTATTTTACTTATTTTATTAAGTTTGATTTATTTATTTTTATTATTATTTAGTTTATAAAATCTAACTTATATATTTTATGTTTTATAATTTAAAAGAATCATAGTTTTCAGGGTCTTATAATTTTACGTTTTCAATACACGTCTTTTTTATTTGCGAGTAATAGATTTTTTTAAATTTTAATAGTTCACAATTTATTATATTTAATTTTAATATATATGTGTGTGTGTGTGTGTGTTTATTTAATTTTAGCTAGTTATTGATTGTAAATTTGTTTTTGACAATGATTATTTATATGAAATGTCAAACTATTTAAATTTGACTTTAGTCGGAATTTAATCACGAATTTTATGGCTGATTTTTTTGGAACCAATTTTTTTACGAATTTTATCCTTCACAATTCAAAAGCCAACTTTATTAACTAATAGAACTCACGGTTGTAGCCACTTCAACCATTTTGTAACCATCTCTTACATAATAAAATGACAGACACACAATGAATAATGTGTGCATTGTGATTCTTTTTCATTCTCTCTCTTCACAGATTTTAGCACTCACATATGGAGAGATCCCACAAGTATTTGAAATCTCTAGTGAAGTTATCTTCTCTTGGTTTCTTAGTCATGCGTACTTCTTGAATCAGTTGACCCATGGACTCCATTACACTTCATACGATGTGTTGTTAATAAGTATTGTCAATCGGATTTCATGGCTCTTAGCCTAACTTCCCAAATTCCCAAAAGGTAACGGTCCCACCAATGTTGGCTATAAAAAGCTACACTACCAAAGGAATACCGATTGCAAAATAATAAATACATACCATGGCATAGAATAGCATATGACAAACACCTTTATTGCATAAGTTAGTGTACAATACAATTTCTCTAGTACAAGAAGGATATATTATCATTTTAGTGCCCTTAACCCAACATTCAACTTGCTATTCATACTTCAAGAGACCCAACGGTTCTCTGTTGAAACACAACTGTTCATAACAATAGACTCCTTAATACACTACCTAAAGCTGACAAGATAATAATTAACAACACAACAAATTTGGCTGCCAAAACAATGAAATAAATTCATTTGATTCAACAATGTACTAGGTAAAAATGAAAAGTTCAAGCTCAAACAATCTCCATATTGCACAATAGACTCCTTAATACACTACCTAAAGCTGACAAGATAATAATTAACAACACAACAAATTTGGCTGCCAAAACAATGCTTTTATTGATTCAACGATCTACAAGGTAAAAGAAAAGTTCAAGCTCATAACAATCTCATGCTATATAATGTGCATATTTTAACATAATTTGGCTAAGGTTAATAACAAGAGACCAAATTTCTATGCAAACTATGGTGATTAACTCTGGTTCAGGCTGCTTGATTGGCTCAAACTCAAGCGACAAATACACCTTTTCATGAAGGATGGCAATAGCCTACCAAATTTGCTTGCCAACATTCACACTCTCTTCATACTTCAAGGTCACTAGACTCCTTAATACACTACCTAAAGCTGATAAGATAATAATTAACAACACAACAAATTTGGCTGCCAAAACAATGCTTTTATTGATTCAACAACCTACAAGGTAAAAGAAAAGTTCAAGCTCATAACAATCTCCATAAGCGACTTAAGGTAATACAAGAATTTCAAATTTCTATGCAAACTATGGTGATTAACTCTTGGTTCAGGCTGCTTGATTGGCTCAAACTCAAACGACAAGATAAGCACCCTTTTCTTGTGAAGGATGACAATGAGCCTACCAAATTTTTTTGCCACAACACTCTCTTGGGTCACAATAGTGCTCTTTATGAGTTTTACAAGGTGTGTGCATTTCATTCTAGGAGAAAACAATTTTGAAAATTTGGATAGTGTTGGGACCCCTAATTTCATGTCAAAATACCTCTTCACCATCTCAATAACACAACCAAGATCACCTCCTTTCAACCTCTCAGTCAGCTTATCACCACTCCTTTGCAGCCTTCTACCATCAACACCAACCCTTCATCCTATTTTAAGGCTAGCAAGTTCAATATCTCTCCAAGATATCAAACCACTAGTAGTACCTCTGCTTCACTTCCTTAGGAGGGGCCCTGATTCCCAATATGTGCCACAATTTGTCAATCCCCAAATGGTGAATGAGTCTGCCAACAGAAACCCCTATAATGGAGGGGGCTAACAGATGCACCTTTGCCATGGTCAAGTCTTTACACACCATTAACACAAGTCTCAAAATAATTAGTGATAATATTGGCATTCATAGCATACAAAACCCACAACTGGAAAGAACTACTTCTACAATGGAAAAGTACATTGCATACATAGACAGTGTGTTTCAACAACAACACAGATGGATTGACACCAATGAAAAGCTCCTGCTCTGTGAGTTGGTATGGCAGCGTCTGGAGGAAGAATATTTCCAAACTGATTCTTTCCTCCTCTTAAGCCTCATGTTTCCAATCAAACCCTGCAGCTCATCCTGAGGCTGCTGCCAATCCTCATACTTTTGTTCATAGTTTACAGGCTATTTCCCTCTTCCACATTGGCTTGAATCGGAGCTCCTAAATGGGGCATCCTAAGCTAGGTTGTGCAATGGAGCATGCAATAGAGATTGCTGAATAAAGGTTTCTTTCCAGGCTTGCTTAACAGATAGATCATTGGAATGCGGTCCTACATGTTTTTCCTACTCCACATCCTGATCTATTAACATAATATTAATAAAATGTATCTAGGTTGCGATTTCCTTGGAGCATTTATCTTATTCAATTTCTCCCTCTCATCATACTTTCATCATGATCTGCCTCTGTTTCAGTTCCCAAATTTTGCTAAATTCTTGATGATCAAAGTTGTATGTTTGCAAGTGAAAATACCTTGCTGGTTACTCCAATATGTAGTTTTGTTTTTCAAAGTTTATTTAGTTTTGCAGACTATTCAGAGGTTATTTTTGGAATAATATTTGTTGTGTACTTGAGCAGTGTGTTAAAGCTCTTAAGTTTCCTTCTCTCTTAGAATTGTTGGAAACTCAATTTTTCTTCTCTCAAATTTCACACTCCCTCTGTTTTTGTTATCATCAAAGGAAGATAAAGATATTGCATCACCTTTTCATAATATGAATATAAGTTGACTGTTATCCAAAAAGGAGTGCTGCAGGGTAGATGTTGTTTGGTAACACAAATTCTGGACTGAAAGTCCAATGATATCAAAGAACGAGCATTGAAAGAGACTTTTGTTGGATGTCCATGAGGTTTACGGAAGATATTAATGTGTTTGACCTGCTTTTGGCATTGCCAGTTCTGCTCCTTAATGGGGCTTTTGGGTATTTTGAAAGCCTTGATAGTATCATAAAACATGCATTTTTCCTCGGGAATCAAATCCTTTCCCAAATGTCCGTCCATGGGTCTTTTATTAGCTGATAGGTGTCTCCATTTGTGGGTGTCTTTCAATGGAATAAAATCTAAAGGGAGAACAAGCACACAAATATGTCTGCTGCCATGCAGCTGAAGAGACCACTCGCCACCTTTTCATCGAGTGCACCCTACCCAAATTCATGTGGACAACAATAACACATTGGTTCCCCTCTGAACACACCCCCACTTGCTAGGTTGGTCCTTGGAGCAACCTGCATGAATATAACTGTCACATTTTTGGTGCCAACTGGAGCAGTGGAAGGTGGACTATGTTTCATCTAAGCAAGTACAATAAACTGTGATTATCCTAAAAACAAATAATTAGAAGATGGTGTTTAACTTAGAAGATGGTTTTAACATGTTTCTTATTTCATGTCACATGCTTGCTACACCTTTCTTATTTTGATTATAAAATTGGTTTCAAAATAGTTTCCCCATGCACTCCTTCTAGCTTAATTTCAACCAAGCTAGCAGAAAGCCTTGAATGTGTTGGCCATGGTAGTGTTATCAGTAATCCCAAGGACATATTCATTAGATCTTGTGTGGCTGACATACAGACAAAGATCAAAGTCATAGGAAAGGATTGCACCCTACCATCACATGGTAAAATATCTTGGCATCATTCACTTATCCATTGTAGAGGGCACAAAGTGCATGATCACCTACCTCAATAAAGATGTCTACCTCTCATCAATGAATTGAAATTAAGGTAATTTATATCCCTCATTAAAGGAGGGATGGTAAAAAGCTACATATTTCACACATTACATCACAAGTCAATGAATTAGTTCATGCTTTGCAAAATTAAAAACTAACCTCGTTAATGGGGAAAATCTCATGCTAAAATTAAAACCATTGAACTACATCATGGACTTTGTAACCTTTGGGTGAATGAATTGTTAGTTCAATCTCATTAATCCTCAATAGCT
Organism: Taxus wallichiana var. yunnanensis; assembly: GCA_018340775.1. Lineage (NCBI taxonomy): Eukaryota > Viridiplantae > Streptophyta > Pinopsida > Cupressales > Taxaceae > Taxus > Taxus wallichiana. The sequence continues at coordinate 697,127,465 of CM031243.1, read as the reverse complement.
ACAAGCAGTGGATCGATGTTGTATAGTGATTGAGTTTTTGGCTATCCTCTATATATAAATCTCATCCTGCCACGATTGTCCTTTGTTGCTGAACATGGAAAGGCATGATTAATGCTAAAGAGCCTTCAAAAGAACAGCCACCAAACTCAAAGCCCTTGCCTCAACTTTTGAGAAGAGGTAGTAGTATTTGGCAATACATTATCAGGCACTAGGGGAAAATAAATAATTGTTTCACAAATAAATGCTCAAACATACAACCAACCAAACAATCTATGCAAGGAACAGCTTTGCATCCCATGTCTGTTTCACCTGATACCAGCTCAATCCATCAGGCTTCACAGACTTGCTGTCCTGTCTTCAGATATGGAAACCATCACAGAGGGTCAACCTAAGTGCATCAAAGCCCACTCCTACCCATTTGTACAACCATCAACCTCTCAGCTAACAACACGCTCTTTTTATTGTGGCAACATTTTCCTAAGACCCTGTACAAACTAGAGGCAAACTCAAAAGTTTTTAAAGCTTCATAGGATATATACCAGCATCACTTCAAGGTCATGGTTGAACATGGCGAGTGCTCAAACAGGTAAATGAGAGACCTATCACTCATGTGAAGAAAGTACAAGAAATACATAATAGTATTTTGGAGTTCTTCACTCCCAACCTCTCTCATCTCAAGGAGCTGAACTCTTCAATTCAGCAACAATTTACACATATTACAGGGTCTCATCACCAGACCCAACAGGGTCAAAGTTTCAGATTTCTCCTACTCCAGTGTTAACATAGCCACCAGTCAAAACCATCTCACAAAGATAGGCCTTTGGCTGCAAGAAATGTGATAGAAACAGAACTCAGAAGTGCAGGCTCATATAGATTCCTATCTTCAGAACATGATCCAAGCCAGCAATGTCTCTTCTATGCACCTACAATACATGCCGCTATACATAAGTGTAACTTCTGGTGAAGAGACAATATAATCTGACAGCATAACTTCATTTTGACAGTTAGCTTTGCCTTAATCAATGTTAGGCCAGGCTATGGTGTTTGTATCACTCTTTGATGTTAAGGCAAGGTTAAGCTATTTTCAAACAATCTATGGAAACTTCCAATGCATCTATTCTTGCACTTCAGTTATAGTGCCTTTCAAGGCTCTATGACCATCTATTCTGCATAAATCTGGTACCATGGTCTATGTACAGGCGGCATCACTGCCTGAATCAATGTTTACCAAAACAAAGATGGGAAATTAATCGGTGAGGATCTGAAAATTCAAAATTAGGAATATGGACCCAAAAATTAAAAATTTAGAATTTAGGCTGAAAATATGAGATTTTTTCTTAACTTGTCAATTACTTGGCATTTTTTTCTATTTTTTGAATTAATTCAGTTAGCTTTGTAGAACTTGCTGATTTTTAAATAGATTATGCTGTTATTCCTCTTCCTTCTATAATTGATTCCGGCAATTTGCAATTAATTACCAATTCTGGTCTCCCTGTTAGACTGTTTTGATACGGGTATGGTTCAGTCTCTGAAACGGCAAATTTTAAAAATCTCGGAAGGTAACTTTTGGCGTTATATATATATATATGTGTTTCGGTTATATATATTTAAGCATTTGCATACCATCTAAATTTAATTCTCATACATTGCATACTTATTGAAATTTAATACTCATAGAGTCATACTGCTTAAAATCATTCATAGAACATGAAAACAAAATTGAAATTTTCAATACTTTGAGAATTGAGATTTGAATTTGTATTGATTCATAATGTTCAAAACATGATAGTAAATAACATAATACATTCAAGATTTATTGGGTGTTTAAATAAGTGTTTGGGGGTCGTTTAGGGTTAGGTTAGAAATAGGATACAAAATTTAAAAAATTGCATATTTTTAAGTTTTAATGACTTTTCTTTTTGCTCCTGAACAGTCTGGGTATGTACCCACAGTGGCAGGGTGTACGCTGTAGAAACACGTGATTTGTTAACTGTGGGTAGATTATACTGTTATTCCTCTTCCCATTCCAGTAATTGGTTCTCCAGGCTGGTGCAAGGGCCCCAGGATTACCGAATCTAGTCTCGCCTAAATATTGTGCATTCCTAATATAATGCAACTACTCTTTATAAATCATTCTAATTCAAAATGTTAGTCCTTTTGGTGCTAACCACTAATTTAATGTTTTGTGTTGATTCGGTTTTGTTTTTCTTGCAATCCAGCAAATGGCTGACCTCATACAAATAGCATCTCACACTAGGTTGCATGGCATAATGCCACTCCAAGATTTATTTAACGTGCATTTTTCAGCATATTCTGGAAATGAAATTAACTGGAATGCTAGACTGAAAAACCAGTGTTTCAAATTTCAAGAAATAAGTACTCTAACTAATGCATTGGACAACGTTATAGGTACCTGTGATGTAACAAGCACAATTGCATGTGCCAAGGCATATACAATGGAATTCAAGTCAAGCGTTTGAGTTTCGCACTGAGAAACTGCCTGTATTACAAGTTCAAATTGCATTAAACTCAAAAATGTTATACAGGCCACATTAAAAAGCATAAAGAAAATAGATAAAGTTAAACTATATGATGACAAATCTATATTCATTCACATCTAGTGATCTCTGTTAGCATATGCAAAGAGAAGAAAGAATTAGAGAAGGCAAACTGCACTGATCAAATGACACAGGCAGAGGTTTATTTATATGTAGAGAGGTGGTTACAGATTGGTTGAACAGTTAACAACCGAACAACTACATAACTGCATTATATACTATATAATGCTCTATATTTTAACAATCTCTTCAGACTGATTGAAAAATTCAAAAGGCCTGGCAACACTGCCTTGAACTAAACTTCTCACATTTTGGCAAAAGCCAAGAATGGTAGAATTTAGTGATATTGCATCTAAAACCAAATCCATTATGTAATAATTAGCAATTTCATTCTCGCCATGATTATTCTTGGTAGTCTTTCCTAGAACCATGCTCAATATTCTGTACTCTTAACAAACAAAAACATAGTCCCAACTCCATTGAAGGAACTTGTAGTACATTTGATCAAGAATATTTTGGAAACTAGGACCAAATAAGCGAGAAGATTAATGCACATAGAGAAAGGAATTAGTCAACAATTGAGTAGATTCAATGTTTGAGATAATTAGTCTTCACTTTTGAAATTAAGAATTAAAACCAAAAACAGTAAGGAATTCAAGACGACTGGAACAGAAAACACAATGGCAGATAAGCCACTGAACAGGTAAGGATGATAACAGACATAAAAAGGTCAACCAGCAAAGAACACTGAAAAAGCTACCCAGAAAATTCTTATTTTCTAATTTTGGTATAGCCCATTTATTTAATATGTAAGTTATTAATTATTTTTCTATGGTTCTTTCTTCTCATTCATCAATATCGTTTTCTGCAATAAATAGAACACATCAACAAACACTTATATGAAACCATAGCTACCAAGTCCTGAAATCGGGATCCGTTCAAGATTGTTGAAAAAGTTCAGGAAAATCCGGTCTGTAATATATATATTTAATATTTATATATGAGCTTAGTTTTATAAATACCCAAAGGGCCAAAATTGACAAATAGAATGCAAAACTTTAATAACGTAATGTCAACTGTTATATTTTATAAAGTTTTGGGTGACTGGTTTTCTGAAGAAAAAAATACCAAATTAGGGCCAACCCGGACTGTACTTATCCGGACCAGCTGAAAACTTCGCCAGATTTGGTAGCCATGTACAAAACAACGCAGATTGCAAGAATAAATGGCAATACAAACAAATAAATGCAATGTCACATTAATTAACTCTGAGAGACTACCTAGGAAAAGAAAATGCAGGCTGAAACAATACCTTTGCAGCAAAGCTTGTAAGCAGAATAGAGTCAGGCAAACGGTGGTTGGTGACTATTTGAAGCAGTTCGGTTGCTTTAGACCTGCATAAAAATACAAGCAGAAAAGTTTGTAAGGACAACTTATTAATTTCATTCAAAAGAGGACGCAAAACAAAACTGACATAGCTGGGTATGGTTCTATTAATATATGTTGACATCCGTGATGCCCTCCACTAATAAATTATAAAAGCTTAAACAAGGAGACAGTTGGCTGGTCACTTGCAAGGTGATAAGTGCCAAAACTATTACATCTAAAATTTTCACTCATAGAAAAAACTTAACCACAAAGAAAGATATTCTCACTGAAAACTAATTTCAAAAAACTTCAAGAGGTTTCTACAGGAAATTGTTACACCACAACAGGCTGGTTCTTTGTTGGACTCGATAAAAAAACTCAAATAACCCCCAAAGGAAATATATTAACTGCCAGAAGGTCATGAACTCATGATATGGGCACCTAGATGTGAGCCAGACATTGAATTTATGTGTCATGCAGGAAATACTTGCTTAACTGGAACTAACCATAGCTAAGACAAATTTGAATGCTAAAGGCAAGACCAAACCTGCTCAATTTTAATTTTAAAAAATTAACTGGAAAGTAATTCCGAGAATTGCAAGAGGAGCAATTCAATGGATTTGAGAGATTGATTAGGATGCCCTTCAGAGAATGGTATGAGAGAGTTTTCATTACCGTTTGCAAGGGACCAATAAATCTATGAGATACACTGCACTGGGAGCTAATTTCTGCTGCAATGAATTAGCTGCATTCAATGAGTTCAATGAGGCCAGTCTGCTCTTTGAAAAGTGGTTCAAACTTTTAAATATAAACTACATCATTTTCGGTTACAAGTTGAGTCTCTTTTATACTTCACAGTCCAGCAGTTAACCCTGCAAGTAGGCCAGCCTGGTATTCCCCAGTTTCTGTGATGCTTGTCATGATTAAATGAACAGTCACTTGGTACTCAGAGTTATTTAAAATTCTAGAAGCCCCAACATGTTGAGTGTTATTTTAGTTAACATTGTTGGAGATAACAATACGTTCTTTCACTCATGACACAGATAAAGTGATTACAGCTGACGTATGGAAATTGTGTAACTCTAGAAGATGTGGATGTCATAATATTAACAATGAACATGCTGATCTTTCAATAATCATGTGTGCATACATTTTCACATGGCGAGCAATAAGATTCAACCCAAGGAGTTAGATACTGATCATGATAGTGTTGATCATACGTGAACAAATATCCTGGTGGAAGATTTGACGGATATTTGTAAATCCATTCAAAAGAAATGAAAAAGGCAACTACGTAATGTGGTATTGGTGACCTGTTATGCCCAAGTTTATAACATTGTTCCAACACATCACAGTAGAACATGGTCCAATCAAGAGCTTAGAGTGTGGTCATAAGTTAAAATGGACCTAGACCAGTGTAATATAACCATTGAAAAAAGTTACTGAGCATACTAACAGTAATCCTTTCACTCTTAGGTCGTAAAATAATTATTACAACCAAGCCTCACTTGGTTATGAAGTGACTTCGTGTGTGGCATACTGTCATCTCTAGTGAAGCCAAAAGAAATACAGTATGTCAACAAAATCCATGATAATTCGCCAAATTCCTTAACGCTTTCCCTTTAGTCAATGAAATGACCCTTGAAAACAAGGAATACACGTGTCTTCTTTCAAAAATGGTTGTTTCTTTTCACTGCAATCCATGGCGATTCAGATTGTCGTAGTTGAGATTCGTAGAAAGATCATGCTTCAGCAGCAAAAGAAGTTACCCTGTGGTGCCAAAGAGTTTGACACCTTGGCATCTAGTGCCGAATAAATGAATGCCAATAGAATAAGTGCCAAAATGTTTGGCAACAAGACATTTTGATCTCAAGGAAGCTGGCAGCAAGACATTTTGATGTAATGGAAGTTGGTGAAAAAGTAGTTTGTGCCAACAATTCCAGAAACAAGCACTCCGGAAACTGTGAGTATGGCACTCCACTAAGATGGCAACAAGCAGCGCCTAGAACGAGGATTCAGTGAACTGGTAACAACATTTCAAACACCATTGAATAATGGCCCAAAGGTTCCATATTCAAACAAATGTAAGAATTCTTGTGTTTAAAAAGAAGTTAAACGGATACAAATTGGACAACTTGCTCCACCGCCTCTGATGTGGAAGAACTGTTGCAATTGTCAACAGCAGGAACATTCACCTGTCCAAGACTATCCAAATAAATAATTCATATGAGAATATAAGACTTATTTATAAGGTGCCTAACTACAAGTTGGTTGTAACCGGTTGTAACTATATCAACCATTTTGTAACTTCTTCATTCATAATAAATAGATGGACACAATCTCAAATGTGTGCATTCCGGTTTCTCTTCATTCCATCTTTGTACATTCTATTCTTTCTTTTTCTTTCTCTTTCCGCATATTCTAACATTGGTATCAGAGCGCAGTAAGTAAGGAGAAAGAGAAGGAAGGAGGTCACCATTTTTGCTGCTGTTACAGTCATATTACAGTTCGCAAAAAGGCTGATTATATACACAAACGTGAATCACAAAAGGACAGTAAAAGTCACGCTGCAAACACAGTCGTGGAAGGGCACGTTTTCAAGCCATTACAGTCAAACTAACAGTGCTGCAACCAGGCGAATACAGTCACGATTTTCCAGTATGAAATAACCACAAAACCAGAACAAATACATTCGTCGCAATTTCTAAAGGCTACAGGTTGACAGGTACAGCATTCATGAATATCTAGGGCACAAAATTCTGCAGTCGTATAAGAGCATTAAACCAGTCGTAGGGCAGAGGAACTGATATTTTATTTATCTTGGTAAATGCGCATTAGTATTTATTTTATTCGGGAGATCTGTGATTCAGGAGTTCGGGAGGTGGAATCCGGGAACTTGGGAATTCAGCCTAGGAGCTACACCTTTACGAAGGTCACGAAGCAGCTTGATGGAGCCCTACCTAGTCATAGTATTGCTTTCAAAGTGAAAGCCTATGAAGATTACGTAATTCTGTTTTATTAGAATGTTTGTTTTTGCTTTATGTAGAATAAGTCTTAAGAGGGGGTATGAGAATATAAGACTTATTTATAAGGTGCCTAACTACAAGTTGGTTGTAACCGGTTGTAACTATATCAACCGTTTTGTAACTTCTTCATTCATAATAAATAGATGGACACACAATCTCAAATGTGTGCATTCCGGCTTCTCTTCATTCCATCTTTGTACATTCTATTCTTTCTTTTTTCTTTCTCTTTCCGCATAATCTAACAATTCAAAAGAAATTTTACATCGCTTACCAAAAGAGCCAAATGATTCTCGGGGTTCCATGATAGTTAATCCAGAAAATATTGGAAAGCAGTTAAAAATCAGGAAAAATAAGCAGAAGAAAAAAATGATTAAAATTCCTTAATAGTTAATTCTACAAATAAAGACAATCAAAATAGAAGCTTCAAACAACAACATATAATCCAGATAGAATATAAATATTAGAAAAATCTCATTATCATATAATATATTCAATGTACATGTTAAATGCTCCATTATCCCATAAAATGCTTATTGTACATTGTAGATGCTCCATGGAAGCCGCAAATAGTTTTTCACATTATTCTTATTATTTTTACCAGCCACAATTGGCATATCCTCAGGACACCCTAGAAAATACCTTGATCTCTGCCATCATGACTGATTCTTCACCTATGCTTGAGATAGGTGCAAAAATATCTAAGTGTTTGTAAAAGCTCTCCTTCAGGGCACAGACATGTTGATTTGTATGTTTTCCTCTTCAAGATCGCCTTCTACCTTTGGATTTCCATACTGTTCTGGATCCCAGGAGGTCTGCGGGGCAATATTCTAAGGATTTAGATGTGTTATATGCATATGCTGAAGCAATATGAACAAGACTCAGAATAAAGAAACTAATAGAATTGGAACAGAAAATTATGTTAATTTGTGTATTTTGCCCATGGCATACTGTCAAGGGCGATGTATGGCTGCCTGTCTTTTACATAGATTACAAAGCCGCAAAGGCTTAAAGAACTGTTGAGGAAGTCAAATCAGTTGATCTTCCAAGTGTGACTCTTCACCTTCCATCCGTTGAGCTGAACAATATCAAAAATTTACAGTCAGCACCAAACCACAAGCAGCAATGCTATCAGCACGGAAACGCAAGCAGCAATGCTATCTGCATGGAAACGCCTAAAGCTATCTGCACCTAGCAGTATCACACAGTGTGAGTTAACCTTGGCAGTGTCACCTGTAGGTATCTGGTGCCCTGAGGAAGCCACTGGTGAAGACCAAATAAGGTTTGACAAGCGCATGGATGGCACCCTGTCCAATCTACCCAGATTGCATTGCGCCACTCTAGAAGTGTGTGCAGCATCTGATGGAGATGGATAGGTAATCTTCAAATTAAAACAAAACAACCCCTAATAAGGTACCACAAACCTTTTGATGTGGTTCTGGAGTACTGCCGACCATTAAACAAGAACTGTCATTACTGCAAGCTATGAACATGGATCTAGCGGTATTAATGGAACTGCTCTTGGAGGATCCACCAGGCTCAAATACATTGACATACTTTAACTCAGCCTCAATTTTTCACTTTTTCACTCAAGAATTTTAAATTTAATATATTTCCGGTCCACATATGGAAAATTAACAGTCCTTTAAGATAGTCCCTAGTTCCCAAGTACTTTCAATATTTTACTGAAACGAGTATCGTACGCCTAAACTTGCAAGTCCTGTGCAGCCAACTTTTGGCAAATTTTTGACAGTACTCAATGAGTCTGAGTCTGCAACTCATGGGATGCTGAAACGTGGTTTAGACGTTGATAAAACACAGTTTTGACACTGATAAAACATAGTTTTGCTCATCTTTAAGCCCACAGCTCTTCTAGGAGGAGTGAGGAGCCACAGCCAAGTGTGAGGACTAGAGTCACTATACCTTCTTCCCGTTTTCACTAGAACGGGAAGAGGAAATTGCAAATTCTTCTACTTGTAACGTGCATGGATATGCAATTTATGATTATGATTTTCAATGACAATCATCATAAATTCCTAGCAGTTATCGGCTGGCTATTTTATTTGCATGATGATGTGATTTTGTACTCTCTTTGATTCAAATCTAATAGAAAACACTCCCCCAACATTATACAGAATCGTTTGATACACTTTGTAGCTGTATTTTGTATAAATTCTATGTTTTACAGAAATTGAAGTATTTGTTAAGATGCTGAGTTTTTTCTGAATCGAGAAAAAAATTGGTCTGCTAAGTCAGAGTAAGTGAACTATGGTACCACCTATTTTCCTTGAGGAGGATTCTTGCACTTGATAGAAGAGGACACGGATGGTATTATTATCAAAAACATTGATGTGATGGTACTTGCAATCATAATTAGGTACCTACGAATAAATGTGGCCGTCTTGCCTCTGTTTAGTATACATAACTCCTGCATTTCCTTTTCTTTACCCCCGCCATCTTTCTAATTAGTTTTTTTGTCTTCTTGAAGGGATTCAACAAAGGATGATCTTTGATTGTGGTGAGGGTTTCATGTGTGTTTCCCAACCTTGTTACAATCATATACTTTGCCTTCTATAACTATGTAACCAAGACTGTTAGTACATAGACATGTTTTGGAAATGTCTCAAGTATTAATGGCAAAGTGACCACTAGGTTTTCCTGAGCTTCATTCCCATCTCAAATCACCATCTTCATAGGTAGGAGTGTTTATACCTACAGTATTATGGTAATCCTTTCAAACCTTCAATCATCAGAAATCAGAAAAATGGGAATCCGCTTAAACCTTCAATCATCAGAATAGTGTGAATCCTCTCAAATCTCAGGCATCCTTTGTTCATCCGTTTGTTTGTTATTATTATCAAAGCCATTTCATGCAATAGCCTACTTCTTTATGAAATCATCTGCCCATGCCCTATTATCAGTCTTCAGGTCATTCTAAATGTAGAACCTTGTGCAATATATCATCAACATAGACAACTACAAATGAATTTCTAAAACAAAAACTGATTTGAAAATAAACGGAAATTTTTCAATGAAATAATAGTTTTTTTACCTGACTTGTTCCTGTGTTCCAGTTATCTGCCTTAGCCTTACACCAATCTGCCTTTCACAGGTTTTCAATTCCTACACAAACTTTCACCATTAATATAAGATCGAAGCCAAATAACAGAAGGTGTGTAGTCCAATCATGATATTAGATATAGCCTAAAACAATGTGAAAGTTGATCCTGCCTTTTGTCGATTACTATACAATCCAAACTTTCTTCAACAGAGACTATCAGGAACAACCAAGATCTTTGCTAACCATTATCTCTTGACAAAACCTAGACTGGTAAAGAGTGTCAACCCCATAAATTATATTAGGGCTTTACAAGTTGCTCAGGCCATGCATTTAAATAGAATTTAATTTACAAAGCTGGTAAATTAGTTTGAGTCAAGCCTACAGATGAACCCCACACATCACACAAAACAAAAGCAATATATGAAAACTAAAAGAGTTTGGCACCCACCATTCAAGACTAAGCACTGTTTTGGACCAGTTTATTCAAAATTCCCTAGACTGTTTCAGTATGGGTACGGGTATGGGTTCGGTACACTGAAACAGCAAATTTTTAAAAACCTCAGGTACAGTACGCTTTTGGGTACGTTATTTTATATATGTATGTATGTATGTATGTATGTATGTATGTATGTATGATGTATGTATATGTATGTATGCAAATGTATATACAAAATTATAAATTTAAAGAAGCATTTGCATGCTAAATAAAATTTAATACTCATACATTGCATACTTATTGAAATTTAATACTCATACAACTTAAAATCATTCATAGAACATGAAAACAAATTTCCAATGCTTTGAGAATTGAGACTTGAGTTTGTATTGATTCATAATGTTCAAAACATAATAGTTAATAACATAGACTGTATTATAGATTTGATAATTCATTATCAATGCCTTAAGCTTGAGTTAGACGTCTCATTGGACATTAAAAAAACATTTAAAGTTTGTCGCTTGTAATATGTAACTAGCCTGGAAACCATAAGAAATTGTCCTCAATTCTTCTAAAATTGTGTTGTTATGTGTTCTCTATGCATTTTATACATGAAGTCCTTTTCATCTCTCTTGACCCTTCGGAGCCTATTGGCAATATTGAATCTCACATGAACTTTCCAAGGTTCAATTCCAGTCAAAGCCCTCAAGTTTTTTTGCACTTCAAAAATTAAAAAATCAATGTGGGTACGTACCCTTCCGTACCCAGGAAGTACCCAGGGCCTGTGGGTACGTACCCACAGAGTACCCACAGCGTACCAGTACCCAGTACGTATCAGGCCTGGTACGAGGGGTCTAGGACGTGTCTGTGCAGTCTAGAAAATTCTCGAGTAGGGAAGTACACAGTGCAACAGAACAATATTATAGCTGTTCTATTCCAGCACTTAAGTACTGCTAAGTTACTAACTACTAAGTATACATTTTGAGAAATCATAAATAAGTATAACTGATAGAGGCACAAAAGTACATGTTCTCAAGATTGATGGCGATAATAAGTATAATCTTCAAATGGTAAACACAATGGTATATGAGTTATCTTCGCATGATTTTCAAAGCATTATGTAAAATATATAAAAATTAGATTGAATATCAAAGGAGCTGTAGTCTGATGAGTGAGGATGATAGTATGTCACAAAGGTTACACTGTCCAAGGTACATCTCCCCAGAGGTACCCAAGATAAAATAAATGAGGCTGGGTTCAAGTCCAAACAAATTTGACTTCCTTGGTACTAAGCCGAAGAAGGTGGATTAATTGAGAGCCAGGCTGAAAGTGACACTTATAAGATCTCAAAAGCATCATTTATAAGCAAAACGTCAGTTACTAGAAGCCTATTATGGTTGCTCTTAAGATATATGGTAAGATCTTAATTAAATGAATGATCCACTTCCAGTTCCATTAAAAAATTATAAAAGAGAGGAGGAATTAATACAGCATCACGTCTAATCCTTTTCTTAGGGATTTGTAGTCATTTGCTATATAATATATTAGAATACTAGAGCAAAAACAATATTAGACATATGACAGACATCCTTTCAATTGCATGTATGTCTTCATTGTCTTGTTGAGTATTGGACCGTATACATGTTTAGTGCAAGGACTGTGGTCTAATGTCTCAGTCACCTTGCACTCATCACGACTGGCTCAAGACCAATGCTCCCTGCAGCCATGGAATGTAATGTAATGTAATATGTGCTGTGGGGGTTAGATACCCTTCCATCAAAAGGGGATTCACCAACATCAGAAAAATTGCAGCGTAAACCCCTATATATTACCTGATTCGATCCAGCCACAGGTTCCCCTACAGCTAGCTTGTTATAACATCACCCCAGTCAAAGACCCCACCGTGGTATGCGCCAATAGGACCAAACCTCCGTGGGCCACACATTTCAATAAATACTTGTATTTATGGGAATATCCAGCCTCTACCACATAATTACACCCACTTTTCAATCCATGTCCCTAATAATGACCATCGTCCATAATTTCTGTGAAAGCCCTCTTATAACTCTTATTTGAGAAAATCATTATTGGGGCTTCTTAGGTCCCTAATCCTTGCCTTGAGGATGTTATTTAGATTATAAAACTATTTACAATGTAGGAAGCATTTGCAATGAATAATGCATTATGTCACAAGAACATGTTCACAAATGGCATCATCGTGTATCAAATAGACTATTTATGAAATCAATAAAATAGTGTTGACATGTATGCGAACAGGGAGCTTATTGTTAAGTTGGACAGAAAAGTACACATGCAGAACTTGGGAATCTCATGATAAAAGACCTTGCCATAGGGTACAAACAAGTTTCACAGAAAGTTTGAAAGGAGTTACTTTCAGCCAGAGATAATGCTTACAAGAATCCAAGGTATCAATAGAAAGGGTTGTTCTGCACAGAGATAATCAAATATCAATGTGTGTCCTAACCAACCTTTAATGCACAAAATAAACCTTGATAATGGTATCTCTAAGTCATAAGGTTCAAGTTTGAGTTCATGTTTGACAAGGATAAAATTCGGATCAAGTTTTCCAACGGATGAAGTTTAAAAAAATGTCTTTTAAGTTTGAACAAAACTTTTTTTATAATTTTTATTTTCTGAAAGAAATGCATAAATATCTCTGAGGGACAGAGTGGAGAGAGCTTTCCATCCTCTGCTTTCAGTCAGCATATGTATACATACACACATATTTAAAAAATAAAAAAGAAAACATGTAAAGTATTTTCCATGTCATAATAATGGATAAATTTTGATTGTGTTTAATGAGGATAATGTTCAAACCTTTTGAGTAAGTTTTGGCATACCTTGTGACATATTGGACAAGGTATCTATAATGCTTCTTTTATAAAATGGTTGTCCACACTCCTCGTGAAGAGATGTGAGTGTGTAACATCTTTCAATTAAATTTTTATTAGTTTTAATCAGAATAATTTTTAGTATCTTAGAGAACAATGTTTGTTTTATATGTCTCAATCATATTGCCCAAAATCCTGCTGAGTGGTTATAGATAGATTGAGTCGAACATGGTTATCATATTTTTGAAAGAATAGTTCAAACTTGAGATGAAGAAATACATTCGGCCTGTTTTTGTAAGACCTGCAGAAAAATTTTAAGTTACAAACCAATGGCGCTTGTGCTCTATAAGAAGAAATTGACTTACTCTTCTGATGTTATGTGACAAAATTTCTAGACCGGGCGTCAAATGAAGTAGACAAATTTATGCCCACAGAATGATGTGTTTCCTTATAAAACATTTGTAGGAAATTTATGCACTGAAAAGTTGCTGCTAGTGCTCTTCAAAGAATGATTTATTAATCATCTTGGTAAAAGTAATGTCGTATGTTCATTTTGGGTGACGAAAAATGTTTCTTGTTGAATCTCATTTGCAGTAGCTCTAAAAGTATTGTCGCATGTTCATTTTGGGTGATGAAAAATGTTTCTGCTGTTGTGAGACAAAATTTCTAGACCCAGAAGTGGTCAAATGAAGTAGACAAATTTATGCCTACAGAATGATGTATTTTTCGCTATAAAACATTCGTGGAAGATTTCTGAACTGAAAACTTGTTGCTTGTGCTCTTCTCAGAATGATTTGCTAATCAACTTGGCAAAACTATTGTCGCATGTTCATTTTGGGTGAAGTGAAATGTTTGTTGTTGCATCCATTTGCAGTAAAGCTCAATGTTCAGTTTTCTTTCAAAGGAGAGTTGCAAATAGATTAATCGCACTTTATGCTCCGTAAGAAGGAACTGGCTTAGTCTTCTGCTGTTGTGAGATGAAGTTTCCAGATGCAGAAGTGGTCAAATGAAGTATACAAAATTATGCCTAAAGAATGATGTATTTTGCCATAAACATTTGTGGGAGATTTCTGGACTGAAAACTTGTTGCTTATGCTCTTCCAAGAATGATTTGCTAATCACATTGGCCAAAGTATTGTTGCATGTTCAATTTGGATGAAGAGAAATGTTTGTTGTTGAATCTCGTTTGCAGTAAAGCTCACTGGCCAATTTTCCTTCAAATATGAGTTGCAAATTTACAGCTCTAAAAAATGTTTTTATACATTGAAAAATTGATTTTCTTGCTTGCTATAGCAATGAATTTGAAAAATCATTTAGTTTTTACAATTAAAGCGATACCTTGCTTAAATTTGGATCGGACCTTAGCGGCCGACCCTGCTCCAGTAAAGCATTTAGTTTTGCAACTCTCTCCCTCTCCAATTTTTCTGCATTTATGGCAACTTTGGCTTTAACACCTGGCATATAAAAGATCAAACCAGAAAAAGTTAGTAAAGCAAATTATTAAAACAAGGCCAAGTCATAAGGTGGTGAAATCAGGCCCCTAGCAAATGGTTTTAGAGTTCACATCAAAACAATACCAATGTGTTTAGAGAAAATTACTGTTTTTCTTCTTCTAACTCAATTTATGTTCAGCCCACTGAGAATGGTTTGCAGTTTACTTATTTGTCCATCAAGGCCATTATTGGAGATTTAAAGATCGGCAATCAGTATCATAAAATGTAAATCATAACAGTATATGGCAAGAATTTACACCTCTATAAACATGGCGAACTATTCCAAAGCTTGCAAATCTAGGAAAAGAGTTGAGATTTTATTAATAAAATAAACAGTTATTTGAGTATGTGCTGAAGGTAAGCAGAACACATCAAAGATGAATATGAGATGGAAGGAAAATTGGTGTAGAAAGGCAATAGAAATTTTGGCCAATAATGTCAGAAATTTGATCCAAAAGCATTCAACTCCCATTTCTTTATTTTGAAAGGCAGACAATTTTCATTTAAATTGTATATGTGATTTTCTTCTATCAATAAAATGAAGGACAAAATCAGAAGCTGCCAACACATATTCTCACTTGCTCTCAACAGAAGAAAGTTAAAATGAGGCAAAATGAAACACCACTATAGGACTTCAATAGAGACAATTTCTTCAACCGAAACCCAAAAATTAATAACTATTTCATCAGAGCAGCAAACATCTAAAGAAAAAAAAAAGAAAATATGAAGAGAGATGATTCAAAACATATATCACCCATTTCTTTTTTGAACAAACAAACATTGAAGTCAGTCAACTAATGTATTATATCTTGTTATTACAATACATGCAAGATATGTATGTCCTGTGAAGTTGTGAACCATTTAAGTCCAGGCAACATATCAATTACTGAGTGTTCAAGCAAAGGAGTACAACCATCATTCATATAACCATACTAAATGCCATGTAATTCTTTGTATGGAAAATAAATAATGCAATCATATTCTCAGCATTAGCAGACTTTACACACTTGGTGGCAGTTCCATTGATCTTGGAAATCCGTTGAGCCCATTGCTAGACCTTTACAAACTGCGGGACTAACAGTTATGAAATATATAATGTGTTGGCTTATATTAAGAGTCACACCCATGCCTCATATGCCACACGAAACTGGAGACTGTTGCAAATCTGAACAAATGTAGGCTCACAGAGCTCTGGAATTAGAACCCAACAAACATCTTGTACGGACTTTAGGCTACAATACACAGACCATCTATGACCTTAAAATAAGTAGATCAATGGAACATTGGAACTCAAATGCAAAAAGAAACTTAGAACTTTAGCATCTCCAGGATCTCACTCATATATGCTTGCTATCTCCTAACTGCAGCGCATCCCATCCAGAATGGTGCCGGCAGGTCGAGCAACTCTGAGAATACCACCACTTGGCTGATCCAACAGTTGAGCACATACCACCCCATGAGAAAGAAAAAGAAATAAATTATATTAATGCCTACGAGTGACTAAAGTAGATCCATTGGGACTCATAAGCACCAACCAGTTACACTAATCACTCGGATAGAAAAGAACCCTATGAGCTGAAAAAATGAGTACGAACTAAAACACTAAATAAAACGATAGGAGGTAAACCCAAAGAAAAACCCTAACCATAAGATATAAATACACATAAATATCTGTGCACGGGGAGGATCTCTCAAGGGAAACAAGGAGCAAATGAAGATCAAAACTGGAGATCACCATATAGCTAAAAGGAAAAGGCTATAAGGTGAGCCATCAGAACTCTAAAACTTGCTCGTTCAGACATTAATGGTCCAAGGTTTGTTAGTTCCTAGGAGGTGCCAGGCTTGTTGTATGTTTTGTTGATGATTATTCTAGAAAAGTCATTTAATACCTGAAATATAAAAAGTTTCAAGCTTTCCAGAATTATGATAAGGCTATTGAAACCTAACTGGTAGAAAGATAAAACTTCTTATAAGCATAGTTACCAGGTTCAGAAATCCGATTAAATTCGAAAGGGCAAAAATCCGAAAATACGGAGTTCTCGAAAAATACGGAAAAATCCGGTTCGGAATATATATACTTATATTATAATTTATATTATTGTATACTTATATCATTATATATAGACAAATCATACAAAAAAGCATCCATCTACCATAATCATCATCATCATAATGATTCTTTCAAAAGATTGCAAGAAGTTGCTTGGTCCAAAAAGGTGCAAAAATGGATTTTATGAAAATAAGAAAAATATTGCCATCAATGCGTAGAGCTCGAGAAAATATACACTTTTAGAGAAGACGACACCTGAAACGGAGCCACAGAATGAAAGTTATGGCACATGCAAGTTTTTGCTGCTACATCTTCCCGGACCCTTTCCAAAAATGGCAAATTTTTTTCTGTCCTTGTGAAATCTTCACCAAAAATCCAAAAAGGAAAGAAATGCCAAAAAAAATTCATACAAATCGGCCGAACCTGGTAACTATGCTTATAAGTGATAATGCAGGAGAATATACGGTTCGAACCGGAATGTTTAAGCAATATTGTGAGAACATAACATTTCTAAAAATCAACAGATGGTTCCGTGAATCCCGACATAGTTTGCAGCTGTACAAAACAGGATAAACTGTGCAGAGGGGCACAGTGTTAGATCAATGCTTGTATATAGCAAATTTCATAAAGGTTTATAGTCAAAAAAAAAAATTATATTCAAAACAGATTATTCTCTAAATCTTTGAATAGAACCACATGATTTAAGAAGCATATGGTCTCATAATGAATACCTAATTCATTGGAAGATTTAACCATTTGAGTGTAAAGTTTTCTGCATATATTCCTAAATGAGCAAAAAGGAAGAAAGTTGAATTAAGGACTATTCCTGCGTTTTTATTTGCTATAGTCAAGAACCGAAAGCCTATAAGCCTTACAATCATGATAATTTGAGTGTTATTACTTTGAGTAAAGATTGTGAAATTTATTGAAGATTGACCAAAAACTAGAGAACCCACAACCAACTAATTGGACTACAGTGAAAATAGTGTTCAAATATGTGAAAGGTATTCTTAATTGGCTGATAGGCCTTTTATAGTTAATTATTTTTATTTATTTTTGCATATTGCATAAATGTTAATAAAAAGATAATGGAGTTTATCTTATCTACAGCTATCGCAAAGTTTTTATAAGAACAAAAAAATTAAATAGTGGTCTTGACAAATAGCACGATGTAATGAAATAAAGTACTACCTCCAAATTTTCAACTAAAACATTATTTTAACTGTCATCTATAATATACCATTTTTTTTATTTTTCTTTCATGTACCTTTTCTATCTTTCAAAGTTCAATTTTTGAAATCTGAATATCTGTCATCCTGTCAATTCATTTCTCCTTTCAAATACCTCAGATTTTAGTTTCTATGTATTTATTTGAGAAGCCACAGGCACTATTTATTTTTGGAGACTCTTACGTGGCAATAAGAAAACATCAAAGCTTAAAACAAACTGGCCATGGATGCAATCATATATTTTTTAATTCTGCCTCAACTTGTTTATTAACTGAATTTTCATTAACGGATTCATGCTATCTTCATTATCCTCACCCTGAGGTTTTAGTAAAAATATGATGTTGGAAAGTCACTCTAATTTAACAAGGATTGGACGCATTGGACAATAAACAAAATCCCCACTGTCTCTTCCATTTCTTGCATCAGTCTTGCTACATGGACTTGACCAAACTTTTTACAAACTGATTACCATGTGCAGTTTTGATTCGTAAAAAACATACAAAACTTTAATATCTTCATACTCCGGGAACTCCAATTTCCATATGAATTCAATTTTACAATTTCGTTCTTTTGTTAGAATGCCATCCATATTTTTCAACTAATTCAACAATAATAATGTGATCTAGTCAAAAAAGCTTTATTGACAAGTTCAGCTCTAAATCCTAAATTAACCTTTTTACTTAATGGATTTCACTTGTGTCAAACAAGATCCGAATTTTCTAAGCCCCTGTATTGCTTACCATCAGTTGGGTTCACAATTGTAAACACTGCATGTATCGTTCAACAAGGATACATGTGCATGCATAGATCAAAGAAGATAGATGTTATAAGAAATATAAAAAGAACAAGCATATAGGGAGATCCACGTCAATCAGACTCCATGATACAGTGGTACAATTCTACAGACCAAACCACATTGTAGTTCTGCAAGTACGATTTAAAATTCAAGGTGAAAGGTTTATATATGGCCATCAAAGTGCGAGATGAACAGTCACAATGGTTGACAGCGAGCATCCACATTAACGACAGTATATCACATTATGCAGAGGAATTCAAAGAATGAACGTCAAATGAATATCTGAATGAAGGAAGTTAATGATCAGAGACATAAATAAACTGCAGAATGAAACTAGCCTTGTATTGCCAACATCATTTACTTGCTAATCACTCTTTATGAAGAATATAGTTTGACCTATGATATGCATATCTCTCAATTTTCTTCCAATCTAAGGCTGAGTCACAGAGACCTTGTCTGCAAAGAAAGTGAGCCTAATAAAATTCTCCCAACCAAGGGGTCAGCAAGCTCATCCTGAGCAATGCACTATTAATTTGCAATGTGAATGGATCATACGTTAAAGCATAATAGTTTGAACTCTCTCAATTCATGCCAAATCCACAAATCCTAAACTAAGCCACAAAATCTCTGATCCACAAAGGATTGTAGCATTGAATAGGCAGGTCTTTAAAGGGATGTTCTGGAAGTAATCAAAAATTGGTTGTCCAACACAAAGATTGAGGCCTATCCCTTGGAAAGATGTGTCTAAACAGCATGCTTTATGTTAGGAGTTAGTATATGTTGTGTGATCTCCATTGCCTTACCTTTAAATGAGAACTAAAACATTGAAAATCATAACATTAGATTTACTAAGCTTTTATCCACGAGTCGGTGATGATTGCATAAGCAAGCAAGTTTATTTATTTATCTCTTCAAACCATTGAGGGAATGTCAAATTGACCACATCATAAGAAGGAATAACAAAACCAAAAAGATATAGTATACAAGCATCACCAAATGCATGAATACATAGTCAAAGATATCCCTTAAGCTTGTCAACAATAAATCTCAAAAAGAGCTGGTGACAGAGGGCATTCCCATCGGAGATTGGCTTCAATAGCACTCTTAACAATGTTGGAGAGCACATGATGTCTGAAATCCATAGTTACCAGGTCCGGAAATCCAGGTCCATTCGGGAGGGCAAAAAAATCAAATCCAGAATTCTTTTTGAAAAAGTTCAGAAAAATCCGGTCCAAAATATATATCAGTTGAATTTTATAAATACGAAAATTTGAGAAATACAATGAAAAAATTTAATAATGTAATGTAAAATGTTATGTTTTTTAATATCTAAAGTTGATAGTTGACTATATTATAATAGAGGTCCTCTCAAATTTAGATATTCTTCCAGTTGACTACAAACTTGGATGCCTCCGCAGCCTCTTGCCCAATTTTAAATATTTGATGAACGTGGATGACATTCAAGGGAGTTCACAAGGAGTGAAGAGTGGAGCTACTGAAAGTGGAGCTAGCAAGAGTGGTATGCAAGAATTTGATTTTGAGGAGAATCTAGATGATATATTTTATATTCATGTTGACATGATATTCATATATCATATGTATGACAGCCACATGATCAATGAAAATGTAAAATCTTAAGTATATTGAATGTTTTGAACATTGATCCTACTATATTTTTCAAGTTTTATATTTCTTATGGACTAAAAAATGAGTAAAATGAGTATATGTATAAAATTAATATATTATATGTATATATTTTAATTTTTTAATATTTATATCCGTACAGACATACCCAAGATATATCAACCCAAGGTTTTTAAAATCGACGAAATCAATGACCAAACCCATATCTGTATCATGGCAACATAAGGTTACATTTTAATTTCAACCCATAAGCTTTGAAATAAGCTTTGGGAAGGTTGGTTCATGGGGCCCAACCAATTATGGCCCAACCAATCGCGGGTGACTCCTAACCACTAACCAACACCTACTCACATTAATATTTAAATTATATTACTAATTTGATATGGTAAATTCATACAAGATACATGCCCCAACTACAAACATGATAACATCAAAACATTTGGATCATAATATTCATCATTCAAGAGTTACAAGATTTTTTAAATGTTTTTGTCCAATTGAACAGATGGAAATCTGGATTTCCGCTCGGTAACTATGGTGGGCACACATTTGCTGAAGTTTATGCCATGGTTGATGCTTATACCCTTTGAGGCTTTCAAACTAGTGATCAGATTTTTACTCTTCAAGCTATTATTGAGGAGGTTCGCCAATGGCTTTGTAAAGTGTTTTAAATTCCGAGCTTTAGGAAGGCCTTTGACTCTGTTCTGAGACATCTGTTGTTTAAAGGATGGTGATAGTGGTGTCTTAGAGACCTTCATTACTGCCATCTTGAGGTACTATGAGGCAATTGTTGGAGGATTTAACTTATTACATGGATAGAAGGACTAACTTCAACTCAAGACTCATAGTTACCTTGGAACATAGATATGACTACTACAATATGCTTTCATAATAAAAGGCTGCATGAAAATGACTGAAATTAATTTTTAGATGGCTGTAATCAGACTTCCGAGGGTTGGATATGACTGAAAATGCACATGGAAACCTGTAATTCTTCCCTTCCTAGGGCAGCGACCTGTTTTGGGAACTCACACTCACTTTTGGATTAATTACCAATCAAGCTCAAAATTTTTGATTAATTACCAGCAATCAAAATATGAAGGAAAATGATTTTTAGTGCCCTAGAATTGAAGATATGAATTTTTATAAACCCTTGTCTGCAAAATTACTTTAAAAATTCATAATTTTACCTAGGAAGCTCAAATATTCATGAAACTTGGGATCTTGGGGTTTAAAATATGAAGAATGCAAACATCAACTCAACTTGCCCAAACATCCACTCAAATATGCCAAATCTGACCTACAAGCAATTTGCCCCTCTTGGAAATAATGAATTAGTGGCTCAAACATGCAAGGAAATGATTGCTTTCACCTCTAATAATTAGTATAAGTCCATCCATGCAAAAAATCATACTATGCATTCATCAAAACATATCCAACATGCTCATTATACAAATCACCTAAGGCTAGAAGAAAGATATCAGCTCCAAATTCCTTGAGATATTCAATAATTCCAAATATCCTTGCTTGAGGGTTTTCATCCCCAAGACAAGTTCCACTATCAAGGGTTTTCATCCTTGAAGTGGTCTCAAACAAGGGTTTTCGTCCTTGATGAGAGAGAGGAAAGGTACAACCTTTACCCAAAAGAAATAATAAGATTCAACATATCCATCAAATGGCCAAACAACCTCCTTTTATAACAATAAGGGGTGCTACATTTCAAATGATGGCTGACCTTATAATAAGTACCTTTTAATTATCTAATTTGTATTTGGAGCCTACATGCTCAAAATACTTTATATTCTATTTAAATGAGTTCTTCTATTGGAGTGCTTGGCTTCCCAATAGGAATACATAATAATAATGAAAATATTTATCTAGAAAATGTCATCCGAGTCTTCCCCTTGCTTCTTTCTTTGAACCCGCGGGGAGAAAGAATGGGTTAAGGTCTTCAATTCCACCAATCTTCAAAAAGGGACATGACATAAAGTTATCTCTACAAGTGGACATTTTCAGCTGCTATTATCTAATACTTTTGATCCTGATTTTTCCTTTTACTCAACTAGGTAGTATAGTTGACCAACATATTTACCCAAAATCATTCTAACATGTCTTTTGAAGTTTTTAACATTTTTGTATAATTCCATGATATGCATATTACCATTATTGTATATGTATGTGTGTGTTTGTTTAGTTTTTGGATAAAAGATTAAAATTATATTAGAAGTGGATCATTGTTTTTACAGAGAATCCCAGATCCTGCAGGACATTACTCCCAAAGACTGGTAACAACCTTTGAAAGGATATGAACATCATTACAATTTCATCATTTGGCCTACAATTCCAAAGATTCCAGAACAGGGAAAGCAAAGAACTAAAGAACTGCCAACAAAGGACATTTAGTATGTATTTAGCATTTACAACTAAGACCAGGACAGATTTAAGAAAACTGTAAGTAGCTATACTTCATTGAACCCTTTGTCGCAAATAGCCACATCCACACAGTTAACATTATAATAAGTAACAACTGCATGTGTATTTTCTGGTCAAACTAAAAGTGTTCTTACTGGTTTCCTGCATCATTCCAAAAAAAAAAGGCATCAAGCAAACCACTAGTCCCCCCCATATTGCCCGTTGTCAAGATGCCAAGTACTGGTGCTAGACACTGAAGCTTCTGACATGTGACTGCCAGACATACAAGTTTGTCGCAAGTGTTCTAGAAGAGAGCCATTGAATGTAGCAAGTGCCAGCGCCGATATTGTCATTCAGAATAATTAGAGCATCTTACCGTGCAATAACTCAACCTGAAGTAGCAGAATTGAAGCTCAAATTATCTGTCATGTACCATAGATACAAATTAATCAAAGTGGTGAAGACAGATGAAAGAAGTTGGCATGCATGGACAAAGGCCATGGAATTTTGGCTACCCATGCTATCAGCACTCTGATGCCATAAATCCAATGTAGGTCATTTGGCTTTGATATTTCAGTAGAGACTAGCAGCTGTGGGAGATGAAACAAGTGGGCAAATTAGGTGGGAGGGTATTTAGTGGAAAAGTGGAAAATATGAGTCAGTGAAGGGGCCGGTGAGGCACTAGAATAAGTAGTAAAAGATAAAGTGTGGACATAAATACAAAGGGTGGTTAAAGGTGGGATGCATGACAACAAAAAATCCACAAGGGCCATAAAACAAGAGGTGAAGAGTTGGGGCTTTGGAAGATTATAAACCTATTTTCTTCCAAAATATGGAAGGGGACACGGACTTGTGTGTGACCACATAAGAGGGAGTTGTTGGTAAAAGTGATGTTCATTTTAATGACATGGATTGGGAGTTTTGAAAATGTTTGTTTGTTGTTTATCCCAAATTCCAATCCATTTGACCCTGGGATAAATTTTGTTGGTTTCACTAAGGCAACCATGGCTTGGACCAGAACGGTGAGAGTAGTTTCCCGCTATGAATGATCAGGTCCCTCATGTGGTCTTGATCCACCACTCCTTTAGCAAGGAGATCTTCCAAACTGTTGTGGGATCGTTTTTCATACAGAAGAATACTGTCCTGGAAAAGGGCCATACATAGCAGCAAGCAAACAATTAATTTTTCCATTTTCCAGGGACTGAAATTTGGGCCCATCCCCTACTCAGCGCTTGGTACTTGGCTTTCTTGCTATGATGATCCCTTCAACATAGAGCCAAGAGGTCTGTTCCGTTGCCAACTGTAGGCCTCTATGAAGAGCCAGAAACTCAGTATAATTGTTTGTCTGGGTCCCCATGCCTTCCAAACAACAGAGTAAAACATCACTCTTGGTTTAATGTATCGCATCATAAACTTTCACAAACATTTTGAATGGGGTCATTTCAAGCTACGGTGGCAAAGTTATGGCCCGAGAAGGTGACCTACTATTTTTTTGGTATTCTATCCGAACATTGTCCCAAAGTGCTACCTGGATCAATACATACCATATAATTTAATCATAATGACACTATCCATTTCTGTGCAGCTTAGACTCAATGTTGATGATCCTACAATAACTTTGCAGACATTTGTAAACTTCTTAGAGCATTGCTAGTTATTAACTGCCGAATAATCCAGCCTTGGAGATTTTAAAATTAAATTGGTACAATTCCAGTATAATAACATCGCAATAAAACCCAGGCAGAACACAATACCATAATCAGATCTCCCGTAACAGATGTGACCACCTGCACCTGCTCATGCAAGTGTACACAAACTTTGTATGGTGCAATGTTCAGGTGCCTTAGCCTTTAAATATATAGCTATGTTCATGTGCCTTAGCCATTAAATATATAGCTCTGTTTCTTAAGAGTATTCTTAGTGTATTTATCAAAAGAAACATAGAAACAAGTTTCCCAAAGATGTGAAATATACATATTCCAAACATAGATTGTTCTGGATTATTTTTGAAACCCTTTATCTTTTATGATCATGAAAAGAGAAAATAACCTTAAGTTCTACAACTCATTAAGTTGAAACCACTGCCTCCAAATAGTCAAAAATAAACCATCTTATCAATCAAATTACAATTCACGTTTTTTTCAGGTGGGGTTTTCATATTGCAGAGAAGGAAAATCTGTCCCACCTTACTTTGTCTGAACATCAAATGAAAGATAACAAAAACTAACTTCAGCTTATAAGGTTATATGCAAACTGTGAAACCATACATCAGAGTTAGAAAAGAATCATCCATTAATATCACAGCCACACAAAAACAAATATCAGTTTCTGGAAGCAATTGTGAACCTCCCAACAGCATCCCAGTTGAAATGTTTCTCTGTCTCTCTTGCTCCTTAGCTTTCCTCTCAGCTTCAGCAGCTGCTTTATTCTCTGCTTCAGCAGCTGCTTTATTCTCTGCTTCAGCAACTGCCCTTCTCTCTGCTTCTGCAGCTGCCTTTTTATCTGCTTCTGCAGCTGCTCTCAGTGCTTCAGCTTCTCTTTCTGCCTTCAATTTAATCTGTATAGGTGAAATACAAGCATTGGGTCAAAACAATTAATGTTTGAAATTCCTTCTCGTAAAAGTAAATACTCTTTTCTATCCTAGCAAACAAAAAAATCAGGATCCTTTATGTACAACAATTGCTACCTTATGGACACAAACTTCAAACACATGCGGCAATCAATAAGGTCAGCTTGCCATAGCAACCAGAAGTAGTTTAAGCTTGTAAGGTGTCTGTGATCGCCAGCAGGAGGCCAACCCTGCTTCCGTTTGTGTGGGCATCCCATTATCACAAATGTTTTTGATGCTGGATTTTGCAAGTAGAATTTCTACATATGTGGCCAGCACCCTTCATCAGCTCACTAATAAGAACCCTTTTAGTTGGACTACACATGCTACCTATGCATTTAGCAGTTTGAAATATGGATTTTTTCCAATCTTGTACTGGCCCTCCTGATTTGCACCCGCCATTTGCACTTGAAACTAACATTACCCAATTACGCATAGGAGTGATCCTTAAGAAAAGAAGAGATCTATTGGCTTATTATTTGAGGCCTTGTTTTAAACCAAGCTCAATTGTAGCACGGCCATAGTAAGAAAACTCGGTGAGTACTCGCCAATGTCCATGGTGGCAAATATTCACCAATAAGACTCGCCGCTCGGGCTCGCTGAATATTGGCAAATATTTGTTGAGAATATTTGGCGAATATTCACCTATACTCAGCGATTCCAAGCCTTAAACTTGCCAAACACAAAATATGTAAAATACGCGGAAAAAATGATGAAAAAAACACTGACATTTGTCTGCATTTAAGGCAACACACTCCCTCACTTTTACTCACACGAGGCAAATAGCATCATTTGCATGAGTTGAAGAGATTTTATAGCAAATTCAAAGAGCAAATTGAAGAGTTTCTTTTGGAGGTAAGTTTTCTTTTTTTGTAATTTTTCCATTCTTGATAAGAATGTACATTCAATCTATATTATGTATATATTGTATCCAAATATGATTTGCAATTTTGAATGCATTCAATTTAATTCCAAAAGATTTTACTTGTTATTAACTTATTTATGTTTGTTATCATCGTTAATGAACGAAATTGCCAGAATGTATTGTTGTAAATGTTATTTTTTTTAAATTAAGAATTTATTCTTGTTCATAGGATTTACAACAAATTTGAAACTACAGTTATATGGGATTATAAAGCCATTTTTTTTATTTTTAAATAGCTTTATAATGTTGTTTTTAAATTAAATTTACAGTTTTTTTAACTTTTCAAACAGTTTTATAAAGTTGTTTTTACTTAAGTTTATGATTTTTAAGTTTTTTAAACGTACATTGTACTATAGAGTAGAGCTAAACAATAGCATCAAGTTCGGCATTTGCGTCGATTATCACTAACGAGGAATTGATCCCGCTAATGTTAGTACCATTGCTTAGAAGTATCGTGTACATGGAGCAGTTTAGAGAACCATGGTTTACAATTTCTACGGGAAAACGTTTTCTAGAGGCATCAATCACCTAAAGTATCATCTTGCATGTATTGTTTGTCACGACATTGTGGTATTTCCCAATATTACAGAAGAAGCAAACGAGAGATGAAGAGCTAGCAGGGCTGGAGGAGAAGAAATTAGAGAGGGAAAGGGTGCATGCAACTATAACTTGAAAGCGTTAGACCTAGTATGGCGGAGATTCGAGAGGACAATCGGCTTCGGTTGCGTGCTCTATTCACAGGTCCATGCATACAAAGTGGAAGAGGCACATTTGCTTCATCGAGTTCAAGCAAAGGGATACATAGTTTTTTTGTACCAAGAAACATACCTGGGGCACAACCTTTGTTGCAAGGTAAAGGCTAGAAAAAAGATGCACACGAGGAAGCAAATAAAGCATGTGCAAATTTATGGTACTACAACAACCTTCCCTTCAATGTGGCAAAAAGCCCGTACTGAGAGTACTTGGTGACAGCATTGATAGTTGCAGGGAAAGGATACAAGGCACCCTCTCCAAAAGACTTGAGTGGAAAATTGTTCAATGGTGTAGTTGCGAATCTGACAACGACAATCCTAGAAGATCAAAAGAACTAGTGGCAAAAATACAAATGCACCTTTCTTTCGGATGGGTGGACCAGGATGGCAAATTTTTAATAGCTTCAAATGATAGGATGGCAAATTTGAAGTCAATTCATGCCTCTAACATAGTAAAAAATGCAGAGAATTTGCGTCTTATGTTGGAAAAGGTCGTATTAGAGGTAGGTATCAAGAATGTTGTGCAAGTTGTCACAGACAATGCAGTAGCATATGTGGCGGCTAGGAGACTACTACAAGAGAGGCATCCATCACTCTTTTGGACAGCTTGCGCGGCCTATTGCCTTGACTTTTTTTGGAGGACATGCAAAATCGATTCGGTGGGGTTGGTTAAAGAAGATGCGAGAAATATAACCAAGTACATATATAATCACCCTTGGGATCTCAACTTGATGAGAAAACACACAAAGGGGAAGAGCTCATGCACTATTTGGTGTCACAAGGTTTCTGACTAAGCTGCTTGATGTTCCAAAGTAATTTAGGTTTGTTGTCATCATTGGGATGCAAATGTTTGTGAGTCAAGTATGGCTAAACTCACAATATTAAAGAAAGTTGATAGAGAGAGGACTGCAAAGATAGTTTTTATGATGTCTTTGCAAAGAGAGCTATAGAGATCATCAAGGTGACTTCAAACTTCAATTTGAATTTCAAGTTGATTCTTTTATTTTAATTTGTTAAATGGATTGGTATTTACTTCTTTACTTTATTTGTAAGTTTGTAACTTCAAATTTAAATTTGTGTGTAGGTGTTAGAGCCATTGGTGAGGGTTTTACGCTTGGTTGTTGGGGAGCAAAACCTTATGGGGTACATTTATGAGGCCATGGATACGGCCAAAGAGGCCATCCAAAACTATTATAGGGGAATATCGCCAGATTTAGTCCCTTTTAAGAGCTAATTGATCGGAGGTGGAACAATCAACTCCACCAACCTATTCATACAGAGGGGTACTACCTCAACCCCAAGTTTTTCTTCTCCAGTTCGACAGTGTCCGAGAAGATCTGCGATTTGCTCCCTCCAAAGATTGAGGCGAGAGGACCACTTCATTTTCCAAAGTGCCCCGTTTACTATGAGATCGGAGGGAGGTTTCACTATCTATTCTGTGAACGTCCAACGTTCACGACCTTCTTCAGGTATTATGATCAGAGGTGTTTTGCTCTCTATTTACAAGAAGCCCTTAAGCTCCGTGGACGGACCCTCCATCCCTGCCAGGAGACTATTATTCGACGGATCACATCTTTCTTTGTTGTGCTCTCGGGTGTGAGGGGCACCAAGCGGGGACCTAATCCTAGTGGAGATCCTCAAATTAGATCTGTCAGGACTAGAGGAGCTTCTTCCCAAACCGAGTATCCGGACTCGGACACGACCAAGGGCCCCCTCTCATAGGCGGCAGTCCACCAGGCTCACTCAAAGAGCTCGACTTCCAAGGATCATAGGTATCCCATATATCTTCCAGCTTCACACACCGGACATCTGCACATCACCAGATTCTTTCCGGTCGGCTTTGGATGACAGTCGAGAGGGTTGGTGTCGAGGCCTTTCCCTCCACCTCCTCTCCTTCTTTGTACTCTTTATTCTTCTTTTGTTTTTCTTGGAGACCTTTTTGGGTTTCCTCGCTGCTTCTGCTTTGCTTTGTATGGTGCAGTCCCATTGACCTATTTTGTGGTCACTTGTTGGACATTTAATATAATTATCTTATCTTTTCTCCAATGGCTTCACAGAGATGTGAACGGGAGGTTATGGAAGGCTTTTCAACATGCTTTGAGAGGATGATACTAGAGGTTGAGACAAGGGACCTCATTATTTTAGAGTTGTAAAATTACAAGCATGTTTGGGGAGGCTCTTTTCTTCGACATTAACTATTCGAAGGAATACCACACACACCACCAAGTAACAAAAATGAAAATGTTTACTAAGTTACTTATATGTTACAAGTTACAAATTAAATTTTATTACTTATAAACTTTTGATTATCTTGTTTGTAGGTTCTTGGCAAGGGATTGGTGAGGAAATACCCTCCATCTTCAAAAACTACCCCTCAAAGCATTTTATTTCAAACTTGTAGCACTTCTACATGTGAGTGCAACCGAAATTTGTTTGAGGCCATTCACACGAAGAAGCCAAAACGTTCGATATACTTAAGATTTTACATTTTCTATGATATACGAATATTATATTCCTTTGTGTTTCATCCATTTCCTTTGAGATTAAATTTTGTGTTGCAATGGTGGCCATAAAAGATGTATATAAGGAGCTCCTAAAGGACCTATTTAATGAGATTGACTCTACTTGCAAGTGATGACTAAAGAGGTCAGTCCAATGGTTGGTTCTTGCATTCATATTATCCAAAATCACCTTCGAATCCTCCTTAAGGATGGGACAGGGAGTTAATGTTGTGCCTAGGTAGTTTACGGAAAGGATGCTCTTTGAAACTTTAACATATGCAAATTGCAATTCCAAAGTTTTCTACTACTATTGAAGATCACCTGAGATTTGATCTCATAAATAACTTGTATAGAGGCTCGGATATATGTCCAATTTTCTATGAAAAGTTTCTTTCCTTAGCCAATTGCGATGATCCCAAATAATTATCTCAAACATTTTTGATATCCTCTGAATATTTTCTCTTCAATATACAAGAGGGATTTTAAACAATCTCCAAGTTTCCTTGTGGTTGCCATGCCCTCATAGTCTAGTCAATAAAATTGAAGTCTGTTTGAGTTAAAATAAAATAATAAAAAACTTTTTTAGAGCCCTCCACCCCAACCCTACGGATACGTTTGGGTACATGGTACATACCTAGGCCTACCCGAGACGTATCGATCTTGTACTGAGGATGTATCCGTACCAAGGTATGTATCCGGGGAAGTACAAGAGGGTGGGGGGCGAACCCTAGTAACATGATTTTTAAAATAAAGCTACTAAATGTTAACAAAAAATAAGAGTAATTATATTGATATTTATCTTCGATATCTCATCGTATCTATATGCTCAAAAGCTCAAAATATATATATTTTAAAAAAGTAAAATGCAAGTCTCGAGATGAGTACTAGTTTCCAAGACGTAGTTTTTGGGTAGGAGATGAGTCTTCATGCAACACTACCACAAGCATTCCATCTGGTTGAAGAAGGCATTGTAGCCCTAGAACATGATATGTTAATATTGGTGGCAAATTTAAATTTAAAAGTTAAAAAAGGAATATAAATAGATATGGTGATGTGGGATGGTTGGAAGAGAATACTAGTTCTAGTACTAGGGATTATAGCTAGTTTTAGAACTAGTGATAGTACTAGGGATTATAAACATTTTGCATTGTCACTATGCCATTGATAGGGTAGGGGAGATAGGGGCGGGGGGAGTGTGCCTCTCCCAGCTATATCTAGTAGGCCCTCGATTGTGGATGCGCTTGATTGTGGTAACTCGACCGACATCTACATATATAGGGTAGGGGAGAGCGCCTTTAGTATTGTATTGCGCTGATCTGAAGACGGGTGGAATATGTTACGCAGTTCAATTCAAAGACGAGACGATTAGAGCGGGCCGGCTATATATAGATGGTCTCTACTATATTGTCAGTATATTTCCAAGAGGCTTGTCTTCTATTGTACATGTAATATGATAAGAAGGGCTACAGCTATCCTATCTTTTGTGATGTAATATACTTATGGGATGGGTAATCTGATCTGCTATCTGCTATTAGGATTCATCTCAGTATCTGAATCAATCATATCAGATATGTAATGTGATAACTAGTGATCTAGATAGGGATAGACCTATTATATTAATACAGATTTGGATGTGGGTGAGCGTAAACCCCCTCTCAATGATATAGATCTATATGGGCCTGGCGAGAGGGCCCGCCAATGCATGCATAGCACAAGAGTTCACTACCCAAATTGCATTGTATACTCATGATCAATGCATTGTCTGATTCAGTATGACAGGGTCATTTTCTCAGGGAGCTATATTCCTCACTCGATCGTGCCGATATCGGAGATGGTATTGGAGGTGTAGGAAGTGTCTCCTGGAGTTGCCTTTGATCTTGATATCTATGGGGAGGGGGAGCTCTTGTTACTATCATCAACATCTAGAGAGTTGAAGGTGGAACCCCGCCCGGATATATATAGGCTGTCGTAACTGGGTTTGTATTGAGGGGGTGGGGACAACAGGGAAGCCCAGTGATTTATAGAAATATAGACCCCTCTACTCTATCAGATGATGCCAATGGGACCTTCCTCTCTCTCTCCAAGGCCTTTGATCTAGTTCTAGTTGGCACTCCTCCGCCCCTATCTATTTTGATTTTATCCACCCTATATCCATATCCAGATAGGCCAATGGGAGAGTTGCCAACAGCCTGGGCAGATATCTATATATACAGCCAGCTATGATATATATACAGGCCCCTCTCTCTATATCTATTCAAGATCTTCTCCCATAGACTGCACTGAACCGCTCTCTCTCTCTCGTCAGCCATATAACCATATAGATCTCTCTCTCACAAACGAGGGAGGGGGAACATGCCATACCATATATCTGTTTAGTCCTATAGTCGGGAACTCCCCGCGAAGGGCCCTATCTATATATGGCACAACTATATCTATATAGAAAGGCTGGAGAGGTAGCACTGTGCCATATAGAGAGAGTGGGCAGAAGATATATAGATATGCACTCCGCTCTAGATATATGGGCAGCCTACTACAGCTATGCACGATGTCGAAGTCAGGCCCATCTATATAGAGAGAGGCCTCTGGCCCTATTTATGCTATGCTATCTATTACTGCAATAATGAATCCGGGTGCCCAAGTTGGAACGCTACAATATATATCAGAATTTGACATATCAATACTAGTGTGTGCCTTATTTGTACTTATAGGGCTATGATGTGGCTGTAACTTTACCATAAAACTAATCACATATAGTAAATAATGGATATAGTATTAGAGGTCTGCTTAACCTTCAAGATTGTTAAATTCGCATGGATAGATCATCACAGACCAAGTATATATCATAATCTCACATATCAATACTAGTGTGTGCCTTACGTATGGGGTTATGATGTCGCCACAACTTTCCCATCAAAAATCAACTAATCGCTTATAATAAATAGTCAGAGTTGCATGGATAAGGATATGGATGTGGATACAGATACAATATCAGATATGGGTACGGACAGATACATATATGGATACAACGAGTTTTTTTAGGCCCTGATATGTATACGGTCGAATACAGCACATATATATATATATATATATCAATTTTATATTATTAAAAAAATAAGCATTACATGCTCCCAGCCCACGGGGAAGGTAGGAAGTTGGGTATTCGATGGATATTAAAAAAATTGAAGGTTGTGTGGGGCAATGGAAAGTAGACAAAATGCAAGAAAAGAAGCAAAGTAGCCCAAAGATAACAGATCAAAAGAATTGGTGGCTAGAACCAATGTGAAAGTTTGAAGTAAAAGAGACTAGAGTAAATCAGCACTCACTTCCATGTCCTCAATTGTGTTGCTAAAATGCATTAGGGAAGGTCATTTGCAGTTTTTTTAGCATCCTTTAAGGGCCATAGTTGGCCTGCATACCATAACTTTTCTTAGTTGAAGCTGTGAAACGTCAAAAGGATTGATTCTAGCTTTTATACAAGAGGCAATGAATCTATGTAAGATTTTATCGATCAAATGGACATAGATCCATCATATGCTTAAGATATAAACAGCAATTTGTGACATGGATAAAAAGGTTTTCTAGCAATCCTGCATAAGAATTGGGCAATCTAATTTGATCTCAAAAAAAACATTTACAGGCATAATCCACTTTTTGGTCATTTGCAAACCATCCCTACTAAAGCGTCTTTGAGAAATTCCACCCAAACACTGGATGACACATGCTAATAATATATTTTCCAATTCCTATCTTTGGAAGTCTTGAATAAATTGACTAATTATAATTTATGATAAAAGTAAAGTTTTAAATTGGTAGATTTGTTCAGGGCGGGATAAATGAATTTATCAGTTCACATTTCACAAGTAGCAAGAAACAACTGTTCCAGTTAAAAGGATAGGTAAAACGAAGTTCAGTTACACACCACCCTCGTCAGAATCTGCCATATATATAAATATATATATGCAAAATACAATTTAAATCGTAACAGAAATGAGCTATTATAGTTAAACTCTTTTCCAATAAAAGATATTGCAATACCAAAGAATGAAGTTAATCAAAAGGGCTACAAAGGAACTGCCACTAGAGATAAAACCCTGCCAGCAATCAATCAACCTTAATTCAAGGATATCTACTAACCTCGGCTTCTACCTTGGCTTTCTCCTGGCGTTCTCTACTCTCCCTGGCTTCTTTTTCTCTCTTCCTGGCTTCTTCAACAGCTGCTTCTTTTCTTATTCTGCGTTCTTCTATTTGAGAACGCTGTTGGTGGTCCCGTTGAACTGCAGACAGGTGACTATCACGAGCTTCTGCTCTGTTGTCATTAACTTGATTAGATATCTGGATTATTATACTCAAAAATCTGAAAAACAGAAAATATAAAAAATGATGGCCTTGAACATCAACAACCAACAGGCAACTATCAGGAGCTTCTGCTCTGTTGTCCTATACTTGATTAGATATCTGGATTATTTTACTTAAAAATCTGAACAGCCAACAATATAAAGAATGGTGATCTTGAACATCAACAACTGTTAATCCAATCAAGTATAGCATACACATTCACCGAGTTTTAGAGAGCATTCTTAAAAAATAATTTGTGTGGCATTCTAGTTGAGAACTCACAATCATCCATATTGGCATGAATTTAGAGATAGAACAATCATTCTGCTATATTCATCGAAACGAAATCTCCCAAGAGAGCAGTCTATTCCTGATAAATTAAAATAGATCTTAACTTTCAAAATTATGAATGCCTAAAGTCAGAAGACCTATGAAAGCAAACATTCCTTAAAAGAAACCCAAACTTCAGTTTGGCGTATAGCCAAAAATTAAATCTACAACTGAATGTTGAATTAAAAATTGCATATATACTCTTTTGAGGATAACTATGGCATGTCTTCAGATAACTCTTAATACATATTGGTCCATTTGACACCATCTGCTTTACCTTTGCTCTCAACTTTTATTTTCTTCTTTACCTGTACTTCACTTCTGATATGTTAAGGATTTTTATTGTTTTAATTTGCAAAAAAATAAAAAAATAGTAAAATGTACAAGTGGCAGAAATCTGAGCACCTTGCATGCCAGGTCATGATTCAGATTCTGCAAAGAATACAACAAAATCTGTGCGCATTACACGCAATTTTTTCAGTTGATGTATATATTGTCAGACTTTTCTCAGCAGGGGGTTGACCAATCTCACTCATATATATGCTTATTTCAGCAAGAGTTAATGACACAAGAGAATCCTTGGAAGTCAGATCTATCCTGTATTGAGAGCATGTTCACAATTGCACAGAGCTTAATTAAATTGCACGAGCCTACCTAAAGAGTGTTACTGCAATGCCCATTTGTATGGCTTCTAGTAAGTGCAGTTTTGATCAAAGGTCTGCAGTAGTCCAAAACCACAGATGGAGGTTCTCAGTATTCCCATGATCATCAATTTGCATTCATCCGAAGCCGCACACACCTCAACAATGGCAAAACACAATTTGTGCAGTTCAATCATGGCATCATCCATGTTCACACAAACTTTATGCGGCCTTCACAGATGGCTTACTTAGGGTCCCAAATCCCTAAAGACCACGCCCATAAGGCCAATTCATGCTGTGTGGCACTGTCAAATGCCAATAATGAAACTACCTCCACCCAAGGGAATGCAGGTCAACAACAAGCCAGGTGTCTGCGCCAGGCAGACCCTTTAAGGGCAGCGTTCCCTGCATTTTGGACACAAAAGGAAGAAGTGCTACCTGCTAATTTTAGGATGTGTTTCTTGCATGAAGAGATGAATGGATTGTCATATATGTTAGACATGTAGCCACAGTGCATGCCAAAAACTTCAGAAGCAGAAAGA
The DNA here is from genome assembly GCA_018340775.1 of Taxus wallichiana var. yunnanensis. Taxonomy (NCBI): domain Eukaryota; kingdom Viridiplantae; phylum Streptophyta; class Pinopsida; order Cupressales; family Taxaceae; genus Taxus; species Taxus wallichiana. The sequence continues at coordinate 697,091,909 of CM031243.1, read as the reverse complement.
ATTTAATGCCATGCAACGCAGTTCGCCGCTGTTGATCAATTGCTCCCAAACTGTTCTCATGACGTGGGGCTCAATGCTTAAGCGGAAATCTGGATTCCTTGACATCCACGGTCTCTTGTAACACCTCTTCACCAACATACGGAAAGAGAAAGATCATGTAAAGAGACTCCACAACCGAGATAAATAAGCCACTTTTATCAGGGAAAGGGGGTCTTGGCTAGAAGAGTCTTCCAGTAGTGTAGCTAGTCTAGCATTTGAGCTCGTAGTTAGAGGGGTGTAGTATGCACAGGAGTGCATAGAGAAGAAGGTTGAGTCAGCCAAGTGTGTACAAAGTTCCCTGAGAGCTTCACAGGATGAAGTGAAATAAAGTGAATGTATGTAATGTCTACATTGTTCCACTTTTGAATGAGCCAAGTGTTGTATTTTGATTATGAACGAATTAAGGACTCCAATAGAGTAAAGTTTTCTAGCAGAAAGTTGAAAGGATATTCGTCCTTATGGTGGGATGATTGCTAAGTTGAAAGGCAAACTTTTTCCTTTTGATTATCAACCAAGCTTGTTTAGGAAGCTACAGAATTTGGGGCAGAAAGGACATGACTGTAAAGGATTGCATTTAAGATTTCTAAAAGCTTAGCCGGGCAGGTCATAAAGACTATGATGAAGAAAAACATCCAAAGTAAGTAAAAGGTCTTTGTACATCCATACAACATGAGTTTGGGATGATAAAATTATGTTTTGTAGAAGAAACCTATAAATATCTATGTTGCCAGGGTTACAGATACATGCGGGTACAACTACGGATTTGCCATGGATACGTCCCAGGTGCGTTTTGGCGTACCCAGGACGTACCGGGCGTATCCACAGCGAACCTGCAGGTTTGGACAGCAAAAGGGTTAAAAAAAAGTTATTTTTAAAAAAATTAACTTGGTTTCTATGCTGCTGCTTCGTTGGGGTCCATAATATTTCTATTGGACATCATGATTCTTGGTTAAGATTTGGATAGGTTTATATTGTAGATCTTTTCTGCACATTCTTTGAGCAATGAAATGCGAAAATCATTACATGCCCCAAGGTTAGGTTGCAGTATGAACCTTTATTGAGTTGGCTTGGTGCAACTCTCTTGTTTCAATGAGAGGATCTACAATTTAATACTCTATAATCTAACCCTCGGGAATATTTGATCACTTCTTTTCATTTCCTTAGTATTTCCCGTGCATATGTGATTCAGTCAGTTTTTAACTATGACTCATGTTATTAACAGAGCAGCTGGATATCCATATATGAGCCCTTACCTGGTGCGTATCTGATACACCTAGATATGGCTACCCAGTCATCCCGAGCCATATCTGTCGAGCCTATAATAATAATTATAAACAATTTAAAAAGGGGAAAAAGGAAACCTAAAACCACAGTTACCAGGTTGCATACCCTCAAAGCTATGATTTTCTGGGATAATCCCTAGGTTGCATGCATGGTGCAGATGAAAATGATTAGAAGGTGATTTTGGATAATATGAATGCAAGGACCAACCATTGGACTGACCTCTTTAGTTATCATTGGCAGGTTAGAGTCAACCTAATTGCAACACAAAAATTAATCTCAAAGGAAATGGATGAAACACAAAGGAATATAATATTCATATATCATAGAAAATGTAAAATCTTAAGTATATTGAATGTTTTGAAGATTAATCGTACTATATTTTTCAAGTTTTGTATTTCTTATGGACTTAAAAATGAGTTATATATATATATATATATATATATATATATATATATATATATATATATATACATAACGGACTTATCCAAGACGTATCGTACCCAAGGGTTTTTAAAATCGACGTATCCGCATATCGAACCCATATTTGTACCCGTATCCTAGCAACATAGATAAATATGCTTAGAGGGCTGGAAAGAATTTTTCCAAAAGACAACAACAAGGACGCATAAACAGTAGAGGGTGTCTAAAACAAAACTATGCAAGGGGCCATACTTATACAAGAAAGGAAGAAGATGCAGCCAGTTCTCCACAACATAACCAAATAGGTGGTTCTAATTCCTATAGAGGAAGGGGGTATGGAAATACAGGGTGTAACAGAGGATTTAACGGCACATGTTTTGGGTGTGGCCAGCATAAGGCATAGAGCATATGGATATTCTGCAGCAGACAGAAAACATAAGAACTGCGAAGAGATTGCAAGTAGCACAAGTAGAGGCAGAAGAAAAACAAATTGCTCCTCTACAACCTGGCATGGTGTGAACCTGATGCTGCAAAGAGTCTTTTTGAGGCCAGACAAGAAATAGAATTAACCCTGGACGAGAAGCATTTTCAGAACTGGAGGTGAGTGTTACAAATTGATCATAGATGGTGGCAGCATTGATAATTTAGTTTCCACTGAAACAGTACAGAAGTTGGGATTGAATGGTGTTGCTCGTCCCAGTCCATATACAGTTTCTTAGCTACAGAAGGAACATCAAGTAGTGGTGACAAAGCAGTGCAAAGTTGTCATGGAAGCAACCATGACAAACTATGGTGTGATGTTATACCAATGGACGCATGTCATGTCTTACTAGGTAAACCATGGCAGCATTATAGAAGCGTGATGCACACTGGGAGGAAGAATACCTTTCAGATTACCAAGAATGATAAGAAGTTTGAATTGTTGCCTATGAAGGAAAAAGAAAGAGCCTGCAGTTCATTGATGTTGCTTTCAGAGACATAATTTCTGAAAATAGTATGGCAGACACAGGTATGATTTGGCTCTTTATTAACTTCGTGGCTTGATGGTCTGTATACAATAAAAACTCGTTGGGCAGCAGATAGCATCTCCACTTCTTTAATGTGTGATCTAGAGCGTGAAACTCTTGATCATACACTGAATATTTCTGTATAGATAGGGGTAGGCTGGTTATATCACCCATGCTCTGAACTGAGCTGAGATACTGAGCCCTCACACCCACCTATATATCATATCTCGCATAAATGACCCATATATAGATAGGGGGATCAATGCACCAGACCCCGCGTTGAAACTTTGGGTAGAGAGATATATATAGGGGTCGGTTCGTTATATCCCTCATGCTCTCAACTGAGCTCTGAACTGAGCTGAGATACTGAGTTGTCTCGTCGGTCTATATATTAAATCTCACATAAATGACCCATATATAGAATGGGACGATTGATGAACCCAACCCCTGGGTTGAAGCTTGAGGAGAGAGATAGGGAGCCCCACTATATCTCCCAATGTCAGCCAAGTCCTACCCACATACGGCCAAGTATTCCGTTGCTCCCTATCTATATACTGGGGATGTTGGCTCTCCTATATAAATATATAGCAGAATGAGGAATGAGGAATGAGAAATGGTTAGTGCCGCTTATAGATAGATGGCTCAATCAATTGAGTACCACCTCCCAAGCAGCCCCCTATCTATCAGCCAGCAGTCTCACAGCCACATATATATAGAAGGGCGGCCAAGAGAACCCATATAGATATATATCCAAATAGAGGGCTGCTCTCCCAACCCCGTCTCATAGCCACATATATATAGAGGGGCGACCAAGAGAACCTGTAAAGACATAGAAGCTGGTTCGCTCCAATAAGCACTCCACTCCCATATAAATATAAATCTTGTATGAAAAGATGCAAACTTCGCAAAGATTTCGAAAGCGAGAAAAGAACCAAGGGTAAGTGGTACAAGGCTAAAAGCCCTTGTGAGGACTAGGTATTCCAAGAAGGGTTCTTGTTCAAGAAAAACCAATGTGTATCCCAAGAGTATCAATGAGGGAGAATCTCATCAAGAAGTCAAATAGTAACGGATTAGAAGGGCATTTTGGAAGAGATAAGACCCTACAATTGATAGCCAAGAGATACTACTCACCACATATGGCTAAGAATGTTAACAAGCATATGAAGGGATGCTGATATGTTAGTTGGCAAAGGAACAAGCTGGAACACGGGATCGCATACACCATTACCTCAACTAAAGGGGCCATAGGAAACACTACCTATGGATTATGTTCTTGGACTACCAAGGGCACAAAGAGGCGATGATAGAGGAATATGTTCTTGGACTATATTTGCCGCGGTTGATAGATTTTCAAAGATGGTGCATTTCATTCCCCTCAAGAACACAATTGATGCTTCAAATATGACAAGTTTGATTTTCAAAGAAGTTGTTAGATTGCATGGATTGCCAAAGATTCTTACGTCAGATAGAGACACAATTTTTAGGTCACTTTTGAAGAACAATGTGGAGGAAAACAGGCACCAAGCTGCAGTATAGCTACGCATATACCACCCACAAACAGATGGGAAAACAAATGTTGTGACTGGCAGTTTAGGGAATCTTCTTACATGTTTGGTTGGGGATAAGCCAACAGACTGGGATATAATATTGGCCCAAGAAAAATTTGCCTATACCAATTCAGAGAGCAAGTCAATTGGAATGACACCATATCAAATTATGTACGGAAGATCACCGAGGGAGTCACAGATCTGTCGAGATTAAACAGAAAAGAAGAGTGCAGATGCTGAGCATATGCACAAGTTGAATTACAAAGTGTGCAGAAAGCTACAACAGAGTAGCCTGAAGTATAAGGGGAAAGCAAATGAGCAAAGAAGAGTGGAACCATTTGCAGTTTAAGATTCATCGCTAGTGCAGCTGGGGAAGAAGAGGTTCCTAAGAAGAATGTATGATAAGTTAGAATACAAGAACATAGGTGCTTAGAATATTTTGAGAAGGTTTATGCCTTAGAATATTTTGAGAAGGTTTATAGAAAATGCATATGAGATTGAGCTGCCATAAGGGTTGGATATTTCAACTAGTTTCAATGTTGCAAACATGTATCCATATCATGGGATGAATTCCGTTGAATAAGAAGACGATATGCTTGTAGATTGGTAAGCACAACTTCTTAAGAAGACAAGAAAAGAGGTGGAAGAAGTCTTGGAAGAATGAATTTGGAAGGAAACAGGGCAGTAAGAGTATAGAAAGTGCTTAGCTCAATGGAACAAAAAAGGACCTAAAAACAATCCACATATTTCAGACAAGGAACTTGCCACAGGGGTTGGCCAAGAGCAATAGTTGTTGCACCCAAAGCGCCAGCACCATGCTCACAATCAAATTTCCAAGATGCAGGAACATCCCTGGATCTAAAAGTTATCCAGTATAGTGAGCTCATTTGAAGTTGCGAAGGGCTTAATTGAGTTGTTTGAGCCTACCTTAAGTAGTGTTACCACAAGGCCCATTCTTATGGCTTGTATAAAGTGCAGTTTTGATCAATGATTTGCCACAGTCCACAACCATGCAGAGGTTTGCAGTTAATCCACCTTCCAAAGCCCATACACCTCTAAAGTGACGCAACACATTTTATGCAGTTTGCACATGGTGTGACCCATGCGTGCACCAAAACTCATGCAGTGTTCACAAATGGCTTACTTAAGAGTCCCAAATACCTAACGGCCGCACCCTTAAGATCAATTTATGCCACACAGCACTATCAAGCGCTGGCAGCAATCCTACCTACACGCCAAGCAAACCATTTTAGGAATGTGTTCCCTGCATTTTAGGCACAAAAGGCAACAATGACATCTACCACTTCTTTGATGCGTTCCCTGGAAGAAGAGGAGATCAAGGGCTTGTCATAAACATTAGACTCATACCCACAGAGCATGTCAGAACCTTCACAAGCAGCACAAAACAACACCATGCAATGTCGGTTGCTTCAATTGATCAATCAATCCCAAACAATTCTTGTCACATGGGGTTCAGTGTTCGAGGGGCAATCTGAACTCCTTGCCATCAGCAGTTTCTTGTAATGCTTCTTGTCCAATATAAGGCAAGGAGGATAGATCATGTAAAGGGGTTCCACGACAGAGAAAAGACGCACCTTCAGCAGGGAAAGGCAGTCTTGGCTGAAAGTGTCTTCCAGTAGTGTTGTGAGTACCAATAGAGTAGAATTGCTAGTCAAGCATTTGTAGCTTGTAGTTAGAAGTACATGGTGAGCATAGAAGTGCACAGAGAACAAGGTCGAGATGGCCAACTGTGTAGGAAGTCTGCTTGTGAGCTTCAAAGGGCTGAGAGTGTAAGCAAGTGCATATAATGTCTCCACTGTTCCATGATTGAATGAGGAAAGTGCTGCGTGCAATTCATGTGCTTCCATTGTGCCATTCTGTTCATTGTTATGGTTCTTAATTGTCTATTGTTCATTCAACCCACAACCCACCTTGCCATGAATTGACATCTCATTCATGTTTAGTTGCCAGTGAAATGAAAGCACTGCCAACAACAGACTGCTTACTTCATTTCTTAGATTTTCTCCAACAGAAAGCCTCATCATTTGGAGATTCTTCTAGTTGATTTTGGAACTAAAACAAGCAATAGACAATCAACTTGCTCACTTTGCAACCTAAAGAGGTACTTCCAGTACCACCACTAGACTATCTAAACTTAGCCTTCATAGATACATCAAATAATTAAAGCAAACTCATCTTCTTTAAAGGAAAAATTGTGCTATCTCGCCGAAACGTAGAAAAGCCAACTCATACACAAATTTTCAAATGGCTTCACTGTGATTAAAGAGAAGTATAAAATAGATCAAAATAATTGACTATAATATTCACAGATCATAATATATATACATATTAGAAGACTTTACAGGTTTTTAATTAAATTGCGTCATAATCCGGCTTTGAAAAGCCTCAACCAATAACCATTCCTTGCATACTTTCACATAATGTTGAATTTCCGCTTTGAGTACTTCATATTATAGATTGTGATTCCTATCAATTAATGACAAGTCAATGGATTCATGTTACACTGCATGAAGCCCTAACATCAGTCGACCGGATGAATGACCTCGCCCTAATGATCAAGAAACTCAGCCGTCTATAAAGCTCCCTTACATTGGTTCTGTTAATTCTTCTTTTGCAATGTAAGCAGTGTGTGAAATTACAGCCAATATCCACTGCTACAAGGTAGATTTCAGTGCCTAAAGGCTAAAAGCAAACATTGACATGGTAATCAAAAAGGCATCTGACATTTACGACTCTACAAAAAGATCAACAAATAATAATAATTAATACCAACAAAGTTGACTATAGAAAATGAAACATACATCAATGAGGATATATAAAAGTCAGGGATGAGCTGCTGGGAGATAAAGGAACATTTGCACTATCTAATGAAGCATTGTAGATTAATGGTAAATTACTATGCAACAGTGCATAAAATCAACTGCAAACAATGTTCATACATTTTCCGTTGGTATTGCTTGTCCACGCAAGCAGCCATCTCTCGTTTTGCCTCCCTTTCATTCTCTACAAGCAAAAGTGCTGTAACAGATCTCTCTGTTTCAGCTTTTAGATCTGCTTCTACAGATAGCATTCTTTCCCTGATTTCTTCCTGTGGAAAAGACCAAAATGCATGTTTATGTCCTCAATATGTTAAATTTTAATCAGAAAACAAATCAAAATTGCAAAGATACCCTGAATAATTCACATCAACTCTATCAACAAAAGACATAACAATAATGTAATCATGTTTTGTCCGAAAGACATTGAAATTGATTTCTAATAAATGAAGTGACGAAATAACATAACAGAATTTTCAAGAAAACTGACCAACTTTTTTTGCTCCCATGATTTATACAAATATACTGTTGGTCCAGGAAATGCAATTATATTTACTTTGTTTCTGGGATCAGATTTCTTCGTAGACTCTCTTTGATTCAGGTAGGAAAATATGTTTTGACACTCCTTTAATAGCTAATTATGCTGGAAGTTTTGAGCCCCATTGAGATATTTTGCTAACTGGGGGCATGAAAAATCATACTTTCTTTAATTTTTAAGTATAAGAAGAGTGTCATTCTGACTTGCAAATAGTGACTTGGTGAGCTTGACATGCATGAAACATGAAGCATGTCTAACCATGGTGAATTACCTAAACTAACAGTAACTGAAACCCCATTAGCAATCTGGACTGCATCGATGTCTCAATATCCTGCCATGAATTGGCAACTCTGACAATTTTCAAACACACCATCTCTAAGTTAAAACATTAAAACTCGACTACCATTTTCTCTCTCTGAACTTGGAACGCACAAAGTAAAAACGCAATTTCGAATGTTAAATTTTAAAAAGGCAATTTATATATGATAGTTAACACTTGAATATAAAGCCCGTTGTTTTTGTTCCAGATATAAGGTTATAATGATTAAGTTCTAAAATGGATGAGATTTAACTGGAATACATTGATTGTAATACAAGAACAGTCTATACCGCCCAGCATCACGACATGTCTGAAGAGGGAATGCAGCAAATAATCAGAGTTAACATACCTGAACTTTTAGTGTTCTCTCACGTTCCAACTCAAACAGAGAACCTTCCACTACCCTAGTACTGGGCATTAATTGGTTTGCAGCTACCTCAAGATCCAATTGGTCATTTGCAGCTTCAACATCACTGCAGCCAGAAACCCATCAGTACAGTTACCATCATATTAAAGGGCAAAGACTAAATGAAATGGAAAGAAATGAACATCTCAAAGGGAAAATCCTACTATATTTGTTGCTTTAAAAAAAAAAAATATATATATATATATATTGAAATACAAACATATCAAGCAGCCAATAGAAAGGAGAACTTATATTGGGTTTAATATATTAAAAGAGCGTGTGAGGCAAAATGAAGAGACAGCTTTCAAAAATATACTAGGGTTGTGCACGTAAAGCTATATTGCTATGAAAGAAAATCAAGAGACCAGCCCTCTTGTTCCTAAAATGGATAAGCTTGCTCCATGTCAGTTGCCCAGATATATTTATCATAGTCTACTTCTTGATGTTCATTTCAAATATAAATCAGGTAGAGAAATAACATATCATCCGATATGTTGCTACCTTGGAGCCCCCAACGTTGGCCTCAATGGTATTGTGCTAGTGAGCACTAAGTCACGGGTTCAATCCCAATTCAAATGCAGTATGGGAGGCTGTGACATCAGCCTTACAGCCTAAGGATTAATGTGATGGACTCGCCCTGTAACCGTGCGCCTTTGGATTGTGCCAGGTCGCTGGGTGAGACAAAATGTTAAGGATATGGGATAAATTGCGACACCTCAGTCATCAAAAATATATATATATATCATCCAATATGAAAATCTTTGACAGCGAGTTCATCTGATATGAAAATCTTTGACGGCAAGTTTGAAGCACCAATAACTTATTTTACGAATTGAGGAATATGTTACACAAGTGAGAGGTCGACGCTCAAAACAGAATGGCCTAAACAACCAAATCCTCAGCGCCCAGCTGTAACCTTGTTCAGCAGTTACACATTTATAATCTTCCATTTCACTGTTTCAGAACGACAACCGTTAAAATTTATGTTAAACCAAGCTGTAATAACTTATCTGCGCAACCTAACACCTTCATTTCAACATACTTTGATTCAACATTCATACAACGTCTGATGCATCTACAGTTAGACCGTGTCATCGTTCTGGCAATATCACTATTTTGGGCTAACATTGCCCCGAGCAGAAAAGTGAAAATCTGTGCCGTCCAGAAAAAGAAGGCATATAAACAACAAATTCCACAAACGTTTAAGACAAAAAATAGCAAAATTGGGAAATATTCTAATATCATTCCACTCTTAGGATCCTTGGTCAGTTGAAGAGAATTGCTGTTGCTGCAATCGACATATGCCTTGTGAGAATTGTTGTCACAAATGTAGAAGGTGTTAACTGCCCTTCACATACTATTGATTCACACAAAAAGAATAGGTCAATGAGATGATATCCATCTTTGCATACTACTAATATCATTACACTCTTAGGATCCTTGGTCAGTTGAAGAGAATTGTTGTTGCTGCAATCAACATATGCCTTGTGAGAATTGTTGTCACAAATGTAGAAGGTGTTAACTGCCCTTTAGATACTATCGATTCACACAAAAAAGGATAGGTCAATGAGATGATATTCGCCTTTGCATACTACTAATAGGGTGCTTCAATCCTCTCACTCTCATTCTAGGCATTGTGGATAAGTGTTTTTCAGGGCTTTCTCAGCCCCTTTTCTGTACCACACAGGCATACATCTTTTTCTACACCTCTAATAGATTCATCGGCCTTGAATGTTAGCAAAAGTTCCAAGAGAATAAACCTCCTTCCTCCTAGGATTGTCCAGCCTAGCTCCCTTGGCCTGAGACATTTCCCTACAGACATTATGAATTCATGCATTGGCCCTCATGGTAGTGGATGATGATATTTTTACTTCTCTCCCAAAGGAACAATTCCAATCTGGTAGAGTTACAAATTTTATAACATTTCACTTCCAATGTATGAGCTTGTTCTTCAATAACATGCAACATTAATGATTAAATGCACCTTCCTTCATCATTGATTAAACCATTATGCTCATATCCAAGAAAGATTGATTATCCATCCATGCAGCTTGATCTCCTTTTTAAAGTTGCCTGGGGATTCTAAATTTATAGGTTGTGGGACATCAAAGCACCTACATTGGAAGCTTCTTTGATTCGGCAAGCCATTATTTTCATCACCATAAGTCTTTGCTTTTGGCTCCATCCTTGCTATTACAAAGAGCATATGCACATCAGGAATGACAAAGGAGAATACATATGCATATTATACTATCCTTAGACCATTAGACTTTAATCTAGCCAAAGGTAGATTTGAGAAAAATAATAGCTATAACCTCTCTATCAAAGTCATACTTCCAACATGTAAAACCTTAAGACATTTTACAGTGATTAACCAACTTGCACTCCTTAAAATAAATATAGTTACATGTTAGTAACATTAACATCCACTACTGCTCAAAATTTGATTACCCCAACATGCTTCCCAAATGAGAGCCCCAAGCAGATGGGCATCATTGCTAATACAGATAAAATGGAGATATCAGAGATATAAGAAAACAGTCAACCTTAGTCTTGTTAAAAACACAATATAGGCCAGACTATTTAGGATAACACTAATGCTAAGCAAAGTTATCCATGAGTTTTGTCCATTAACTCAGAGCTTATCAGGAGCAGGCACCAGACCTTGTCAAGTTAGTTTCTAGTTGCGAAGAATGATTGCTACATTTTGAAACGTCGCTATCCTCATCCTCTGAATCAGAATCTTCGTCACTTTCATCAGAGGTATCATCAAATGCACGCATCACAAAGGGCTTGCTGCTTCTACCAAAATCCGACACAACAGACAAGTCTCTGCATGAAAATCTGCAGACAATCAGAAACAAAAATGACAGAAGTTAGATGCGAAAGGGTATCTGTCACCAAACATTAATATTATTTAATGATTAAAGCAGTTTACAAGAATACAATTCCAAATTCATATGCTGCATAAGTATAATTGTCAAATAGCTCATCTATCACAATATGGTTAATTTGAAACACATATAGCAATATGTGGAAATCCACTGCAATAACATCTTGAAATTGGTTACATACACTATTCACAATTGCCTAAATGTGAATTTAAGAGCAGAGATGAGTAACCTTGAAATATTTGCAAGTCCACTCACAAAAAGACTCATATTGCTGCAAGGACATTAGCAACACATATTTGCTGTACATTTTCAAATATGTACATAAGGTAGAGCTCAAAGTTACTTACACTGCACCGCTTTGAGGAAGATGTTTGTTTCCTGGCAACAACTCAGTGCTATATTTTGCTGCAATGTCTTTTAGTTCTGCCTCAAGATCATCTAAACTCCAGTCAGGTTCTGGATCCAATGATATGCCATGAACATTCGTTGGACATAGTTTCAAGGTTAAACAGTTCCTGCCAAAATGAAAAGTAAGGGGAAAGCCCGGCAATCAACATAAATGAGTGGAATTTGTAAGGTGTTATAAGCATAAAAAAAATGAAACTATTCTACAATGTAAAAAGAGGTTTTGAACACTGTGCCTTGAAATGGCCACCAGTTCAGACCCACAGTGTATGCATACAAACCCAATCCGCCAAGAAAGCGTACAAAAACAAGTATCCATTCCATTTTAACACTTCAGTTGGTTGATTTTAATATTATTACTTAGGTCCAATTTGAACTGCCAGAAAATTTGCAAAAACAAGATGTGAACATGCGGAGTACTCCAGCACATCCATTAAGGATCTTCTTAGTTTTCATTGTTTTTCTAACCTTGGGAATGGTTGAAACTTCATACTAGCCTGTATCTCCAAGAAAACAGAAGTAATTGTTTTTTGTGAGCTTAGAATACATCATTTTGTCAATTAATATGTAGAGAGGGAACACTGGGCTCCCCTGCAACGGTCAATCTGAAGACTGAGATCATGCGACAAGTTTGGTGATTCAACCTTTTCCAAGAATCTATTTTGCCCTTGTCAGCGGTGCTCTTTGCTTGATGGGACCAAGAGATATATGCCTCCATTATAAGGAAGGACTTCCTGCTCATGTGAAACTCAATAGGGTGGACTGTCTCAGAGGATCTTTTAACACTTATCTTTCTCCTACAAACCATGCCACCATGCAAAATATTAGTGCTAAAGAGGCTAAATCACAAAACACTGCTAGCAAAATATTAGTTCCGAAGAGGATGAATCACAAACCACTGCTAGTTATAATGGTTGTGGTGTCAATCCTTCTCGAATAAGCCCTTTTCTTAAGTAAACTCTGCTACAAAGAGTCATCGTGTGGAATTTCGAGTTCTAATCCCTAGCAACCAGTTCTACTTTGTAATGAGGAAAATGTGCTTAATTCTGCTTGCTCTGTTGACTCTCAACACCTGTTCTACAATTCAGCAAGTAATCCTACAATTCTGGTAAAAATTGTCCAGAGAAGAATTCATTGGTCTCTAGGCAGTTATCCTTCAATCAGAGGTTCTGTTGGAGCTCTAAAGCATCCTTCAATCAGAGGTTCTGTTGGAGCTCTAAAGCACTTTCCTTCAGAAGGAATCAGTGGAATCTTATGTGCGGAAGAGAGAAGTCCAGTTGTTTCTGTAGAGCAAGACAAGATTCTCTGCATAGACAAGTTTGATAATACCACAAAGGATAACCCTTGCAAATTCCAAGGTAAACACCAAATTAATTATCTTTCACAGTTCGTCATTAGTTGCAAATTCAATTGTTTCTAGACAAAAGTAAATGGATTTTCGATACCCAGAAGCATTACTAAAATATACCTATCAATTGTATCTGCTCTCCCAAGGTTTCTTCATTGTTGAATATCATCATGGAAAGGGACAGTCTGGAGATGGGCATCCTTTATTAAGGACCATGGTTCACAGAATACAGAACCGTCCAAAGAACACTGGTTCCAACAACCAGTGTCCTAAAATCAACTTATGTGTGGGTCATACTCCCAAAGCCCCTTCGTGTCTGGGAAGAAGAATCTCTAAAAATCAGTAGAAACTTGCCATGGGATTTTATATCCACAGCAAAAAAAAGTAAGGAGCAGACTATGTCACCAAGTACATGGATATGTTTCGAGCTTGATTTAAGGAAAGGCCTATCAAAACGTGTCATTCTCAATTTTAAGGAAGGTATTAATCTTTGTACCACACCAATGTTGTTTTCAGGCGTAATGATTCAAGAGATTATTGCCAGAAAGCTACTACCTGTTCGTTAAAGCTAACCACCTAGCATGAACCTGATCACATCCTTGACGCAAACAAAACAATTGAGTCTGACTTAATATGGAAAGAATCTCAAAGTAGAGAGTGCTTCCTAAAGGTGAAAATCTGAGTTAAGGATGTCAAGAAGAATGAGACACATTTTTAGCTTTGAATTTTGAAGATGAAAAACAGCTCAATATGGAAAGAATCTCAAAGTGAAGCATGCTTCCAAAAGTGAGAACATTAATGGCAATATTACTTACATCGGGCTGGGCCTGTGCGTGAAGAAAACGAGGTCCATCGTGGTCGCAGAGCGAAGAAAGCAGAGCGAAGAAATGCAAGAATTATCAAACCATTCGAGGCTGTTTTTTTAAGACAACCCAGTTGCAGAAAACCCTGTCGCAAATCCAGTTGGCAGCCACAAATCGTGGCATCTGCTCAGAAAGAAAAACGTGACCAGTCGTGTCTGTGCAAAATCGCCGCAGAAATCGTAGGGCAGAGCGGAGACAACGATGGCAAGTTTTGGTTCGAAGGTGAAGAAATAAACAAAGTCGTGAGGGAAGATCGTTTTATATAGTAGAGTAGAATAATATTATTTTCAGCAACAAAGGTATTTATAGGATTTGTTGGAGTAATTAATTTTTAATATTATTTGCTTTAAAAAATAAGTAATATTGTTTTATTAAGTGTGGGCAAAATTTTATTATTATTTCTGTTATTTTGGAATAAAATGGTAAATATTTCACACTTGATTTTGTCGGAGACACAAAAATTAAAGTACTAATTTCAATGTATGGAGCCATAAAATTTTAACACTTGTGGAGTTTCGTGATTGTGATAAAACTAGCAATCACATGTGTACAATGCAATGTGAACACCGAATGGTATATGTTATTTGTTTTAGAGGGATAGTTATTACTTTTGTAGTTGATTTTGTTTAAACTATGGGTGATTGATTTTGTAAGTGTAGAAATATAGATGAACCACTTCATTTAAAAAGCGCAAACATGAGGTTTAACCCTTAAAACAATTCAAAATGCAAAAAAGTGATATAATGTACAAAGCTTTGGATGGAAACAACTATAAATTGCATGGTTCTTTCTCAAAAAGTTAAAACTATAGGTATTTGTGTGCAAATATAATGAAGAAGACATTAAAAATGTGTTGTTGTTGGTTTACATAAAGAAGCGAGCAACATTAAAAAGGAAAAATTGAACATGTATGTTGAAAAGTGTAATTTTGTAAGTGTAGAAATATAGACAAACCACTTCATTTAAAGGTATCATGTCTTCATTTCAAACTTGTTACAAATTCGTACATATACATTTACAAATCTCATATCATGAGTGGTAGCGTTTTGTGGACTATTTTATTTGAACTTAACATGAATACATGAAGACTTTCGTGCATTTGCAGATTTTATATCATGAGTGGTAGTATTTTATGGCCAATTTTTTCGCTCTAAACATGAATACATTTGTAATGCCCCCTCGAGACACCGTAAAATAGACCAATAAGTCAAAAAAAAAAAAAAAAATTAAAGTGGCCAATAATTACTAACGCTCTATTGAACCCTTTCACGTTAATAATTAATTCATATTAATTATTAATTCCCTCGAAATTACCTAAACACTAACCCAACAACTTAATTATTTTAATCTAAGTTGATTTACCCGGTTTCTAAATCATTAACCCCCAATTAATTTTATTTATTTAACTTCTATTATGTTACTAGAGACAACCTAGAAAAAGGCTACACCTCTTTTAACTTAAATAGATTTCTCCTTTTTAATTTTGTTACCCACACACACACATCCTAAATAAAATTTAACTCCCATTAACATTTTAAAAACCCATGACCTAAAGTGAGTAGGGTGAATTGTGGACCCTAGGATCAATTAGATCTCAGCCCTAGATCTAATTTTGCCCTAGACAACTTTATTTTTTCCTTTTCTTTTCATTTGAATTTCATTCTTGTTTTCTTGTGCAGGTTAGGGTGGAGGAGCCATGGAAGCTTGATAAATTCTTATGTATTCTCCTTTTGTGAAAATCATACCTCCCAAATGTTTTGTTTTGGATATATATATATTCCTTTTGTGGGGCGCACTTTAAGGGAGAGAACTGTGTGAAGGGGAAAGGGGGGATCCGCGTGGGAAGGAGGAGGAGGTTGCGGGCCGAGTGGGGGATGGGGCGGCGAAGGGAGGAGGAAGGGGAGGGAGTGCTCCGTAGAGGCGCGTGGCGTGGGGGAAGTGGGGCGGGCAGCGTGGGTGGTGGAGGGTGCGGTGGAGTTTGCACTGTGAGGGCAAAGAAGCGGCAAGCAGGGTTGGGGACGGCTGCAGTGGATGGGGGGGTTCGGCCCTCCCCAAACATTTGTGTTTAAATTTTATTTTTAATTTTATTTTTTGTTTATAATATTTAAATTTTTATTTAGTTTTATATTAAGTATGTTATATATTATATAAGTTATGTTTTATATATTTTATTTTATTTTATTTTTTTATATACTATTTTAATATAACAAAGTGATAATATTAAATAGGTAATATATAACTATGCTTAAACATAATATAGTTATGTTATAAACTATAATCATATTTTTGATATATTTGTATTATTTACAATGTAGGAACAATTCATTTCAAGTTGATAATAACATATTTTATTTTGTTACTTTTTTTTTTAGGATTATGGAATAAGGAAATTGTCAATATCTAATTGTGTAAAAAAATGAATTACTAAATTATTAGGTAATGAGAAATGTAACATAGTAA
Source organism: Taxus wallichiana var. yunnanensis (assembly GCA_018340775.1). Lineage (NCBI taxonomy): Eukaryota > Viridiplantae > Streptophyta > Pinopsida > Cupressales > Taxaceae > Taxus > Taxus wallichiana. The sequence continues at coordinate 697,075,542 of CM031243.1, read as the reverse complement.
TTCAAATGAGAAGAGAAGCTTGGAAAACAATTTAAAATTTAGTGAAGGAGAAGTAAGTTAACATTGGATTTCCTACTACAATCATTTGTTAAGAATCACATGGGAAAGGAAGTAAAACTATTCCCATTCCATTCAATAATATTACAAAAAAAATATAAGAGGGGATACTTTCTTTTCCAATGTAATGCTAAATGATTATTTTAGATTTTTAAACAAGTAAGACTTTCAACAAAGTAATATTATTTCTTTTGTAGAAACATTTTTCCATTAAATAATCTTTCTTTACCAAAATGATATTCAAATCAATGCATGTTAAAGGAATATAAATATATTCTACTAAATGCATTTTAAAGGAATATAAATATTTTACAAGACTTCTTTTGCAAAATTCCTCAATACATCATATTTCAAACATGCTAAAATACATAAGAAAACAACCTAACAAACTCCTTCCCAAGATTGGAAGAAAACTTTCAAATAAAATGGAATACCAATCTTACAAGTGATTTTCAATTCACAAGATGAGAACTTTTGCATGCCCAAGAATCTTCCCACATAGCCATACTCTAGAGGTTACAATGCAAGTAATGTTTCACAAAGATTTGAGAGGACAATGAAGCTCCAACTATCACCAACTTCCATCTTGAGATCCAACTTCAAATGCCTTCAAGAATCCATACAAGGAGAAGAAACTTGTTTTACCACCCAACCATAGGCATCATTACATGCCTTTCCAAGGTTGGAATGCATGCTAGCCTCCCCCAAGCCCATGGGAAAGAGGACTACTATCCACAACTTTGCACAAGAGTGAGGGTGAACAAACAATATTACATCCACATGAAACAAGACAAATATAAAAACAAGACTCCAAATTTTACAAAGATGAAAAAGAGGAGAAACCATGTTCTACCTCTAAAATGGGGAAGAGAAGAAAGGAGTTCTCCAAAAGTTGTAACCAACATTAGTTACACAAAACCAAGATCTCCACACCCTCCTTATTCCTCCAAATTCATTCAAGCCCTCCTTATTTCTCCACCCTTTCACCAATCCTTCTTGGAAGGATTTTCAAACCCCAAAGGGGTTTCCTCACCAAGAATGGGGAAGGAGGTTCAAGCCATATGAACCACCTTCCCCACCTCAAACCATTTGAGGGGAGTAACTAAAATCCTACAAGGCTTGCCCATCAAGCCTATGAGGATTGAGAGGGAAAATCCCTCTCTCTTCCCCCACAACTCCAAAACTCCATCATGCCATATGATGGAGGGAGCAAAATCAAGTAAACAACAAATAAAATCTACATGCAACAACAAACATTTCCAAGTAAACAAACTAATATCTAGCATGATATAACACATACAATAAAGCTCAAGAAGCCTACCTCCAAAAAGCTCTCCAAATTCAATCTCTTCCACTTCTTGACCCAAGCAAACTCTAGCTCCAAAATCCACAAGCCTCCAAGCAAAAGCTCCAAAAAAAAGTTCTCTTCTTTTCCCATGAGGGAGAATTTGAAGAGGAGCAAGCAAAAATCCTCACAAATGAGGGGGTGACATGTGTCACCCCTCTCTTCCTTCAAGGTCAAAGATGCCAAAGATAAAAGAGAGAAAGGATAAAATGGCTTTTAGCCCTCTTCTCCCAAATTACCCAAAATGATAACAAAACAATCTTGTGCAACTTTTAATAAAGCACACTTATCCATACCCCTTACATGGATGTGACCAAAGGGAGGCAAAATGGGAGGGAAAACTCCCTCTAAGCCTTGGAAATAAGCCCCCTACCTATTAGGTAGGGTCCAAGGGCCCATTTTCATGCTAAGGGAACTCCCAAACTAAAAAGGGGTCCCTAAAAATGCCTAAAATAACCCAATTTCGGGTTTGGGCACACTTGGGCACAAGGGTAGAGGGTGTGGGGCCCACCCAAGGGTTCACATGTGACCCTAAACCCTTTGATTAATTACATCATTATGCAAACTCAAAACTTAAAGTAAGTGGGGCCATTAATTCCCCAAAACAAGTTTACAACACAACTAAACACCCTAAGCAAGATTAATATTAGAAGACATATTACATTACAAAAGGGGGTCACTCATGGTGCCCAAAACAATAGTTCTAATACTAAGGCCTCACTTGTGTAGGTAGCTGGCCTGAATCCCACGTTCTCCTGTGACCTGTCACCTGCACACTCATTGCACACATTAAACGCACATGTCCGATAAAATATGAATCAACTACTCAATAAGATATCAATGAGTTCTAAACTAGCATATCATATTTCTGGAATCAAAAATGCGACAACATGCACAATTATACACAATTCACCATAAGTTAGACATAATGATAAAGTGACATGTATCCATAGAATCCCAACATGCAACTAACTGAGTATCCATCAATATAATTACGGTCCAAAACAACATCATATCAATTAGTATCCATGACATCATAAGATAATGCAACAAAGATAGTAATCATGCTTTGAATTGACGCTATATGCCTAAATCTCCATATATGTCTAATAATATCATATCTCTAATGTAATGTCCAAAATATAACAAATCCTTGCCGAAACATGTCAATGAGTAAAGGAACAACAAGTAACTGAGCTATAAAAATGTGGGCACTACAACATTTGATACCGTTTTAGATAGTTACTTACTTTTAGGTAATTGTGTTAGTGTTGCATTGGTTGTTTTGTTGGTCTTTTGTTGAAAAAACCTTTTTGTACACTAGATAATATACTGAACAAGAATTTGAGATCTAGGCTTTATAAATCTCAAGCAACCTCAATAAATAACATGTAATCTCAAAGACTAATTACAAAGTACCAATGTTTATCGCAAAGGCCTAATGTATTGCAACAATACCTAACCTAACTATAGCTATTGAAATAAAACACCCAATAGCAAACAATTCCATAACAATAAAAACAAATTCTACCTCGTTTGAAATGCAAATTTGTTAGGTCGGTTGATTGTAGCTATACTGATAGTTAAAAAGATTTATTTCTTCTTAAAATAGATAAAGAGATTTATTTCTTCTTCCCGAGTTCTTGTCATGTGTTATCGATTGTGAAAGCATTGCTTTGCATAAAAGAATGGAAAAAATGTACTAAGAAATATGTGTAATGTGTCAAGGACTACTAAATGCTTATTTCATTTTTTAGTTATATTGAGTAGGTCTAATATTTTTTGCATTTTCAACTTTAGGAAAAGTTCGAGTAAAACAACCATATGATAAATTCCCAATGAGAAGCTTCAATTGTTTTCTCATAATTAAAGTATCAAAAAGTTTATATAGACAAACCCGGTAAAACCACAAACAATAAACCTTACACAATGGAAAATTGTATTCCTTTTAAAATAAGAGACGAACATGACAATGCAACTTTTTGTTTCATGATTCCAGCTCTATATCTATAAATTAGTATTGAAATACAATAGAGCATGATTTTTTCATTACTATCTTCTATTAAGGTTAAAGTGTGTCAAACCTATATTGTACCTTCAAGTACAATATAGCGAAATTTTACGAGACATAACATGTTTTAACTGTAGTGGAGCTGTGGACATGACACGTTTTATTAGGTAATGCAAATTCATGTTTTAAAATCCCAACTATATATTTATAAATCAAGTATGAAAAAGCTTTATTGTACATTGAAGTACAAAATAGCAAAAGATATGGGACAACATGTTTTAAGCAGTAGTGGAGCTGCGTAATGATTTGCCAGATAAAAGATGCTTTAATAAAATGAATTTGGCTTATTGGTCTCTCATTTTAATACCAATGAATACGATCGGTACCAACATACATTCGAAACTTTTTCGATCTCGATTCATGGCCTTCCAAAAGTTCATGGTTTGCTTAAGAAGGTTTTTTGCACTTGTGTGTTGGAGAGGCACTTCATCCATTACCTCTTGGTTCTGAGTCAAGATTCTTTATTGGAAAGCCTCCATGACACTTCTTTAAAACTACGGAAACAACATGAAGTTTGTCGCATGAATGTTCTCTAAAAAATGAGTAATTAGAAAACCAATTTACTCTTTCGAGGGTATACCATTAAGTTATCTTTTGTTCGATTGATAAATGTGTAATCGAAATTATTTTGCATGTGAGATAGAAACTAATGTGAGTGCAGAGAAATTCTGACGCTTTGCTTCTCTAAATGGCATATTCTCGGATAGATGGATAGTGATGTTTTGTATCCTCCAGAGCTCCCTTCACTACAAATAAAATTTACAAAATCATATAAAATAAGTAAAAATAAGAAACATATATCTATTAATAAAATCTTTCATAGAGAGATAAATATAAATCAATAACATGCTTACACTTAACTCACATGATTAATGGGGTTAATCAAAGAGATGTAATATATATTTATATGGGATTTAAGTAAAGAACTCGAGCATCCACGAGTATTGCAAGTCGAGAATAAAATACTATTAGAAAATTCTTATTTCATCACTCTCTTGCTCGTAGATTTATGCAAAGGAAACATGAGATCAATCGTTTGATGATTGTGTACGGCCTAGAATTTGACGGTTTCTCAAATGTTGATAGATATTTGATTTAATAAAATAGTTCTCACCGCTGGTGTAAAAATCATGAGATCCAGCTTAACTATTCGCATAAACAGGGAATGCAGAGATCACCCTAACATTGGGATGATGCATCGATCGTCAAAGACACCCGATCCAAAAATAAAGATCAAATGTCTTGTAAATACCTTTGCTCTAGATGAAGCGAAATAAATTTGTGTAGACCTCAATCTTACTTCCAACAATGTTTGAAGAATGCGTTGGATGTGTGTATTTAAAGGCTATTGCATGCAAACATTAAAAAACAAAACTTAAAAATAACAAACCATTTGAGCATGCAAAATTGGAAAAGCAAAATTGTTAAAAATAACAAATAGTAAAAATAAAAGAGAAAAGCTAAACAGTCACCATGCCCGTCAAAACCATCATATAGGCTGTCAAATTTGACATAGTCCTATGAATGCCTGCAAATCCCTTTCCCATAGGGGGAACGCCTTCGGCGTAATAATCACGGGTAATGAAAGTCGACCAAATGAGGAACTTCACAGATTATGACAAATGTCATAAGGAAGTGTTATTGCTTCTCAAGTTATCGATGTCGGATGATATGATACCAAAAGTGCGGAATGACAATGTGGAAAACAAATTATGGGCCATCCTGAGGGATAAATATCAAACTTCATAAAAGAGTCGGGTGTTATACCTAAAAATATGCTCTTTTCCGTAAAGTTACAAGAAGGTGGATCATTGTCCGAGCGCTTACTTTGATGAAAAACCTCCGATACCATTTATCTTCCATCAATAAAAAGATGGATGATGATGATATGGTGGCTCTAGTTTGAACAACTTACCTTCTTCGTATGAGTCATTTGTGGAGGCACTTTGTTTAATGGATAAAATTCAAACACTTGCGTTTGACAAGGTGAGTTCTTACCTATCGCAAAAGAAGTGGGGACAAATTCAAACAAAATCAAATTGTGACCATTCAGAGAGTGCTCTTGTCACTTAGTCAAAGGGAAAGTGGAAACGTCAATCTAGTGAGTCTTCCACTCGGTATCAAGTCACATGTTATTATTGTCACAAGGTTAGGCACCTCAAGAAGGATTGTCGAAAGTGGAAATATGATCTTTCGCAGCAGAACAAGAAACCATGTGATGAGGAACATGTGGCGGTAGTCACGAAAGAATGGGATTTAGATGACATGCATGCTCTTTATCGTCTTACGGCATCATGCTCGCATGTCGCTGAACTAGTTGTTGGATCATTGACTCTAGTGTGTCTGCACACTTTTCATGTCACAAGGACTAGTATGTTTCATTTACTGTAAATATATGTTTTGAATCAATAGTACTAGCTGATGGAGAATCACTTGTAGAAGAAGGTATAGGAGATATATGCATTGTATTGAATAATGCTCATAAATTGTTGGTACAAAATGTTAGATATGTACCTTCTTTACGAAAGAATCTTCTATATATTCACAATTAATTGAAAATCCCAATATTTATGTGGATTTTTGTGGAAGAAGTGTGTTGTCTCGATGTGAAATAGAGACGGATAATTACCCTTGGTATTGGGGAAGGTGGTCGATATCGACGTTTTTGATCCAGCTTATGATCAACATGAATGCATGTGTGTAGGACAACTCCACAATACAGGATGTGTAGGAGGCTGCGCAATGCCTTGGGAGGAAGCCATTCCTCACGATTTGTTGACTTGGATACAACAATCTACATGCACCTATTGTGGAGGGGTATCCACTATACTACAGGATGTACGGGAGTCAAACATGCCTTGGGAGGATGGATTTCCTCATTCTAACGAACAATTTGTTGTGGATGGAGACTCCACTTTCCGATGCACTAACAGTCCATGGGAGATGACATGCCCAACCACTCACTCGAGGTATTTGCTCGAAAGACAAGAGAGCATGAACAGTTTGCTCATTGTGTTGTGAAAGACCTTTCCCAACAGAGGGGGATAAATGAGCAAATAGATGAGAAGGAGTTGGTTCTCACTCCTACTATTGCGAGACGGTTATTTCTCCCACTTTGTTGAGACAGATGAGATAGAGATGGTTATTTCTCCTACTATCATTGCGGAGTTGATTCTAACTCCTACTACACTGAGATGGTCACATTTTTGAAAAAAAAGTTGGATAAGCACTACATGGTGTTCTGAGGACATGATTGAGGTGACTTTGATTGCGGGATAACCGAGTCTTTGTACATACTCCAACATGCTACACAAAGCCTGGAATAGATTTTTTAATCCACCTCTCCGAGGTTCGATTTCAAAGACTCTAGAGATGGGGTTGGCACTCTCGGCGATTAGTGATTCATCACTGGTCAATGAATCACGTAACAAAGAACTAATGGACCACTTGTCATATCCTTTGTTCACACAACTAGATTTTTGTTTTGCGGTTCTTCTCCATTCGACAACCACAACACAATCATGGACTGTTGATTTTGAAGTACAACATATGGCACAATCTGTAGATCTAATGATTAAACATATGGGCTTTAGGAAATTTGTAAAATTTTGGGACAAACTTGGTCTTGTTTCTGGTTTAGTCATTAAGAGGGGGTGTTAAAATATAGAGCTTTATATAGCATGTAAAGTTGTTATGTACTTGTTATTCGGTTGGTAACTGTTCAACCGAACTGTAACCACCTCCTATAATAAATTGGACCTGCCTGACTCATTTGATGCGAAGTGCAGTTTGCCTTCTCTAAATTCTTTCTTCTCTTTGCATATGCTAACATTCTTTATCTCAGTGAATAATGTATTTTCACAAGTTGATTAAAAAAATACCACGTTTGACACAACTATGATTCATGAGTCTATATTGAAGTCAATACTTTGCAATCCATATTGTATTTTGATTATCTCTATTTGTGTGATGTTTTTTTAGTTTTTCTTTAAACATTCTTATGAAATTCTCAGTTGATCTTGTCACTTTGATCGCCCATTTTATTTTTTCCGTTTCTACTTTTTGTTTTCCACATGCCCCAATTTGTGTTTTTCATCCAAAGTTTCAATTTCAATGTCCTCTCGCCACCACATTTAATAATCTGGACTCGTTGCACTTTTCTCAATTTCAAGTTCGGGAATAAATATATTAAAATACTCATACACTTTTTTAGCGTCATGGACGTTAAAAAGTTTCATTATATACATTGAAGCAAGAATACATAATTGGGATTTCGTTTTTGAGCATTTGTTTTTTATTTATTTGGATTTTGCTTTTTGCTTTTTACTTTTGCTTTTTATTTATTTGGATTTTCATTTTTGTTCATTTGATTTTTGGAGAAATTTTTAGATGTTGGAAGTGCATAACTTTGAAAATGTGTAATCTCAAAAATACGCGAGCATGTAAATTTGACTGTTGTTTACACATTTTTAATATTTTTAGATAGTAGTCATTAGAACGATTTTTTTATGTGGGGAATTTGAGAGGAAACCTTTACAGACAACAATTAAATTCATGTCCCTATTTCGTGGGCCTTTTTTTATGATCGGTTGAGTAGGTAATGCACCCACTACTTACTAGGCGGTCGATAAGACATATTTGCAAATGGGGTAAAAAGTTTCCAACGCCTTTTCAACAAACACATTTTGTGTATATGTTGCAATCATTGTGGTCTAACAGTACTACATATATTTCGAGCATGTTATCAAACAATTTACATACCTTATATGTATGCCCACATTTTGCATACATATCTACCAAGGCACTTACCCAAACATCTAACAAAAGTCTTATGGATGTCTCAGACGCACACAAAATTACATATGCTACATTGTCGGAAAATTGATTACAAAAGTCCCGGTGATGATTCAAAATCCTTTCAAGAAGGTGTTCGAGCTCCAAAACCCATTTGCAGTGTATATTTGTAGCCTAGACATCCTTACTTATCCTTTCCACGCTTTCTTCCAACTTCCCTCTCATTTATGTGCATTTTTGGCTTTAGTGACAGACCACCTCCCGAGACTTGGGTGGCGGTCCTATGACCGCCCCTACGCAGGGGCGGTGGTCCCTGAACACTTTTCCAGAACTCTTCATGTGTGTTTTTGACACACGACACTTCACTTAACTCGACTTTTAGGGTGCGTTTGTGAACCAAATTGCCTAAAAATAGTCTTGTTTGCATGGTATTCCTTCTCTCTTCTATTTTTAAATAGATTTAATTGGTTGGAACTCCTCCTTCTTGCCTTGTGCATGAAGTAACCTCCTAGCCTCCATTCCTATATGTTTCATGCTTGTATTCAAGCAAAGGGCCTGAGAATTTTGTGTATCTTGCATTATTGTCTTTGCCGCCAATCTTGCTTAGGAATTGTATAGCTAAGCTCAAATCTCTTGTGTTATCTCTCTTCTACTTGCATTGCGTCTAGATTGCTTCCAAGTTGTCATCACTCAAGTACCATCCTCTTGTTGTTCTTTGCATTCCCAATTCCTTGGACTCACATGAACACTTAGAGAAAGAAAGGAAAGAACTGAGGGGACAAATATTGATACTACTGGATTTGCCAAGGTTCTTGCTCTTCTAGGTTGGAGTTGTGTATTTGTTTGCTTTGTTTATCAAATTTTCAATTACGAATTGTTAATTTCAATTGCATATCAAATAGAGTAGAGAAACAATTCATTTCAATTAGCTAGATAATTTCAAGTAGATCAAATCAATAGGAAGTTATCTCTTCAACATTACCAGGAAGTTGTGGAGAATAATAGCTCTGTTAGGGTTATGATTTGTTCTTCACTTATGAGGTAGGGTTGGAAGGATTCTGAAAACGTGTGTTGTATTTTTTTCACTTTTAAAAGTTTCCAAAGATTGTGATTTTCTTAACCAATTTTAAGTATTCTAAGCTCCACAAATTGATTAAATTCTGATTATTATGCATCCATAGAAGTGTGGAAAACTTGGGTAGCAAATAAATAATCAGAACAGAAAACACTCAGATAACAAACAAGATTGTTTATGGGGTTCAGAAATTCCTACGTCCCCGGGTTCGGATTGAACCGATCCATTAATAATATTGAAATTTAAGTACAATAACTCTTACAAACAACCAATAATGAATCACAACCTACAAATGAGCTAATCAATGTCCCAAGAACTCTGAAAAATAGCAGAAATTGTCCCAAGAACGATCCGTGGCTCCTACAGTGTTTTCACAATGTGATCTCCCAGCAACTGTGTTAGAAAAACACCTACAAATGGAGATTTAAAAACATTCTATGAAAAAAATCATATATCTGAGATCATCTCTAAATTTTGAACACTTTTCATGTTTACACCAAGTCACATTTCGACTAGAAGTGCATTGAAATTCGTGTTTTTCCAACTAGTTTGTCTTGTAGATCCCTGTTAAAAATACATTCAAAGCTTCCAAAAATAGGTTAAATATCAACAAAAATATCAAATCTTACATCGTTGGAATCTTCTCAAAATTTCCTTCATTTCATCTTTTTACTCCGAGTTCCCAATCTGAGTGCAAGGCCTTCAAAAATGGCATTTTCAGAGATCTGGTCCTTATCCTCCTTGACCCCCCTTTGCAGAGATAAGAGCTCTTTATATACCCACAAACTCATTTCTATCCCATCCGAGATGGGCGGTGGGTTGGTTGGCGTGATGTGTTTGGGAGCAGAGGTTAAGGGTTCAAACCCCAGTGGTGCTATTCTTTTGGCGGTGTGGGATAAGGTTGTAGGCTTATTAAAGCCTTTTCCACGCATAAATAGTGGTCAAAGGACCACTTGAGGCTTAACCGCCCCCATCTCAACCGCTTCATCCTCCATCCTTCCACGTGGAAACATCCACGCATGGCTTAATGCCCCCTAACAACCGCTTCACCACCTTCCACGTGGACACTTCCACCGCTTACCACTACGTGGTCATAGCATTGAGTTTGGCGGTTTAATACTAATGTATAAACATTAATATGTATTTTTTGTGGCATAATGCGTGGTATGTGGAATTTGGGAATAATGTGTGGCAAATAATTACAAGGTAATTTGAAATTCGACCCACATGAATTTGAAATTCGACCCACATGAAATATGGCGAATAAGACCACCTGTCGACCCGCGATTGGAAAATCGAACCAACCATTTCACGATTTTCGAAGACCGGTGGATAAAACCCCTTCAATTTTTGCCAAAGCCTTTTGCCACGTGTCGTAGTGCGATTGGTCCAATATTGACTAGTTGACCAGAGTTGACTTTCCCGTTGACCGGACATAACTAGAGCTCCCGATGTCCGTTTGCTGCGTGTTCTCACAGTCGTTGGAAAGCTCTCAAGATGATCTTCTGCACTGACACCATTTAGGGATGTTTAGGGAACTTTAAAAAATGATCCCCGATCAAAAGTTATGTTTATTAATAAACCAAAATAAACACCAACTTGTATTAGTGTTTATTTGTTAATGTCTCTCCTTCACGTGTGACATGGGGAACTTTATGATAGGGAATGGGTTTTTTTAGTTCATGTTGTTAGGGTTTCACCGGGGCATGAGATTTTTTAACTTCAAGCTTTAAGGGTTTGGATGGTTTGTACTTGCAAGAATATTTAGATAGGTATGTGACATGTTTGATTAAATGTTTGGCAAAAACATTGACGTGAAATGTTTAACGAAAAGCCTAGAAAAAGTGTGGTTAGAAAATGTTCAACTAAATAAATAAATTTAAATAAAACAATTCACGTAAAATGTTTGATGAAATGCCATAAAAAGTGTGGGTGTAAACTATTTAACGATGGAAGAAATGTGGATGATGCCCAAAAAATGGTTACAGGGATATGCGTGCAAAAATGTTTCTCATGCATATCTTGCAATCACTACAACACATGTACCCATACTATTTTCTAGAATTTATCAAACATTTAACTTGTTGGTTTTCAAAAGCAATGGTTAGGATCGATAGATGTTATTGCCCCATTTTGACATGTTGCACCCTTTCTTTGGCATCATGCTAGCCTATATCAAAGTGGTGGCCTCAAGAGAAGGCAGAGGCATGCCTCAAATTTTAAGGAAATAGTTCACTACCAAAACTTACCATTGGCTAACAATTTATATTTTTATTAAACAAATTGCAGGTATAGACTCTGATTGTTCTCTAATAAGTACTTTTTTACACCCTAGTTAAATTTAAAGTGTGTCATGGAAATGCATAACAATAAAGAGGATACTGAGGGTTTCAGTAACATGTAGATTATTCTCATCAAATTAAATTCCAATATTAATCATTCACAATCAAAATAATGCATTCATACATGTAACAATTGAAAACTACAAGTAAATGTTCAAATACACAAGAGGAGATATATACTTAGTTGTACAAGAAAAATTAGGGATGATCTGGATGTGCAGGATAGTGGAACATGATAATCAAGAATTGTAGATGCTTTAGTGAAATTTCTAGAGTTATGCGCCTAATGGGGACATGATTGTACAATTGTATATGGTCCATACTTTATATGTACAATTCTAACTTGGAACACCCTTTGATAGTCTGGACCTATAACTTTCTGCATGATTCACTTACTTGGTAATGGTATTCATTGTAGGTCGTTATTGCTCTCACAAATTCAAGATGACCTATAATCACTTGCAATAAAGTGGAAACCCTAACAACTTACAAAACCCTTCATCAAAGCATTAACAAACTAAAGGGAGAAAACATGTGTGTGTGGTGAGGTTAGACTACCCTTGGTGGTCAAACTCTTAGCTATTGAACCAATCCAAGTGTTGCACTAAATGCCCTTCTTGCAGGATCAAACTTCATGTAGTTATCTTAAGTTCTTGTGTAAGTGTCAATAGGTAACCGAGTGTCTTAGGGGTGCCCTCGTGTATCTCGAAATCAAGATAGTAGGTTAATTGTTTAGTATAGAATGTACCCAACAAGGTAGTAGTCATATGCGGTGTGCCTCAAATATGTGACCTAACCCTTTCTTGATTAAAGTCGTTATGCAATGCTTGGAGTGACTTTGTTTTTGTTAAAACATGGTTCCATGACCTTTGCATGCTTGGAAATGGAGGAAGCTAGACTATTTGACCTAGTTGAGTACTTCAGACTTATAGTAGGAACTGATTTTGATGTTGTGCAACTAATTTGGGCGAATGTAGGAACCCTTTAAGTGATTTTGGAAAGATATTTGCAATAGTAGCTTGTGAGAGTGTCAGGTGAGTTATAAAGTTATGTTAACATGATTTTATAGCCTTCCGTGGGTGAAATACTATAATAAGGATAACCTAAAAATGAAATGACCTAAATAAGATTTTAGAATTAAAATCGGAGTCAGAAAGCAAAAGGGGCAAGAACATATGGGTCAACCAAGATCGAGACCCAACATCTTGTCCATTTGTATGGTCCTGGACATAAAGGAGAGAAAATCAAACATAAAGTTGTGTCATTAAGAAAAAGGTTTTATAGTGCTTTGATTAAATAATATTCTTATAATTAATGATAGAGTAGAGTGTAAAGATAAACAATTTGCAAAAGAATTTAAGAGATGAGGTGATTGGAATCCAAATGTGTTCATTTATCTTAAGAATCGAAACATTAACAAACTTGACATTGCATAAAGACAAGTTACCAAATTTTAGTGTCTACATTTCCCCTTTAAGTGTGTAATAAAAATTGCATGCTTAAAGGAAAACCATACTTGAGTATGCACACACACTTTGTCTTCGCTCGACAGTGGTTCTTTGATGTGTTGGTATTGGCATGCTCCATGAAAAAATCTGCAACATAGAGTGTAGTTAATGTTTATGATAGAAAATGAACTTTAACTCAAAATATAGATAATGCTTGTAACTTTGAACTTCACAAAAATGTAAATAAAGAGACATAAAACATGGAAGAAATACGTGTATTCATTTTATTGAGGAGGAGCTTTGATTTTGTGTCGTGCCTTGTAGAATTGGAGTTGTTGAAATGCTAAGGGGTTGGGGTGATTAATCCCCAATATTGTGTCAAAAGAGATGCTAAAGTGTTGGGTACATCCCAACACTGGAGAGAGTGAGGAGAGGAGTCATTTTTGCCCCTTTTGGAGCTTTCTAGAGAGGAAGGATTTAGACTATGTAGAACTCAATTGTTTCAATGCCTTCATCATTTGGGAATCTAACAAGAGAAGTGGAAAGATTATTCTACCAAGACCTATTTGCTTTGAGGATTTCCACTAAACCCACAAACCACACTGTTGGAGACAAATCTAGGCCCAATTTTGTACTATCTCGAATAATATGATCCTAGAAGGAATGGACATTATCATGCCCCCATAAGGTGCTATTATAAGAGAAACTAATTGTGTAGAACTAAAATCAAATGGGAGAAGGAGGGCCATCCTCCCAAACATTTTTTTGCTATTGTATCTAAATAGTGTATATGAAGAAGAAATGAATTAATCATGCCCCTATAACTTCTTATGGACTATGTCCTTTGATATACGTAGTTGTGTAAAAAACTTGTAAATAGTTGATAGAACTTACAAAAATTGAAAATTGAGTGAATATTCCCTATATATGGGAATGTAGGAAAAGCGGTCAAGACCATACCATGGTTCCGACATATATATGATTTTGACCTTGTTTGCATTCTACTTTGCATTTTAGTATCTGTGACCTTCTTTGAGGATTTAAACCTGAAAAAAAATTGGTTCCTATATTTTATAACATGTTTATAACTATAAACATAAACAAATGAATGCCCCCTTTTAAGAGTCATGTGTGATAAAACATTTGAGCACGCGGCTTAAAAGAATAGATGTGCACCTATGTACCATATGTTTGATAATTTGTGTAGGATCATGTAGAAGGTTAGAATGGTGGCCACTTTTGAGAATTTGTATATGTAAAATGGGTTGCATGTGGTGAAACCATGACATAAATAAAAACAACATACAACAATCCAAAAACAAGAATACATGTGTAAATCAAATAGTAACAACAAAGAAAAGTAACAATCATGTCCTACTACATAGTAAAACAAGTATAGAAACATCATAAAAGAAAAACCAAAAATACCCGGGGTAATTTTTTTAACTTTCATTTACTAAAACAACTAAGTGACATCACATGGGATCACAAGAGGTTGCTCCACATCACAAAAGCGACCACACCCACACAAAGAACATGCAAACTAAATGATGGCACCCGATGCACAACAAAGCCACACTAGCATAGCAACAAGCACATAACCACTACCCAACCATAACATGACCATCACGAGTATGCACCTTCCACATTATCACATTTTCATAACTACAACTTAATTATATTCATATTTGAATTAGTTACAATCATGCAATGGTTGTGTGTTTTTGATAAATATTTCAATTAGTTGTTGAAGTAGTTGCACTTATGTAGATTTCCTTATACACTTTTGTAGCTTTCCTTATTATTTCTAGGCTACATTTCTTTTACTTCATTTAACACTTAACTTGTGTTTGTTCCAACTAAGTTAGTTCGTTTATCTAATCGCAAAATAGATTATATAACTCAATGGTTACTTTGAAGTAACTTGACATTTACACAACAAAGATTTATTAAGTTAGTAATTAATTTCCATGGCTTATAAGTCATAGCCCAACACCCTAGGTACTTTGTAGCACATCCATAAGCAACATAACCAAAACATGAATAATTTAATTCACTTTTCCCCTTTTTGATTATTTGGTCATTTAACATTCTTGTTTAAACCTTAATTATGATCATGAAACATGGCTCATTCATTGAATATAACAAGTTTTCCCATTATTAAAATGTTGATCACCTATGGTGCATTCCATTAGTCCCATTTGCTTTAAGATCATATTAAGCATATTATATGACTTGACATATTTCAAGGTGTATGAGATATTCATCCCAATCATTCCAAAATTCATTTCATCTACTCTTGTTCTTATTACATTTTCATTCTTTTCCTTTTGTCTCAGGTTGGCATCATTTTAGAAGAACTACGAATCATAAAGCACTACTTCTTCACTTAGAGAAACAAGATTCCAAGGGTGTTATCCCATACAAAGCACATCATTTAATTACTTAAATAACTCAAGTATTTAAAATATACTTCACACGTGAGACATTCAATATAATATGAGTTCAAATGCCTTCTATGACCCTATCTCAATTATTGGATAAGCATACACTAAGGGTAATTTACCAATGATCCTCGTAGGAGTTACAATACTTAAAGACATCATTGACACTCAAGGGGTATACCCCCTACTACGAGGCAAAACTTAGAGAAATAAAATATCCTTATCTCACAACATTCACACAACCTAAGATACTTTGATATTACTTACCAAGGGTACACTTCTATTGTGAAGAGCTTAAGGGGTTCAAACTCAATAGTTTCATGCAGAAACTAGGTCATAGGTTTTACTCGTGTCGTTTAAATCTCTTAATGAGATCATTTGAGTGTGAAAACACCCCAATTATATTCACAATACTTAGGCTACCCACTAGAGTACAAGGACCATACACACACAAGAGAAAAACTTGTTCGTGAGGAGACTAGGACTACAACCTCTAGCCATAACAGTCATTCTCCCACCCAAAGTGATAGGGTACATGTAGTGTAGTCATTTCCTCCCACAATAGTACCTAAGTTATGGAAAAGGTATAACAAGGCTTGTCCCAAGTAAAAACAAAAAAACAACTTGTGATAGTTTTAAGCCTTTTCTTAGCACTATAGAGGTTTTTAGGCTTAGCAAGACTCGACTAAGAGTGAGGGTAAGATAAAAGGGTTATATACTCATTTCATTTAGACAGCTAAGGAAAGGTAAGTTTCATCCAATATTCTAAGTGTTTAAAATATATGAGACAATTAACATCGTAAATGATTGTTTTATCAACTCTAAATCACATTACAACATTCCATTACAACTACAAATAAACTTCAACACACGCATGGAATAACTACTTATACTTTATTTTCATTTTCTCCTTTCAAAATGATAATAATTACAATTATTCAAAAATACAATACATCTCATCATTTTATGCATTTTACAATTTAAGTACAACTATAACATCAAATTCCTTCATTTATCTTACTTGTCGTGTTACTTGTAACTTACGCAACAACCATTAGAGCATGGGTCAGCGAAAACCTCTAGCATGGCATTCTCCTACGATCTAGCACAACTCATGATTACTAATTTTCCATTTACAAAGAAAGAAAACACTTTACATAACAAGGGAGGTAAGAGATGCATTTTCATTTTTGTTACAATTCAAAACTAGAGAGGAGTAGAGAGAGGAGAGAGAAACAACATCATGTTTTCCCAAAATCAATTTTATTGAAACAAACAACCAAATCGAGATTCATGACATCATACGTTAGTGCCTACAAGTTTTCTTGCCAATAATTTAACTCAATATGGGTCCACGACAGTGTTTTCTGATTTTACTACTAGTTTACAAAACATTTGATTTAGCCCAAGTGGCTACAAAATTGTGTTTGGAGAATGATTTATGGTGGTCAAACGCACCATGAGACAAACCCTATACATTTACATGTATACAAGGAATACATTGGAGTTGATGGAACTCAAAATTAACAAACCGAGTACGAGTGATGACTTTTTTCTGAGCCACCTAGGTCGTCGTAGTTGAACTAGTTTGACTTGGTCATTCAACGCCTCTGAGACCCGCAAACCCCTTATTAAAACTATCTCGCAAGGTGTTCTTCTCAAAATGGAGGTTGTAAGCAATTATCATACATAACTACTACAGGTATACAAAGAACGATATCCATATCTTCACTCGAGGCGCGAACGGCCAACCAAAACCAAACTCAACTTTTGAGTTTCAACAACTTCCCAAGACTGCAAAAATGGTTAACATGGCTCCTAAAAGGGTTACAAAAAGTGCACAATGAACCCACAAGGTCTTACTAGGGTTAAATACATTACTCCACATGACAGAGTACTCATTCAAATCTTAATTTTCTTGTTTCAGGTTTCAGAAGGATGTTTTAGACGTTATAGGAAATTACATTTATTAATTTTGCAAAGCATAAATAAGAAGGGTAGAATTAAACTAGAAATCAAATTCGACTCAACATTCAGGTAGTTTCCGTTAACCAACATGGTTATTAAAGCTATCCATTCATCTAGGAGGTAATTTTGAGAAAAGGGTTTACACTCAAATTAATCCTTTAGATTGCATAAAAGATGGGAATCTCATTGTTTGCACTACAATTTATCTTAATTGCCCAAAAGCATATTTTTCCTCTTTCTTTTATTTTAATATCAAGTAAATTGAAGAAATAGAAACATGAAATTCATGCAAGAAAGGGTTGAGAAAAACCATGCCTAAAAATCAAACCATGGTACATACGACTCCAAGCGGTCCACAATCACAACCTATGAGACCATGTCATCAAAAGGATTTTCATCAAATAATTCGCTAGTGTTGATCACGCTTCCCATATTTTACATACATCACTACCAATGTACTAACACCCATATCCTCAGTAAAAAGAATAAATCTCTCCAAAGTTATGGCACCCGACCAAACATTGTTTCACCTTGCCCTCTTTGGCACAAACCGGGACTAAGATTTGCCTTAAAACTCCTACAACCAATTAAAGGGATGCATTTGTGCACTTCCTACAATCTTGACAACCCATGAACCATGGAACTTGGAACAATTCAATGAAAAACACTAAAGCATATTCAAGAACATAGTTTTGTGCATAATTTGTACTCCTTTGCAATCCATGTGGCATGATAGTTTTTTAGACATTATGTCAAACAGGTTCACCGGCCTTTCCTACCCACCTCTCCATGCTGCAACTTAAGCTCCCCATACTTTCTCCAATGCACCATATGCATACCTAATCACTCCACACTGCTTTTGTGCATTCTATATAACACAAACACTTAACATACACCAACAAAAGAGGTCGCAATAGCCTTTCCAACACACCAACTCAGCATACCGTCATGTATTAAATTAACATTCTAAGAATTGCATTTCATGAGGGATTCTATCAAGCACCCATTTGCCTTGTGAATGTTACCCAAGTTGCACCTCCAATAATCATTGATGTCCACAAGCCCACGTTTATTTCTGCATTTTTTTCAAATAGTTCACAAGCCCGCATAAGCTTCCACATGAGACAAAAATCCCCTTTTAATATACTTGACAATTTTTTGTAGGTGTGCTTAAAATCTCCTCATGTAAGTTAGAAAATGTTGGAAAGGTTGTGGAGTCTGGCATGACCTGTGCCAATTGTATTTGCTTGAAAATTTCCAAGCCATTTCAATAAAACCATTTTGTTCATACCAAGAAAATGTGTTTCTTCTACGAGCGCATTTCTCTGTGGCCATCTGAAAAACACTTTTATTGAAAACTCAACCTTTCCATACCTTGCATACATACTTACTAGAGAAAAATCCCACATAAACATCCCTTGAAACCCACATCTAAAATAGATGATCGTTAATCTGCTTTTACCCGCTTTGCAGAGAAGATAAAATAACACACGCCCGAGAATGAAGGGAAATGTGTGTTTATTTTCCTGAATACTCTTCTACATCTACGAATACACTACAAAAGCAAGAGCCTCCTTTTCTTCACTATTAAAGTATGCACAATATTTAATCCTTACATTCCATGGGAATGCAAATGGATTGCAAATGTCTGAGTAGAAGAGTAGGCATGCATTAAGTGAGTGTGTGAATGCATGGTTTCTCCACTCTTCCTTCTCACCATGAAAGATTCCCACCCAAAACCAAGGAATTACCACCAGAATCCTCTCACGGAAAATCACATTTCCCAAGAATAATTTCCCAAAATCCTTCTCATGGATGCTCAAACCTTGAATAAAACATTCTCACATTTATCAAAAATCTCATTAATTCTTTCTTGAAAGAAGGTTGACCCAAGCTCCAAAAATTTGGAGAGATTTTAGGATATTAATGAATTGTTTATTTTTAAAAGAAAACTTTTCTATTATGATAATTTCATTATTCATTTTATTATTTAACCATTTATTATTACCCGAACCACAACAACACCCTGGTAAGACACTTAATGTCATATCATAATTATTTTCATTAAATTTAATAAAGGTAATTATAATACAATTATAACGACCTTGTTATTTGCTGGACGCACCTCGTGTCAAAGGTCGTAAGAGTTCTCCTAACCACCACAGAGGTGGTAATAACTCGTAAATCTCGAAGACTTGACTCCCATCAATATAAGGTGTCTTAGAAATTTTAATTTTAGAGCTTTCGTAATTATAGATGATCATGCTCTTGACCTTAGGAAAGACGACCACCAGCGATAAAAGATCCATACAATTACTTTTATCTTTTAACAACATCAAATATTTCAAATATTGAAAATGTAGTACTATTTTCTTTACGCTCCATTTAATTGTTTCATTTTATGAATTCTTCATATCGTAAACATGATGCTAAAACAACAAACTCACTCCGAAGGATCACCCGAGCCCACACAACTACAATCGAGAGGGTGGTAAAGGTGGGGCATCAAATCTCCCCTTATAAAAGCATTGTCCATGATGTGACACATTATAGGTCCAAATGTAATGAGAAAAATGGAACTCAACAACAACACAATCTGATTAGTGAAAAGGGCTATGTTGCTTATAACGTAACCACCAACAGGTTTTAGCACATTTTAAAATTTCCTCAAATTCTTAATGTTTTGAGAAGATTGGCATTACTCATTATTTTATTACTCAAATTATCCTTTCCTTAATACCTGTTCCTAGTTTCCAAGCTCAAAAAGATTTCGTTGCTCAACAATTCAAATCCATAGTGGATTCAAATCCAAATCTTGATTATCGTTTTGAAACACATTCGCATGTGTTTTCTCATAAGGGTATTCACCATTTATTAGTTGTGTCGATTGTCTAGTTTACTTGTTCAGTTTGTTCGTAATGTTATCACTTGTTAAGGATTTTAACTTTCAAATTTCCAAAAGGTTGCCCAAACAGTTGACCTCACAATGTCGCACAAGGTACAAAGCACATTATGAATGACCCACATAACACATTTTTAGCACATTTTCATGATGAATCATATTACAAGACCAATAACTCCACCATGGAAACACAACAAGTAGTCTATATTACATATAATTTCTAGCAATTATACCCCGAAATAGATCCAACACACACACATGTGACTAACAAATAATGAAGTTGTAGACACCAATTTTTGGTATCGTTCCTCCCCTTTACCCCATGTTTTCTCTCTTTCATTAAGGCTTGCCCATTCGAATTCCTTTTCCCTCCTAAATTCAATTAATTCCATTTCCCACCAAAAATACATATCCAATTAATCAATGTTAATTGATTAATTGATCCCTTTTAAATCCCTAATCCTCATTACATGCTAATATGCTCCATGTCAATCCACTTGTGAATTTAATATTTGAATTTAATCCATGTCACTCCACTTGTGAATTTAATATTTAAATTTAATCCATATTCATCCACTTATGAATTTAATCCATATTCACTATTACAAATATATTGTGTAACATTATTAATATATTGTGTATGTTATTAATATTGAGTTAATATAACTCATATTAATAATATAGTTACTTGTGAGTGTGTTGTGATAACAACTCACGTTGATTAGTCTTGAGGGATATTTGGGATGTTGGAGATATCTTAGGGATGAGAGAGATTATAGGGAAGTTGGAGATGATTGCTGACTCCTTGTATTAAGGAGTGCATCCTCCTATTTATGTGTATCACTCTTGTATTGAGATATCCCGAATGGAATAGAAGAAATATTATAATATATTTCCGGTGTTATTTGATTAAATCTATGTGTTCATATTGCATGCAATCTGAACCAAAATAATATTTGGTATCAGAGCGATGTTATAATCTTGTGGATGTGCATTTGTGGATTTGGATTCAATAATTTCCGTGTAAAGAACATGTCATAAGTTTTTTTCTATGATTTGGGTCCTTGTGATTTTTATGAATATTGGAGGAAAATACTGTATAAATTTCAGCCGAACCCACATCGCGGTTTAAGAGAAAAAGTGAAAACGTTTCTGGGATCTGCTTCATATTTCCACTACAATATGTAATTTCTAACAACTAGGTTGTTTTATTATTGGTTTGCTTTATCAAAGTGATGTCAATTAATCCATGAGAGTCCAAAGAGGAATTTGTATGTTTTTTGAGAACTATCTTTGAAGTATTTAAGTTTTATTTTCATATGGTCTATTCATTAGATCTGTGGTTTGTGCGTTAGAGCAAAAATTGAGTGGCCTTCGTTGATAAATGCATGATACTTATTCATAGTTCTCTGCAAAATTACATTGTGTGTCCTGAGAGTATTGTAGTTCGGTCTAACACGTAGCATTGGCATGTGTTAGAGAACATTTCCATAAATTGCTTTGACTGATCGAGTAAGTTGTAGTTTTTGTGGAATTTCTACCTCCACATCATCACGCAAGCCTCCCAAATGTGGATTGATATACCTGTTCACTCATTTTATGGTTCCATACTTTTTATGTACATCGAAAAATCTTCTGCATCTATGCCACGATTCAAGCTAAGGGGTATTTAAAAACTAATCAAGTGTCAATGATTTTGTTTTTTTATTAGATTGTAGTTTCCACTCAGCATCTGGCGCATTTCCTCCACGTCACATTTGTATTGACAACTAATGTCGATTGTCTAGAGGTAGATGTCTATTAATTCATGCACTCTATCTAGTATTTTCTTTAGATTCCACGTCCCTACCATATTTTAAAAAATAGTCGCAAAAGACCATTTAGGTGGATATCACGTTTTAGTGGTAAGTCAAAATTGTTCAATGTTTTGGTCCCTCATAATTGTTTATTGTTTTTGAGTCTAATGTATATGTCTTATGATAAATTCTATCTGTCGGATATTTTTCTCCATTACCACATCATTGGTAGTTTTAGAGTATTTGGTTAGTGCAATTGCCACATGTCTTTGCAAAGTCTTCATCTGTGTAATTAGTTGATAGGTTTTTAATATTATAGTAATAGTTATTAAGTTTACGATATATATTTTTAAGGTTAAGTTCTCGTGAGTTAAAATTTGTGTCAAATGTCAAAAAATGTTTGTGTAAAAATCGTGTTGTCAAAATTGTAAAATAAAATAAAATTGCCTCATTGTTAGTTGGACGCATTTTCGCTTGTACGCGACGTCCGAGTGAAAAATTGAGGGGGTGATTTCAAATGATCCTCAAATTCATATTCAACTGAGCTAGCAACATACTACATGGAGGAAGGAGGCAATGGAGGAAGGAGGTCAATCAGCGACCTCTCGTCAGCCGCAAGCGATGGGGCCACACAATGTTGTTGTGGCATTTTATTTTAGTTGTGTGTTTACTTTCTGCAAATAAAAATAGATGAATCATACCTATTCAACTATTGTAATAAGTGAGCTCCTACGTGAGTGATATTTCCTATATTTTCTCTTGATGTCAGAACATTGCAGAAGATCAGAAGCACCAATGTAAGTTAGTTCGTGGATCTTGAAAAGGTTTGTGGAAGATCCAGAAAACCACATGAGGTGGACAGTTGATGGTTCTGTCACGTCAAGGTTTGTGGTAAACCTGTTTAAAACCATGGAAGGAGAGAGCCTTTCTTTTGATCAAGGTCATGAGCCAAGTTGGGCATGCCACATGGGTGAGCATACTGCAGATAAGCGTGTGAATGTTTTTTTTACCATGTCAACATTAGGGGAGTGTATATTGGGAATTAATAATGTTAACAATAGGGGAGTGAATGTTACAAATATATTGTGTAACATTATTAATATATTGTGTATGTTATTAATATTGAGTTAATATAACTCATATTAATAATATAGTTAGTGTGAGTGTGTTGTGATAACAACTCATGTTGATTAGTCTTGAGGGATATTTGGGATGTTGGAGATATCTTAGGGATGAGAGAGATTATAGGGGAAGTTGGAGATGATTGTTGACTCCTTGTATTAAGGAGTGCATCCTCCTATTTATGTGTATCACTCTTGTATTGAGATATCCCAGATGGAATAGAAGAAATATTATAATATATTTTCGGTGTTATTTGATTAAATCTATGTGTTCATATTGCATGCAATCTGAACCAAAATAATATTCACCCACTTATGAATTTAATATTCGAATGCAATCCACTCATGAATTTAATATTCAAATTTAATCCATATGCAATCCACTTATGAATTTAATATTCAAATTTAATCCATATTCAATCCACTTATGAATTTAATATTCAAATTTAATCCATATTCAATCCACTCATGAATTTAATATTCAAATCATGTCCCCCCACTCACCTAATCAAGTTTACTTTTCTAAATCTTGATTAACGAAAAACCCCAAATTAATCTCACCCTTAGGCTATAGATAAGAATCTCCCCCTTGTATTTCAAACAAGTTGGAAATCATATCAAAACTCTGTCATTATTATTCCACTAATATCATCCTAGTCTCCAAGTTATTCCCTAGCCATCCAATTTCCTTGCATTCTTTCTATTTCTCCTTATTGAGGATCTTTGTAGGGATCTCATCATTCTCATCATCTGTCTTGACACCGTCAAACTAGTATTTTCCCAGCTTTGCACATTTTGGATCAATTTTTCTCTAGTTGATGTTGAATGTACTATCTTCTTTTGGGTCACCACAACCCACTCTAGTTTGTTCATATCCTTTTTAGCATTTGTATTATTAGTTATCATTTCAGTTCACTTCGATTATCAGATCACTGTTTTATGTTTTTGTTACCAATATATCTCTATCCATCATTGATTATCCTTTTGTTATTATTATCGGGATGACATCCTTTCTAGGAAGCTTTCACTTCTCGAACTGAATTTG
This sequence comes from Taxus wallichiana var. yunnanensis, assembly GCA_018340775.1. Classification (NCBI taxonomy): domain Eukaryota; kingdom Viridiplantae; phylum Streptophyta; class Pinopsida; order Cupressales; family Taxaceae; genus Taxus; species Taxus wallichiana. The sequence goes on along the minus strand of CM031243.1, from coordinate 697,051,134 downwards.
TCGGGAAACCCACCATATACCTTACTAATCCTTTTTTCATGTTTAAGTCTTTTTGGTTGTGCATGTTGAAGCCTCGCAAAAGGACGATCATTTTGTGCATTTGTATCATTTTATCACCATCCACATCAGAGGTTCCCTAAACCCTCCCATAATTTGAGGTTTCTTTATTTCTCACTTTAGTTTTCACTAATTTAGAACAGAGTCGTAGGAATCTTGTTAAAAATTATGGCATGCCTGCATGGGACAACCCACACCCTTTATTACTAATCTCATATTTTCAAATATTGTGTCTTGTATATCATTTCTTTGTTATTATGATGATTTTTGCACAAAAATATCGTTGTTTGACTAATCTGTATATGATAGAAGTTTCATTTGATTCAAAGGTGTTGGTCGTACCTGCGGTGTTGTTTTATTATTAGTCATCTTATGTTATTTGCAGATTTTATCATAGTAAAAAAAAGAAATCTGATTTGATTCATTAACATTCGGTGTTCGGTGTTTTCGTCATTTTATGTGTGGTTGCGAATGAACAAGCTTGTTGCATAGTTGACTCAGTTGCCAAAACCCACTCAACTTGTGTGTTCAAAAGCTTTGTCCTTCTTGTGGATTTCTCGATGATTTGCAATTCCATTGACCCTTGCTTTCTTAAACGTCCCTTTCTTCGATCTAAAAATCAATTTTAACTAGCAATTATGCATACACTTAACTTTGCTTTGTATTGATTTTTGATATAAAAATTGACTATTATATCCTTTTGTATTTTTAATAAAAGAATTAAAACTAGAAGTCTTTGTAAAAATAGAAAATAAAGAGATGAATCACCAACAATTTGACATAAGAATTGCTAACGGAGTTCGGCACTTGTGGCCTACGTCTCTCAGGTTTAGTTGAATGGGACCGATCTATTAAAATCTTGAAAATAAATATTTATAAATATTTCTACAAGAATCTGATCTTATCATCACGTTTCTCTACCAAAAATAATAGGAGTCACTTTTTACTTCATCTCAAAATTTCATCTCTAGCTCAAGTTATGAGCAAAACAATAACACAGTCACTTTCCCGTGTCTATACTAATAAAACATAGCTCCTTTTATAACACTTCATAGCTTTGGGTACAATGGTTGGGCGCTTATCCTTTTACCCAAGTGGCCCAAGTTCAAATCCCACTCCATGTGGGGTGCATTTTCCATAGGGATAAGATCCCACATTTGTTGGGCGTGAAAATAGGAAGGCATTTATATAGGTGGCTGTTGTATGTTGTTAATAGCTTAAGAGCTATCTTATCCCCAAGGATGGGGTGCTCAATGTAAGGGTGTGACATGGCAGGTATTTGTGCATGGATATTTTAATAAATGGTTGTTTGGAAAATGTCTGTTGAAATATAAGGATAATAGTTGGCAAATTTAATTGGAAATTAAATAATGTGGCCAATGTGGAGTAATAAATGGGTGTGGCTAAATTTTTAATATTGTTATTTATTTATTTTCCATATTTCCACGTGTCATATTTTCATTGGTCCACTTGACGAGCGTGCACGTGTTCAACCTGTGCACAATCCCCAAAATTTGCCAGTTACCCGAAAATTTCAGCGAGCCATAACTTTTGCATACGAGCTCCGTTTCCTGCAAACGAGATATCGACGGAATCGTCTAATTTTTCTCCATGCCATGGAACCGACTGCAACTGATTCTGAGAAGATATTAGATTAGTGTTTCTCTATGAGGATCCTCTGGATCAACTTCACATCTGTTAACCTGCAAGAAGTAATTTATAAAGCTAAACTTTGTGGGTATATAGACCAAATCGCTTTACACAGTTTAGATGCTTCTTGATTTACTTTACGACCATTCCCACGTTGGAAATTCTTATGTTTGTCATTCATGAAGCATATGACACACTCTCCCCGCTCATCCCAAATCCCATCCCAAGTGGTCAAATCCCTTTGAGTCACTCAGGGCTCACCAAATCCAACACAGCTCTCTGTGCGGTGGTCGTATTCTCCGCCAAAGACAATCGTCACTCTTTGCGGATTACCCAATCGAGCGACCTACCTCGACTATCCATATTGATATGTCCCTCATCTTTCATGCACCACATAATCCAACCACCTTTGTGTTAATTGGGTTACTTTTCTAAATTGTTTTAATTTTACACTGTATATGAGTTAGGACGTTTGTATTTGTTTCACCTTGTTGTTTGTTATTACGTATTCTATTTACCACTTCAAAAACAAAAAAAAAACATTATCATTAAAAAAAGAGTGATCTTTTTTTTTTGCATATATTTTTGGTTTCATCTTTGTGGATCCTCAAATTTCTCTTTTTATAAATATGTTTCACACAATTCCTTCCTTGGTACCTCCTGACCCCATTTCACCCCCATTAGCCTAAAATCACAATTTTCCCTTTTTTAACAACTTGCAATAACTTCCTTATTTTCCATCAAACAACTCCATTTTTTTCATGCAAAGGTGTTCCTTTTATCATTCTACTCCTTTGACCTCTACGTTCAATTTCCCCGTTTCACCATTTCAATCCCAAAATTTACCTTCTGTTCATTCTAGTCCTCTAGAGCCTCCCAAAACCAATAATTGTGCCTTTTCACCCTTCATTCTGACCCAAATCCCAAATCACCATTACTAAACATGTGTTAGAACACATTTCTCTATCCATTTCCAAAAAAAAAAAAATCATGGTCCTGACTTGTGTTGATATCTTGTGCTAGCTAATTAGTCCATTAATCACTTTGCATTTTATTAGATTCAACTTCATTTTTAGTAATCATGATTAATTGTTAGATTTATTTGTATTTTTAAATAGATTTTCTGGTCATGTCTGTGTATGCTCTTCTCTTGCGCTTTCAAAGATCTTGAGAATAAAAAACAACCACGATTGTTTACTATCCATTTATCTAATCTTTTGTCTACAGGGTAAACTACTAACCTCTTTTGTGCAGGACCATATCATTTGAAATATTATCATGCAAAAATGCTAACATCTTTTGCATGATCCTCGTACAAATAGCAGTTTACATTACTTGCTCGTTTGCGTTGTGGATTGCTTGGATTGGCTTTTACTTGAATGCTTCTTTTCAAAATCACACCTAAAACCATCCATAACTTGTCATTTCCTATGTACCCCATCACTCTATTTTTCATTTCTTTTTCACGTCTTAAGTTAATCAAGATAAGAAAAAAACTCGTTGTGTGACTTGTTTGTTTTAAGTAAAAATTGACATAGTTTTAGCTTTGTTTGTTTCATGTCAATTATCACTAGATCTCAATTTAAGAAAATGGAACAAAACATGTCAAATAATGTCTCAATCCCCACTACCATTCAACCAACATATGCACTTTCCATTCTCACTTCTGGTCCTCTAGTCATTTCAACCACGGTTACCCAACCCATGGTCACCATCCCTCCTCTTTAGGAGGTGCAATTATTTCAATCCAATCCCTATGATGAGACCAATCCTTCTATCCCATCTAGATTGGGCACGCCTCAATCTGTCATATCAGTTAAAGCTTTTAGACATTCTATTATCCCTCGTGGATGTGTGGAGTTCCAAGAGCTCCTCGATGCTAATCTTATGGCCCTCCATGATTACCTTCTTTGCAAATCAACCCAACTTCCTATCGATGGGCCACCTATCCAACAAATCTATGCTTATCATTCCAATCCCGAAATGACCCAAGTCCTCTCTTCGCAACTTGCGGTGTTTTTTCCTAGAGCCATGACTGAGCTTGCTAGGGCCCAACATGAATTTGACCCTAATCAACCATATTCTTCCAATCCAAATAACCACCAAACTACTCAATTGGTGGTTCCTATTCCACCCAATCTACCTCGTGTCAACACTACCATCCCTTCTTCCATCCCCGTCACTTCACTCTCAACAACAATCACTTCTCATCCTATTCAACCATCTCAAGAGTCATCCTTGCTTCCTCCTATATCCGAACAACATCACACTACCTTTCCTTTTATTTCTACCTCACACATCCATGCCAATGTAATCACCTCGTAACCTCAACCATCTGAATCAATGCAAACTTATCAACCACCCCCTCACAGTGCTTATCAATACATATTCCCCTCTCAACCAACTCAAATCTCCCAACCACCTACCAATTACATCCCAACCAACCCCCTAGCAAATCAAGCAAATGTTCTTATTTCACAACAATCAAACCAATTTTACCATATCCCCATATTTCAACATCAAGCTTTATCCCAACCCATTCAATCACAACCACTTAATTATATTCCCATTTATCAACCACCTCCACCAACACCAACACATCCCCAAACTTACCAAACATACCAACAACCTAACCCATCCACCTCATATGCATCTCAAACTCATCCATAAACATCTCAACCGTCTAACGATCCCTTACAAGTATTATTGAGCAGAATGGCTAGCCTTGAAGCCGTAACTTTGGGATCCAAGACCACTTTTCATACGACCAAATTTGCAACAAACCTATCAACCCATCTGTTCTAGTCAAACCTTATCCTCCTCATTGGGAAATGCCTAAATTTTCTAAGTTCAATAGTAAGGAGGATCCTCAAAACATTTAAGTGCCTTAAGGCATACGTGTTATCTTATTTCCCATGATCAAGACCTTATGCTACACACATTTCCCTTATTTTTGGCCAGACCATCCCTCGATTGGTACAATAACATCCCACAATATTCATTATTCACATTCACTCAACTCACGCAATTATTCCTTGAACACTTTTCAATAAACATTGCACGTAAAATTACCATCACCAACCTTTATGTCATTCGACAATACGATGACGAATCTATTACCGAATTCATTGACGGTGACACAACATCATTAATCAACTCTCATTCCCCCTTCCGCAAACTGCTGCTTATTGAACTATTTTCATGATATTGTGTGAAACACATCTCTTCAACTCTTCAAATTCAATCTTTCCAAACCTTTGAAGAGGTATTCACTTTGACTAGTAAACTCGAAACCCAAGCCCTTGAGCAAGGCCATCTTAAACTTCAATCCAACAAACCTAAGACAGAGTTCACAAAATCATCCACACATAGTGACAAATCCAAAATCGCCACTAACACCATTGTGGTCAAGTCATCATAGGCACCTCCTTCTCATACGAATCCCCACAAAGAGCTCCTGACCAAGCCCCAATTACACCCTCTTGGAAAATCATACAATTTAATTTTTGAAAATTATTAGCAGTTAATCTCATTCGGTTTCCACCCATTAGACCACTCGACAATACATGACCTAAACCAACATGGTATCACAAAGAGCACTACCGTTAAATATCATCAAGTGAATGACCATGATATTGAAAGGTGTCACACGTTTAAAGATCTGGTTCAAAAACTCATAGACTCGGGTGACCTCCAAGTGGAAAAACCTAATGCACCACCTAATCAACCCTTGGATGTCTTTAAGCAACCTTTTCCTAACCATCCACCTAATAATCAGACTCAACCTTCTACATCCCAAGCACCTAATGCACACATCATTAACAATGTAAAACAAAATTTGACATCATCCACAACATCATCATCTATGAAACCTACATCTATTTCAGACCCCTCTCTAATCATCACGTTGACCACAACTTCATTAGACTTGATTATATCCACTCCTTCATCTTCACCATCTATAACTTCATCTATTGAACCCCTTTCTTCATCTATGACAACTATGGCCACATCATCATCCTCAACACCTATGCCAACTTCTACCCCAAGTATGACTACATCCACATCAACATCCGAGATTACACCTATGACTACACCATTACCTACTATGCAAACTCCCATAATCAATACAAGCATAAGTGACACTCCAATCATATCAATGACACCTACAACACTTACACCCACTCATCCTAAAACCACACAATCAACCACCCTTTAGACATCGTTAAATACATCATGCAGAAACCCCTCCCACCATCAATATTACAAACATTGCTACCAAAACCAATCACCATGGATTCTCTAACCAAAGATGCCACTACTTCCACCAAGGAAAATATCCACAAAAAAAAACTAAAACCTTAGTGTCCTTATTCAAAATCCTCTCACACATCGACATAAAAAGATAGATATTCCTTCCCCTAAGACCAATCCTCTTAAAGCCATACCATCTTCTTCTATTTTGGGACCACCCCTTCATCGAAAACCTCCGCCACTAGTAAGACAACACAACAACGACCTTCTTCTAAACCATCTCCCAAAAATGAGTCTAAGTCATCCACATCATCAACCAAGATTCAAAATCAAACACAACCATCTCCATCCTCTTCCAAATATAAGATAAGATCAAATGCTCCCATCAAACCACCTCACATCAAACCATCATTAAATTCATCACAAACCCCTTCACCTATAGCCACATCATCACCTATTCCCTTGGGGTATTATACAATAATGTTTTACCAATTACTCCAAGCTTCAGCAATCACTTTACCATCAATCAAACCCTTTGATCCAAATGCACCAAGACCCTCATGGTTTGACTCTAACCTTATTTGTGCATACCATCGTGCACCAGGGCACACCATTGAACATTATAAGGCCCTTGAACCATTATACATAACCTTGTCAACAAAGACGACCTCCTTAATGAGGGGGAACCAACCCTTCCACCAACCATATAAACTTCCTCATCCCAACCTTTGTATACTAAAATATCCAAGTCACCCCATTCATCTAAGAATTATGTTGTCATTCCTCCACCTACTTCAGCTCCTCTTAAGGAAGATCCTCCTCTTTACATTGATGTTGTTCGGGTCACCACCCGTTCTTACCGAGAATGTCCTCCACCCACTCAATCAAAGTCCAAGGTGGTTGTCACCACTCCTCCTAAAGAGTCTACCCAACCATATTCATCATCAAAACCTAAGGTGTCCATCTTAGCTGCCCCTTGGCCTATTGCTCTTGAACAAAGTATCACAAAATAACTCCACTAGGCCCTAGTTAAGATGTCACTCTATGAGCTTATCCAAATTTCTCCGGATCATAAGACAAACCCTCATGGAAACTCTTAAATGCATCCCTACTACTAATGATGAGGCTCAACCCTTCACATCTCTTGTCGGGTCACTTACTGCTTTGACTTCCATATCTTTTGACGACACTGATTCTAGATATCACACAGGAAGACCATGACCTTCCCCTCTTCATCACCATTTGTATAAATAACACCTTCATTCGTCGATCTATGATAGATAGTGAATCTATCATCAACACCATATCATCCCATACTTTTAACCAACTCAAGCTCCCTAAATTCATTGTCTCCTAAATCACCAGTGGTCTTGTGTGATTTCAATGATGCTATCACCCTTGCCTTGGGTATTGTTATTCTTCCCATCCATGTTGGTAAAAAAATCCTGCATGAAATATTTTATATCATAGAAGGGGAGTTTCAATATAATGTCTTATTGGGGTGACCTTGGATCCACACTGCTATGCGTTATGTCCCTTCCACCCTCCATTGATGTATCAAATATGAGCACAAGGGGAAGATTCTAACTCTCCCCTGTAGACACCCCACCATTCAAAGCATGTAATATGACTTATCACCCTAATGATGTGCTCATCCCCACAAAAACTCATCTCAACCATCCACTAGCTCATCCATTCCTGCATCTAAGCTTCCTAATGATGATTCTATCAACAAAGTAATGGATAAGCTTTCGTTGGGGAGTATTGCCTTCTTACGCTAAATGCTCTTCCCACACCTAATATACTTGGTAGACCTGACAAAGCACATGTGTACCAACCAAATGTTGGGATATCATTCCTTTTGGTCTACCTCATCTTCACACCAATCTCATCTATGGTGGCATCAATCACCCTTCATCTCACATCGACACCCAACCTCATACTTTGGTGTTATTTACAAGTAATCATTCACCAACACCTATCTTCATCATTATCCTTGGAAGGGATTTGGAATGGGGAGTTACAAACAAAGTATGCATGAGATTGTCGTCGCTCAATCTTATGCCCCGTGAAAAATTCAGACTAGGTTATAAAGAGCAATCTGTCGATCCTCTTCAACCATCTATAATGCCCATGGACATTGATCCCCCAACTTCCCCATCCCATGAGGCTATGGATACATATGACACTATGTCTATCACCTTTGGATTTTTTTAGCCTCCACCATCACCTTGGGACCGGTCACTTATCAGTGTGAAAATTAAACTACGTTCCTCCTTCTTCGACATCTGGAGATGATAAAATCTACCATCGACATTCTCCATTGTGTTGGTGACAACGCCATCCTTTCCCACATGGGGGAAGATGATTCTTATCTTCATAAGACCTTACCGTGAGACACATCCACCCTTCTTAACGAGTCCACCATCGACATCAACATAAGGACTTCACAAGAGCCCCACATTCTTAAAGTGGGCCAATCCCTTGATCTACAGGAGCTTGAATCCTTCACCGATTTCCTCTCTTTTAATTGTCAAGCCTTTACATGGTCATAAGTGGACATGTGGAGCCTCGATCCATCCATTATTTTCTATAACATTGTTACATTTCCCTACGCTAAGCCGGTTAAGTAGAAGCTTCGCCGCATGCATCCTTGAGTTTCCCTCCTTATCAAAGAGGAGTTGCAAAGTGCCTCCTTTCTACCAACTTTATCATCTCTATCGACTATCCACAATGGGTTTCAAACATCATCCTCATTGCTAAAGCTTCGGGAAAGCTTCACATATGCACTAACTTTTGAGATTTAAACCTTGCTTTCCCTAAAGATGATTTCCCCCTTCTTAACATCGATCAACTTGTAGACCTTACGACATATCATGAGATGTTGTCTCTTATGGATGGTTTTTTAGATATAATCATATTCTTATTACACTAGAATACCAACATAAGACTTCTTTCATCACTCCTTGGGGACCTTCTCGCTATCGTGTTATGCCTTTGGTTTGAAAAATGTTGGAGCCACTTATCGGTGAGCCAAGTCCGATATCTTTCATGATCTCATCCATAAGACTGCAGAAGAGTGTGTTAATGAACTCTTGGGAAAATCCAAACATCAACGCGATCACCTCTCTATCCTTGGAATCATTTTTGAGTGCCTCATTCATTTCTTCCTCTACCTCAACCTAACCAAGCGTGTTTCCAGAGTTCTTACAGAAAAGATCATTTGATTTATCGTTTCTATCAATGGTATTGAAGTTGACCCCACAAAAATCAAGGCCATCCTTGAGATTCCTCCTCTTTCTAATATTAAGAAACTTCACAGTCTTTAAGGATGGCTTTAGTCCATCTGCCACTTCATCTCACGAATTTCGAATCGTGCAACCCTTTCATTATCTTCTTTGTAAAGACATCAAATTCCATTGGGATGATAATTGTCAAAAATCCTTTGATGATCTTAAGCAGTATCTCCTGTAGACACCTATAGTTTGATCAATACACTATTATTTCTAATGGTGCACTAATGCTCCTTCCCTTTGCAAATCGACGACACACCACCAATTAGACCTATCTAACTCCCCTCTCACAACACCTTTTTGGTCGTTCTTCCTCTTATAAACCATTTAAACAGGCTGGTATAGCCTCATTCTAACTACATTAGCTTCTTATTCTCTTCTAGCTTGCTTCTATTAGCTCCCTGGAAGATCAATCCACTTCGTTGGATTGATTAAGCCCTTCAGAACCATTCCAGAACCCTAATCACTCTCTAAGAGAGATTAGTTAGTCTAACCTAGGTTAGGTACCCTAAACATAGTCAAATCACACTTTGACTTTCTAAAGTGCCTTTTGGGCTTTAGACTTTGTCCCACATGCACCCAAATCTCCCTTTTCTTCTAAACCAAAACTAGAAATAGGGCTACACCCCCTCCCTCATTTCTAAGAATTCTCTCTTACCTAGCATAAATTATAGCAATTTGTTTAGGCTTTAGTTTGTTGTTTCATCTTCTTCCATTTGAGCTAAAAGCATTTAATCTTGTATCTCATAGCATTGACATGGAGTAAAGGGGAATATCCATTGGCCTTGAGGCCATTAATGGGGAGATATATTTCTCTTAACACATAAATTGAATGCTTAGATCCTCTTAGGTTCATTATTTCAAGCTTTCAAAGAATAGAGATTAATTTCATTTGCTTAGTTTGCATGTTTATTTCAAATTAATGTATACAAAGAAGAGAACCTTGCTCATTTCTTATCACATGGTCCATTGATCAGATTGTTAAAAGCCTTTGGGGTTTTTTTAGAGATTCTTACCCCAAATCCATGGCTTTTACAACTTTTCATTGAACACATTTGGCACGCCCGGTGGGACACTTATGTCCATCCTCCATTAATGGAGATCTTTTAGGTTTTTCAAAGCTCATTTTCAAGTTGTTTCCTCATTTTTATTTCTAACCCTAGACAAATGACCTTCATTTATATACATTTTGTGGGTTTGATATAGAAATAGGATACTTTGACTAACAACTAACCTGTTTGCTCTTGAAAATTTAAAAATCCGTGTTTTTGTAGGTTTTTCACAGGGTGCACGTAGGTGTCTAACAAAGGGCGTGTATACGTCGAAAACCCAGCGTGTACATGTATCGGATCAAGCGCGTACTATCTCGGTAGTCCTCATCATTTACAAATTTTACCTCTACAAGGACGTGCACGCGTCCCCGTCATCTGGGGCGTGTATACGTCTCTCTCGGCTGCGTGTGCGTGGGCACTGTGATCGTGTAAAAAAATCTATAATAACCTTTACAAGGATGCGCACGTGTCTCCGTCATCTAGGGTTTGTATCTACCTCTCTGTCCCGCACAGTGTAAAGGTCCGACTATGTAAAAATTTTGCAGTTTCTGTTTTAGGCTTAAGCGCGTACACGTCGTAACCTGAGCGTCCATGTCACTATAGGCACGTCTTTGTCATATTGTGAGCGTCTGTGTTTACTGCATTGAGTTTTATTAATTTTTGACTATAGGCGTACTTGTTAAGTGGGGCACGTATCCGTTGGTTAGGAAGCGTTGGTGTCCGTATAGGCGTGCAGGTGTCTGTATTAAAAATTAATTTTTTTACAGTCTGGAAAATCTTTTCTTCTGATCCATTACTGCAGGTTTTTAGGACTAACAATTTGAAAACAATAGGGTTCTTTCTTAACATTTCAGTTTGCATAGATTAAAAGTTTTATTGTCTTTGACTAAAAAGTAACTTTTGTAGAAGTGTGTATGCTCTCTCCTCACGTCTTCCAAGCAATCTTGGAGATCAAAAACACCAATACAAAACTCATATAAATTGTTCAAAAAACACTTGCTTTATAAAGATTGAAGTAAAACTTTCATTTCAGTAGAGTTTTTCACGATTGCGTATGCTCTTCCTTCACGCCTTTTTGCAATCTTAGGAATCAAAAGAAAAGTGGGAAACTCTCTTTCTTGAAATCAACCTACGAACTGGAAAATTACTAAAGACTTGTTGTCTACAGGACCTATCACTTGTCGAGGAAAGGTGTAAGAAACAAAACATAAACCTTCTAATACACGTGTTCTTGTAGGTTGCCAAACAATGTGCTACTTAAAAACCACATTAAGTCAAGCAAGATAAAAAACACGCCACATTCAAAACATTGTATTGCAGGTTCAGAAAAGGGTACGTCGCTATCCACTCAATTAGAACATAACCCCTTTGGCATAACACCTTAAGCTATAACAATGGGGGTGGTACCAAGAACCCTAAAGTAGTCCACCACTGTGTAACCTCGTGGATGAAACAGGAAGTGCTCCGCTTACCCACTTGACTAGTACACCTTGTGAGTTAGAGTTACAAGTTGTCCGTATTGCGACCCTAGTAAGAGTACATGATGGATGCATTTATTGCCCACTGTACTTGAAGGGGACAAAGCGAGATACTCCCAAACTAGTCATTACAACTTTTTGGGTAAATCGCGCCTCACTGTTAGGGATAACCTTGTAACACCTAGTTGAGAGAACATGTTAGGGAAGCCATTTTGTCAATTAGCCCACTTTACTAGTCCTTGTTGTGTCAAGCCATCACAAAGTGACAACTCATCTGGAATCTAAACCTTGTTTGTTGAACAAGGCAAATAACCCTTGTGAGTTTGAATTGAGTGTCTTTTCATCACGAAACTAAGCTACATCCCACTTTTTCTTAGTTTTATTCTTTTCTTCAGACGAGGCGAAGTTCTGCCTAAGTGTTGCTTGGCTTGTTTCCATCTTTTGATCAATACCCTTGCATTCTCACCGCCCATTGTTCGGGGTGAGAAAGGTGCATACATCGCACATTTTTATCAGAGATAGTACTCGTCACTTTTTTGTCCGTTTATGCCCATCCATGTTTGCAGCTGGGTTGTTAAACGTCTAAAGTGTGCAAGTATGCTTTTCGTATCTTTGATAAAGGTCCTTCCATCTTGATTTCAAGCTCATCTTCACCGCTTTGTGTGTTTGGTTCATCTTTTGTCTCTTCTTGAGTTGATAGTTTTGTTTGCATCCTAGACGTAAAATCTCGGTACTTACATCGTATTCTCATTTTGTGAGGAGATGGTATAAGTCCCCTTATTATGCTTACATTGTTACATTGCTCACATGATTAAAAATTCCTTATTATACTTATTACTTGGTTTCAATTTCGATGTCATCTGAGTCTTCTTGAAAAGTGTTGATAGCACCTTATATATATCATAATAAAGTTATCATGGTACTAACATCTTGCTTGCTCGGTTAATGTATCGCGGTAACATTATTACACTATATCTATTCTCGACTTCCATTTTTCAGAAGGTTTGGCTTTCATCGGCATTCAAACTAGTTTTAAGTATACCTTGTCCGAGAGATCATGATAAAGATCATGTCGATTCGAGACCTTGTAGGGTTTCTAACTTGACTTACATATTAATACATCATCATTAAGCTATCCTAGGAATAGGCTTGGCAATAACAAATTGAATGGTCATTACATTAGGTTTGCATATGGGTGTTCTGTTATCCAAAATGAGCCCCCTGCTTATTTTGGCTAACTTGCCTTCATTCTTGCCTTTCTTGTGCTTCAATATAAAATTTTACTCATTTCAACCACTCAAATTTTTCTTAGAAATGCCTTCATTAGATAGAAATTTTATCACCTTTCCGAAAAGGTAAATTTTTCCTTCTAACTCCTTGTATTTTCCAAGTTATGGCTCAACGAGTTTTGAGGAAAATTTCCTAGAAGGTCTCGCAACTAATCGAAAGTGCCATGTGGTGGTGGAATGGCACGCTCGGCGGAGGTGAGTTAGAAAATTTTCCAACGGGCTTTGCTCGGGGGGCGCAGAGAAAATTTTGGCCCGACGCCCACGCAACCAATAGAAAGATGATGACGTGTCTTGTTTTCGGCGAGGTCGCGCGGAAGAAATTTGGCAAAGTGATCAAATGGTGCGAAAGGAAAAATTTCACCTGCAAGCCCATGAAGAAAGAAGTGGTTTGAAGCCCATGCGAATAGGAGGCTGACACATGTCTATGGGCCAACCTGAGGTCGGGGCGCGAGGTGGTATTTTGGTTTTTTCACCAAAGTAACAAAGGGGAAAGGAGAAAATTGGCCCAAGGCCCACCAAAGAGGAATAAAATTTTGGCAAGCCTCTCGGTGAATAAGGATATGACACGTGGCTGGAGCGTGGGCGTGGAGGGATTTTGTGAAAATTTTACCAAAAGTTCCAAAGGGACGTAAAGAAGAGATTTTCTGCAAAGGTCCGCAAAGGGAAAAGAAAATCGGAAGCCCATGAGTGAATAGAAGGATGACACGTGGTGACACGTGTCACGGAGCAACAGGGAAATTTTAGAAAATTTTCCAAAATGGAAAAAAGCGTAAAATGTCCGTTTGAACCCGTTTCCACCAACTAGAATGTGCCACGTGGCATCGGAGCGGCAGAGGGTAGAGTTTTTGGGAAATTTTCCCAAATTCAAAAAAGGGAAAATTTTAAAGTTTTGGCCCGCCAATCCATTTTTGCCCTAATTTTGCCCTAAATCTTCAGAGGGGCCATAACTTTTGATCCAGAGCTCGATTTTTGTTTTTTGGTGTCATTGGAAAGTTGGTGAAATTCTCTACATGATGGAGGGTTCAATTTTGTATTTTGATGGATATTTTGGGAGAAAATGGAGAAACGTCCTTGGCATGCAAAAAATAGAAATGGTTCCCAACCACCAAATTAAATGAAGTATGGGTCATTTTTGGATCTACAGAGCAATGTACTTCAAAGTATGGGATTTTCCATGGGAACCCATCATTTTGCAGGTGAATTAGAAGGATTTGTCGGTGGTTGGAGTTGCAAATCAAATTTGCTGTGTTTTTTTACTTTTCTTCATTCTACTCGATGGTTAAAAGCCATTTTTGGCTCATTTGTAAAAGGTTGTTCATTTTTCTTCTCTACCCTCCCTTATTTTCTTCCCTAGGGTTGAAAATGGAGTTAGAACCTCCTCTCATGCTCTGTAATGGCATTTTTTCCTTTTACCATTAAAATGATGTTCTATGTAAACTTCTGGAGCAACAAAAACATGTTTTGTGATGCATCTGTCCATCCTTGCTCATTTTTTTTGCTTGTTTTCTTCTTGCCTCTCTTCATTGCAAGTATTTGTGCATGTTTGAATGTTCATTGTAGGTTTGGAGCTATGTTCATGGAGTTTTGGAACATTTTCTGTGTGAAATCTATCCTTGGGCCTATGATGCACTTGTCCATCCTTCCCATTGCTCACCTCTTCTTGTTTCATGGTAGTTTTGATAGATGTTCAACATTTTCCTTCTCTGGTGTATCACCATTTTAGTGTAGGCTCTATTTTTTCCTCTCTCTTCTCTCTCTCTCTCTCTCTCCTTGGCATAGTTAGATTAGGATTAGATTAGCTTGCCTACACTGGAATAGCTTGTGGTAGGTAGTTTAGGAAGAGGAACCAACCTTCTCTGGAGAGCTTTCCCCATTTGCAAAGGTCCCACACTTTGGGAAAGCTCAATGTTGTGCATTCACACCAAATGACATTGCCTTAGAAAAGCCAATCCATAGGTCATTTTGGGGGTCTTTGTGAATTTGCACTAACAATTTTGGCACGCCCGGTGGGACCTTAGAGGTCTTCCACTTTATTTTTGACAGGTTGGTGTGTTCCTGTTAAGGATTCAACCTTTGGAGTCATATTCAAAAGCACATATGGCGACTCCATCTGGTAAATAACTCATTCTCTGAGTTGCAGACCCTCTTTCCATTCATTTTCATTCATTTTCCATTCATTCTTCTTTCCATCTCTTCCATCTTCTTTCATTCCATGAAGTTGTGCAATCATGACTTCATTTCCATCATGGAATTCACATTTACAACAACAACAATATATTCCACCTCCAACATGTTTTTCAAATCCTCCAGATCAACATTTTGATCAAATTCAAAATCAGTATGCATATCCATATGAGCAATGCCAAAATCAGTTTGGCTATGAAGCACATCAAGCACAAGGATACGCATATGATGAGGGCAGTCAAGAAGAAAGTGTAGATTTGTTGGAGAAAATCCAAAAAATGGAGGTTGGCATGGTGCAATCAAGGGCTCAAGCACAAATGAAGGCATTTTAGATTGGTTTCAGAGCACCCTATCCATGGGGAGGCCCTTTTCCAAGACATTACATCCCTCAGGAGAAGTTGACTTCATGATTGAGATGCTACCCCAACTTGCACAATGGACATTGGAGATAGAGACCTATAAACTTGGTGTTGAGCAACCTTGTCAATGGGTAAGTTCTACACCATCATCTGTTTTTTCTCTTTCCATTCCTCAAGCAGCACCATCTCATTTTGAATGCCAAATTCCAAATCCAGCCCATGTTGCCCCAAGTGTTGATTCCATTTCTCCATCCCCTAGTCTTCCACCCCATCTCAATTCTTCTATCCTTTTCCCTTCCAAACAGCCACTCCCTACAAAGAAACAAAAGTTTCTATCTCCTCCAACACCACAAAAAATTACAAAATCAATTGAGTTACAACCCACCCCTCCTCTTGCATTCCCAAATCCATGTTGGGAAGATAAAAATCAGAATGCCAGTCAAGGAAAAAACAAGAAGAAGAAGAGCCAAACAAGGATGAAAAGATTAAAATTTTGTTGAATTTGGCTCTTAAATTCGGGATTACAAAAATCCCCTTGATGGTGAAACCAATAGAGGAGGTTAGAGTTGAAGAACGAGTGGTGGCCAAGGCTGATTTTGTTGCAGTAGAAGAAGAGCAAAAAGAAGAAGCAGATCAGCAATCAATTTTCTCATAATGTAGTGTCCATGTTGGCACTCTACTTGAAGGAAATGTTGGTCCAATTCAAGTTGCACAATCAGCCATGGAAAGAAGCTCTGAAGAAGATCTTGCAGTCCCAACTTGTCCTCTAGAGCAGCAGATTGAAGAGTTTGACTTGACAAACTTCATGCTAGAGGAAGAGTTCAATCAAGAGCAAGATTGTCTTCAAACAACAGAGGAAGGAGAAGCTACTCCAAATCCAAAAGAAGAGGAGCACATTCCAGTTGTGGGGGAGAAAAGTGCAGATCCAAAGGCTTTGAGCACAAAGCAGGCTATAGAAGAACCTTTAGTTCTTCTTTCTACTTCATCTCTCTCGAGTTCTAGTGTTGAAGAAGAGTTTGATCTCTCAAACTCAATGTTGGAGGATGAAAGAAACCATGGTGATCAAGTTGTAAATCAAGAGAACACCATGGGAGAGGTTGAACATTTGCAGCAGGACAACAATGAGGTAGTTTACCTATCTGATTTGGAGGACTATTTTGATGAAGAAGAACCGGTTGAAATCACACCATCTTCTCCTTCATCATCCATCTTCCAAACACAAGAACCTCGCTTGTCATGGAGGAGAACTTTCATTTGCAGCAGCCTGCATCTTATAGCAGCTCTTTGGAATCAAGATTGGAAGATTTAAATCTTCCATGTTCTTCATTGGAGGAAGAGAAAGGGTAGAAAAGTTCTACCATTGCTTCCACACCATCCATTCAAGAAGGTCTACAAGAAGATTCCATTTTTGGAATGGAAAATCAGAGTTATGGGCATATCAAATGGATCAGACCTTGCCCAATCAGGTATTTGGCTTCATTGGAGCCAAAGGAGAAGCCACAACCAGTCATGCTTGCCTCTAAGCATGAGGATGATATGCAAAGTTCCAAGGATCAGCTGCCATACCTCTTCAATCCAAATGCAGAGCAACTAAAAGAGGTATTGATTTGTTTTCAGTTGACACCTTGCTAATTTGGGTAGAAGACCAGCTTCTTGTTGATTTTCCACTCATCCTAAGCAGCCATACTCAGCTCCAAATCATTTGCATGGCTGCCAATTTTGAAGAAAGGAAGCTATTTTGCACAACCAGTTGCAGGGTTTGTTTAGCTCACCTTTGCTTCCAGTTAGAGTAGAGTAGGTAGGTTTTCTTTTAGTAGAAGAAGTGCTTGTGCACACTCTACATGTTCCATTTGGAGCATGTATGATTTTCAGTTTTGTACATAGTTTTTGGTGTTGTTGTATTGCTCTTGCACAATCCATTTCAGTGGCATTTTGGTGAAGATCAACTCCAAGTTCAGTGGGTTTCCAAGTAGCTCAGAGGTCAGATTTTCATAGTTCAGATTAGAATCAATTCATCAGGCTTGACTCCATGCCCAATGGATGCTTCAAAGGCCACTGATCATTCATCTAGCAGGTAGATGACCCTTGAGAGTTGCCAAAATTGTTATCCAAAATGAGCCCCCTGCTTATTTTGGCTAACTTGCCTTCATTCTTGCCTTCCTTGTGCTTCAATATCAAATTTTACACATTTTAGGCACTCAAAATTTTTTGAAAATGGCTTCATCAGATAGATAATTTTCTCACCTTTCCAGAAAGGTAAATTTTCCTTCTAACTCCTTGTATTTTTCAAGTTATGGCTCGATGGAGTTTTTGAGGGAAATTTCCTAGGAAGGTCCATGACCAATCGAGAAAGTGCCACGTGGCGGCGAGAATGGCAGGTTGGTGGAGGTGAGTTAGAAAATTTTCCAATGGGCTCAGTAGGGGTGTAAAGAAATTTTTTGGCCTATGCCCCATGAACCAATAGAAAGATGACACGTGTCTTGTTTTCGGTGGAGGTCGGGGCACGGAGAAATTTGGTGAAATTTTTTGCCAAAGTGATCAAATGGCACAAAGAAAAATTTCACTCGCAATCCCGAAGAAAGAAGAAATGGCCTTAAACGCCCAAATGAATAGGAGGAAGCACCACACGTGTCTATGGGCTAGTGGAGGTTGGGGGCGCGGGGTGAATTTTGGTTTTTTCACCGAAGTATCAAAGGGCGCAAAAGGAGAAAATTTTCCAAAGGGCTGGCCGAAAGAGGATTAAAATTTTCCAGGGCTGCAAGACCCATGACTGAATAAGGATATGACACATGGCTTGGAGCGGTGGGGGCGTGGAGGGAACTTTGGGGCCAAAAGGTCCAAAGGGCACAAAGAAGAGATTTTCCAAATGGGTCTACTAAAAAGGAGAAAATCAAGTGAAGGCCCAAGAGTGAATAGAAGGATGACACGTGGCGGCGGAGCAGCGGGGCGTGAGGAATTTTAGAAAATTTTCCAAAATTTAAAAAAGCATAAAATGTTCATTTGAACTCACGGACCAATAACAATGTAGGAATGTGCCACGTGGCATCGTGAGTGGCGGGGCGAGATTTTTGGGAAATTTTCCCAAATTCAAAAAAGGAAAATTTTTAAAGTTTTGGCCCACCAATCCATTTTTGCCCTAATTTTGCCCTAAATCTTCGAGGGGCCATAACTTTTGATCCAAAGCTCGATTTTTGTGTTCTTGGTGTCATTGGAAAGCTGGTGAAATTATCTACATGATGGAAGGGTTCAATTTTGCATTTTGATGGAGATTTTTGGAGAAAATGGAGAAACGTCCTCTGCATGCAAAAATGCATAAATGGTTCCAACCACCAAATTAATGAAGTATGGGTCGTTTTTGGATCTCAGCCCAGAGCAATGTAATTAGAAGTATGGGATTTTCCATATGGGAAACCATCATTTTGTAGGCAAATTAGAAGAATTTGTCGGTGGTTGGAGTTCATAAATCAAATTTGGCCGCATTTTTTTTTTTCTTCATTCTCGCTCGATGGTTAAAAGCCGCTTTTGGCTCATTTGTAAAGTTGTTCATTTTTTCTTCTCTCCTCCCTTCTTTTCTTCCCTAGGGTTAAAAATGGAGTTTGAACTCCTCCCCCCATGCTTTATAATGGCATTTTTTTCCTTTACCATTAAAATGATGTTCTATGCAAACTTCTGAGCAACAAAAACATGTTTTTGTGATGCATATGTCCATCCTTGCTCCTTTTTTTGCTTGTTTTCTTCTTGCCTCTCTTCATTGCAGGTATTTTTACATGTTTGAATGTTCATTGTAGGTTTGGAGCTGTGTTCATGGAGTTTTGGAACATTTTCTATGTGAAATCTATCCTTGGGCCTATGATGCACTTGTCCATCCTTCCCATTGCTCACCTCTTCTTGTTCCATGGCAGTTTTGATAGATGTTCAACATTTTCCTTCTTTGGTGTATCACCATTTTAGTGTAGGCTCTATTTTTCCCTCTTTTCTCTCTCTCTCTCTGTCTCCTTGGCATAGTTAGATTAGGATTAGATTAGCTTTCCTACACTGGAATAGCTTGTGGCAGGTAGTTTAGGAAGAGGAACCAACCTTCTCTGAGAGCTTTCCCCATTCGCAAAGGTCAAAGGTCCACCAAATGACATTGCCTTAGAAAAGCCGATCCATACACTTTGATAAATACTCAATGTAAAAACTACATGCATTAATTCCACACCACCTTGAACAACTTGCGAAAAATATACACTTGGGGGTTGCATAGCTACAAAGAAACATCCGCTAGTAATGCCTAAAATCATAAAAATGGCAGCCAAATCAAATGAACAGGATGTGGGAGAAAACCCTTTCGACACCTTCCCATTCAGTGGTCACAATTTAGGACCGCTCTTCTCTCAAGTCAAAGATACAGAGACGTTAATTGATCATAGTGGAGAAGAGTCAGACTCTTCGGAGAACAACAAAGGTTAGACCTAAGTAGATTCGATGAACTCCTATATTACAACAAAGATCAAGTACTCGCAAGAGTCTTGGCATTAGGAGCTAAACTTCCACACGAGCGTGAAGAAGAAACAAAGGTCATTAACCCTAACTTAGGAGAGCGAAGATTCATCTTAGACACAGATAATCCTTTTGATGTGGGGTACACTTCCACTTCTGGGCAACATAAGGCCACTGTCGAAGGTGAACCATCATGTAAACCTCACTTTAAGGCTTCACGTAAAGTAAAAACGAGCGGAAAGCTTCCCCTCCTTTGAAATTTGATGAAGAAGAGGACCCCACTGTTAAGGAGGAAATCCTCTAAAACCAAATCTTGAAGTTGAGTCGAAAAACTAATGAACTGGGCTCTTCAAAAAGAAACATGAGCAAAGACAAAGACAAAAACAAACTTAATGAGTTTTAATCGATCCGCATACGGACTATACCTTTAAGGCAACTTAGGCTCAAAGGTCAATATCGCCTACTAAAGAGCAACTCATTCAGGATGAATTAAAATCTATGAAAGATACGCTCATGACATTACAACAGGGAAATGTAGGCCAAAATAGAAAATATTCGTATGAAGAACTATGTCCTTACCCATTTGATAAGGACATGTTACAACAACCTTTCCCAAAACACTTTACTGTTCCTAAGTTTGATAAGTATAAATGCAAAAGTGATCCTCGTGATCATATAAAAGACTTTTACATGGCTTGCCAAGAGGTCGCATATAGCGATAATTTCTTAATACAACTTTTTCCTCGCAGCCTAGGAGCCATGGGATTGGAATGGTTTTATAGCATACCCAAGGGCTCCATTACAACATGGCCCGCGCTAGCAGAAAATTTGTAAGCCATTACTCCTATAATATGGAGAGTGACATCACAATGAATGATTTATGCAACACAAAACAAAAACCCAATGAGACATTTGCAGGATTTTTACAACGATGACATGGGTTAGCTAGTTGTTTTCCTTGTGCCTTACTAGAAAAATAGTTAGTGAGCATATTTGTTCCTAACTTAAACCCAAGAATATCCTTTCACTTACAAATGCATCGGGGTCAAACTTTGAGGAAGTCATAGAGAAAGGTAGTCAAATTGAAAAAGTGCTCATTGCTAAGGGCACGCTTAAACTTATTACTAAAAATAAACACAAAGCTAAATCCATAGACAAACCTAAATTCTTCAATAAGAATAAACATGTTGTTGGTGATGTCATTACAGAGACTCCAAGAGAGTCCAAACCGTATGAGACATGCCCACTCTTAAAAATTTCATGAGGCCTCATCCCAAAGTGCCTACAAAACGTACATTCACATCCTTGACAGAATCTTTATCTACCATCCTAAAACAATTAGATGGTGTAAAGATGGTAGAATATCCAACTGCCATAATACCATATCCGGAAGATGCTCCAAAACCGGTTTGGTTCAAAGACAATGAATATTACGACTTCCACCATGTTAAAGGACACAAAACGGATAGATGTTTGAGATTACGCCATTATATCCAAGACCTCATAGAGGAAGGGAAGATTTTTGTGAGTCTCCCCTGAGACCGGGAAAAGTTCAAATGAAAAAATGGGTATTTACAAGGAACCTTTTCCTGACCATGTAGATAAGAAGAAAAGAAAACCAGATCAAGGGAAAACTTCCAACGACTATAGGACTGCTGCCTATGTGTACCCTACAAATGATAGTCCTTATGATTCCCTCATTAGATGCATTAACTCATCTAATGAACAGATCAACACCATTTGGATTTTAGAAAAGAGCTACATAGTCGGACAAGACGTGCCCGCTTAATCATACTAGATCCTGTGCCTACCCCTCAGGAAAGTATAACTTAATAGAGCAGTTAGAGAAAATGCCCGCTACTAAAATATCTATTCTTGATCTCCTCAAGATCTCTAATGCCCATAAGAACATACTGTATAAAAATTTGCAAAGTTCAGGGGTTCCACGGAGATAGATCCCACGAACCTTCAAGCCATGATTGCATGCTTAGATACCAATGATCATATTACTTTTGATCACACTGCAATCCCGCATAACAACCTAGAGCATAACTTGCCATTGTATCTCGAAGTGGTGGTTACCCATCACAAAATCAAAAGAGTACTTATAGATGGGGGATCTGGTCTGAATATTTGACCTTAAAGTTGGTAAAGCAGCTAGGCCATTCAAAAATAGAGCTGGGTGCCAAGACTATCACAATCACAACATATGACAATGAAGAGAAGAGAGAGTCGGCGGGGGACTATAGTGGTTCTCATGGAGGTAGGACCAACATGTCACGACACAACGTTTCATGTCCTTGACTTGGACCTTCCGTACAACATGCTCTTGGGATGCCCATGGATCCATGCCATGTAAGCTATTCCATCAACTTTTCATCAGTGCATCAAGTTATGTCATGAAGGGCAAGTGATTACCATTTTGGGTGACCCTAGAACCTTTCACACATTGTAGAGGCTTGTGCAGGTTTTTCTCAGTGTGCACTTATGAATGTCCTTCTGCGGATGTTGTTGTCCCTCTACAAATGGAGGCCATAAAAAATGAATAGATTCAGAGTCTCTCACGCCTTTCAATCAAGATTTTCCCTCATTGGTCAATCCATTTGCTTCATGGGAGGCCACATCAGCAAAATATGGCCCAAGTAGGCCATTCACTCTTGAGTAGGCTCTGTTGATATCAAACTTATCAGTATCCCCTAGGACAAGGGGTAAGCCTTATTTTCAGTTCAAGAGCACCCGCGAACAATGTCCTAAACCATTGGAAAAATTTTCCATAGTGGCCTCCTATATGAGGAGAAAATGTTAGAGGACCCTACCAACAGAGTGCCAGAAGGCACCATGGCTTCATGCAATCAAGCACCTCAATACATCAAAGGTCCTCGCATGATGTTTGTCATGGGCTATAGCGGGTTTGGATGTGGCATTAATGCACAAGGCCGGTTGGAGCCTATCCCTATCCCTCATTTTAAAACTGATAAACATGGCCTTGGAATAAGGCCCCATGATGCTCTACCTTCTGAGAATGACGCCACCTCTTCTGAACGTGAGGATGTTTCATCTCATTCTGATAGTGACGCAGATTCCCAATGTAGCCTTTACGAGGACCTTGCCTCTACATGAACCTATTCCCAATACGTCGGTCCTTACCTTATCCGAATCCATCCCCTAGATAAATGTCCATAGTAGCCCTTGTATATCCTGAACTTATAGATTGGGATCAACAACTTCACGTGCCATTGGATTTCTTTGAAAATGATGAGGCATTCATGTAGAGTTCATGGGGCTCAGGGACTTTATTCTGGCCAGATGGAGACCACAAGAAAGGATTTAAGATTCAACTAGACACTGTGCCTATTTTGGGGAAGAAGCAGAGATGTGTGGATGGTTGAATAAAAAGGTTGTAACTAAAAGTATACCTACTTTTGAGAAACCAAGCAAGAAGGCTCAATGGAAATCCCATAGTGACAGACTCTTTGATAAGCTCATAGACAAACAAAATGAAGAGTCTAAAGATGAAGTGATTTATCCATTCAAAGATGATCATGAACTACCACAGGAGGTCGATCTTACTCTTCCCCCTGATCCTACGTGGATGGAAGATGCTTCTAAAATGCTTATTGAGGAAACAATCAATGTCAACATTGGCTCAGAGGAGCAACCTAGAATAGTCAAGTTGGGAGCTTCACTCTCAGCTTAGGAACAAAAGACCTTTGTAGAGCTCTTAAAAGAATACGTGGACATATTCACGTGGACATATGCAGATATGCCTAGTTTGGACCTCGAGCTAGTTGTGCACAACCTCATTTGTGCACCCAGATGCCAAACCAATCAAACAAAAGTTGAGAAAGATGCATCCTAAAGTGGCACTCTTGGTCAAAGAAGAATTAGAAAAGCTATTAGCTATGGATTTCATTAAACCTATTGACTATTTAGAATGGATCTCTAACATAGTCCCAGTACAGAAAAAACCTGTTGGAATAAGGATCTACATGGATTTCCATGACATCAACAAAGCATGTCCAAAAGATGATTTTCCCCTACCTAACATCGACATGATAGTCGATTCAACCATGGTATGAAATGTTGTCCTTGATGGATGGTTTTTCAGGTTATAACCAGATATGAATTACGGAGGAAGATCAACATAAGACAACATTCATCACCCCTTGGGGAACATTTTCTACAAAGTCATGCCCTTCGGGCTTAAGAATGTTGGGGCTACTTATCAGCGGGCCATGACAGTTATTTTCCATGATATGATAAGTGACATCATGGAGGATTATGTTGATGATATCCTAGCAAAATCCAAAAGTAGAAAAGAACACCCTGAAGTGTTGAGGCGTATCTTTCAGCGTCTAAGAGATTATAAGGTTCATTTGAACCCTAAGAAATGTGTCTTCGGTGTTTTATCAGAAAACTCCTAGGGTTCATTGTCTCACAAAGAGGGATTGAAGTGGATCCTGCAAAGGTTACGGCTATCACAGAAATGCCACCACCTACCACTCTCAAGCAAGCTAAGGAGTCTACAAGGAAAGATTCAGGCAATCCGTCACTTTATCTCACAACTTGCGGATAAGTGCCACCCCTTTACTCATTTTCTCAAGAAAGATGTCACATTCAATTGGGGACCTGACTGTCAGAAAGCCTTTGCTACTCAAACAGTACTTGTCCAGCCCACTTGTACTAATGCCACCTACCCCCAGTGAACCTCTCCTCTTATACATTTCTGCTACCCAGTTTTCCATTGGTGCATTACTTTCCCAATATGACTTAGCCCATAAAGAGAGAGCAGTTTACTATCTTAGCTACACCTTGATCGCATATGAGTTGAATTATCCCCAAATAGAAAAGGCCTGCTTAGCGGTTGTCTTCACATTTCAAAAGCTTCACCATTATCTCTTAAATAATAAAACCAAGCTCATATCCAAAGTTGACCCTCTCAAGTACCTTTTATCCAAACCTACCCTCACAGGCCGAATGGCTAATTGGATCATTCTCCTGAGTGAATTTGATATCAAGTTTGTGAATCAGAAGTCTTTAAAAGGACAAGTATTGGTTGATCGATTGGGCGTAAGCTCCTCTCCCAGGAATGGAACCTTTATGCTTAGATTTACCAGATGCATCTATGATGTATATTGAGGAATCCATAGAATGGCAGGTTCATTTTGATGGATCTTTTACCTTCCATGGATCCGAGCAGGAGTGGTGCTCATCACTCCAACAGGTGATGTCATACCATGAGCATTCCGGTTGGGATTCCCATGTACAAATAACATTGCAGAGTACAAAGCACTCATCGCTGGCCTCAAGCTAGCTATTACATGGAACATCAGACAACTATGAGTCATTGGGACTCTCAACTTATCATAAAATAGGTTAATGATGAGTACAAGGTTAAAGATGAGAAGCTTATTCCATATAAGAAAATGGTTGAAACTTTGAAGGAATATTTCACACAAGTCATATTTGAACAAAAACCAAGGTCGCATAATAGATCCGTGGATGCTATGGCTACTATTGGGTCTCTCTTACACATAACACCTGAAGAAAGCAAGATGCCTTTCTTCATGGAACATTTACAGGTACTTGCATATGATATGTCGAGTCATGTTTGGCATGTGAAGTTGTTGGTCCTTTATCCCCTTGGTATGACCCTATCTTCCAATACCTACAAGATGGCACTTTTCCCCCTGACATCACCCATTCTGAAAAGAAAGCCCTTATTCACCGCATAGCCCATTATACCCTCCTAGGAGGTACCCTTTATCATCGTGGCTACGATGGGAATCTACTTCATTGTTTGGATGTTATTGATTCTATCCACAATTAAGGAAGTACATAGTGGTATTTGTGGAGCACATACTAGTGGCATGGTCTTAGCTAAAAAGCTATTGAGAGTAGGCTATTATTGGCCTACCATGGAATCTGATTGTTGCAACTTCATCAAGAAGTGTGAGCTATGCCAAAATATGGAAATTTAATACATGCACCAACAAGCCTTACAACCTATTACAACACCTTGGCCATTCTCTAAATGGGGCCTGGATCTCATAGGGAAGCTCCATCCTTCTTCATCAAACGGTCATACTCACATCATCACTACCACCAAATACTTTACCAAATGGGTAGAGGTTGTCCCTCTTACCTATGTCACCGGTGCACAGATTTCAAAATTCATCATGAACCATCTCATATGCCATTACAGGATCCCCTCGGCCATTGTCACTGATAATGGTAAATCCTTCAAAAATAAAATGGTTAAAACATTGTGTCAATGCTTCCATATCCAACTTAAGTGGTCTACCCCTTATTACCCTCAAGGTAATGGATAGGTAGAAGCCACCAATAAGACCCTTGTATGGATTATGGAGAAAATGGTCAGTAAACCGGCCGTAATTGGCATCTGCAGATACATCCCGCCCTCTGGGCCTATCGTACTTCCATCCACTCCTACTGGTGTGACCCCTTATTCACTTGTCTATGGCACTGAAGCCATCATACCTTTGGAAGTGGAGCTTCCTCTCCGAGAATATCTCTCAGAGACTATCTTGATAAAGATGAAGACTACAGAGTTGCTCGCCTAGCAGAGTTAGAACTATTAGATGAAAGGCATATCAGAGCGCTCAATCACCTAAAAGTTTATCAAATGAGTGTCCAGAGGATATAAAAATGCATCATTCATCGGGAATTTGATGTAGGAGATCTAGTTCTCAAAGAAAATCAGAAGAACACCGTCAAAGACAGAGAAAAGAAAGGAAAGTTCGAGGCTAACTAGTTAGGTCCTTATGTTGTAATTACAAAATATGGATCAGAGCCTACAAACTTGCATATTCAGATGGTGAAGAGCTTCCAGAACCTATGAATGCCATGCACTTAAAGCGGTTCTACGCTTAAGCATGATGAGAATATCAAATAAGAACTAAAAATTGGAAAACAAAGAAAAAACAAGCAAAAAAATGGAAAAATGAGAAAATAGTAAAGAAAAAGCAGGTCATCCTCATGTGAAAACCACACAATTGTGGCAGCAGTGGGCAAGGTCTTTGAGTGAAAACCAATTTTTGGTGCTCAAGGAAGATTCACTCGGACACAAGTTACTCTTACGGAAGGACGGGTAATCATTACCACTTTTTAGATACGACCTTTTCTGCTAGGTCTAGGAACCCTACTAGGACCACCTTTGCCTTGCCATGATCTGGTTTGTTTGCTCTTATATCTGCATGGAGGACATCACCTTTGTATACTCCCATCTAATGCTGAGCATGAAAGTACCATTGTCATCTTCTCACACATACGCATGTGGCATTCTACCTTTTGTATATTCCCACATCATCGCTGGGGCATCCACTGCTTCTTTGTTCTTGTACATTGCTTTCAAAACATGACCTTGAAAATACAAAAACATTCGGAAAATGATACACAAAAATCTAAACATCTGAAAATTTCCCTTTTCAGGGATAAAGCTACATTCATCTCACAATGTTATCTTTGGGAAACCTAGACAAAATGGAAAAACGTAGCTGTGAAAACTTATCTTTTTAGATAAACCCAAAAACATTAGAAAATATGTCAATGTTGTCCCACAAAAACAAAGTAGTGCTTTAATTACTTTTAGTTGTTGGTTTGTATAGTTTTGATGTACTTAGTCCGTTGATTTGTTGGTTCTTTAATGGATCATTTTCTTATCTAATTTTGAATCTTGTTTGATTTAAATTATGTATTGCATTACATACATTTGAGAGCTCTCATGCTTGTAAACAATTGTTGTAGGCTTCTTTGTTTGTTATGTGCATCTTTTTAGGTTCATTTTTACTTGCTTAGATTAGATCTCATTTTAATCTCTTGTTAAGTTTTTGCATGTGTTTGTTTAGTAGTAGTTTGTTGTATGTGTATATTTGTTTAGTTTTGTTAACTTTTTCTTGTGTGTTTTTGCACATAGTTGTTTGTTATCACATCTATCATCTATCATTTCATCACATTTCTAACATCATTCACTACATCATATATATACAAAAATGCTAAGTATTACATCATGCATGTATGCTAAGCTAATCATCAAATATCGTATCATCAATGGGGGCAAGAGGGGTTGCGCATAATCACAAATCTATCCCCCCACACCAATATCATCTAGTATCATCCCAAGTGCTAGCATAAAAACTCAGAAATAACTCATGAATCCAAAACATGTGGTGCTATATACAGATACATCATCAAATATGAAAGTAGGAAATATACATTTCTAAATCTAAGATATGCCACATACATAAAGGAAAGAAAAAACATACATCATAAATCCATCATAGAATGATACATCAAATGTCCATATATACATGTATAACTATCCAGGTCAATACTCAAAATAATACATCATCGATACAATGTGCCATCAAAAAGGGGCATGCATAAAAAAGAATCGAGCCTTCATCACGAGGCATCATCAAAATAATGGTATACACAACTATACATCAAAATCAGCCTTCATAAGAGGCATGTATACAAAATATATGTACAAAAAAATGTAGAGCTCAACCACAACTCTCCCTCACCTGGGGCTCCCAGGTCTATCACCTGGTCAATGGAATAATGGTGGCTATGATGGACCTGCACTAGGGAGCACCACCAAACTGTCTAGATGGCCCCTGTCCAGCCAGGCTCTCTGGCATAGGCTACCTAACTGATCTCGATTGAATGGCCTGATCTCCATGACCTGGAACCTATCACACTAGCCTCTGACTACTGAAATGAGACTACTCACTGACCTACCAGAACTACCTTAAGTAGGCAGTCCTATAATACATAGCCTCACCACCGGATCTCATGGCATCTCGTATCAAGTCTACATCTCCAGAAGTGAGAGCTGCTATGTAGGGCGGCATCTCACTGCTTGCCTGATCAAACTACCAACATCAGCCTAGGCCTATCTCAAGGCAGCAACCTCTCGATCTCTCTCTATAGTAATAACCTACACCTGGGCTCGTGCCTGATCTCTCTGTGTAAGATAGCCCTATGACTGTGCCTGTGCATGGTCCCTCTGGGAAACAACCATCCACACCTGAGTCTGGGACTGTGTAGGAGGCTCAATATCTGAGCACCCTGTGCGGCCATCTCTCATCTGACTCTACCATGAGCACTATCACTGCCTCCGGTGGCAATCGTGCCCTAGCCTGATCCCTCTCTATTGTCAACATCTACACCTGGGTGAGAGCCTGATCTCACTCTGCTTGAGGGGGCCTGTACTTGGGTCCTCACTGTGTCTCTCTCACCAGCCACATGTAACTATACAACAATGGCTACCTCAGAATCGCTACTAAAGAAGAGCACTCGCTACCCACACCAAGCTTTACTACTCTCTCTGGAATATCAAAAAGGTGGCCCCCTACTCTGTAATACTGTTTGAAGAGGGGTATAAATCCCCACTGGAATGCCCACTGGGGGCAAACTCTATGTCCACGGCCCTATATACCTATCTCAGCCTGGGCCTAGGGCCCTTGTCCCTATGGCTGCTTGTGGTATGGGACCATGTCCCCTACCTCTAACATGTTGGTGCGCATCGGCCCACCCTCATCATCATCATCATCATCACTATCATCTCCACCCTCACCACCACTAGGAGGCCCCACTAGAGGAGGTCTCACGCCGACATCATACGCCACTCTAGGAATGCTCAAATGGTGCAGGAGCACACCATGGTACCATGGCCCATACTCCAACGTAGTGCCCGGATCTCTAATCTGCTCAGTGGCACCCAAAATAGGTGCCACCTGTCAAAAAACTAGCCAGTGCTCTGATCATGGGAAATCTATGGACCCATATCAAAATGCTCTCTAGCTCTACGAGCATACCATCTATCTGGCCCAGGAACATCCTGGGTAAGGCCAAACTACCTCTAGCACATCGATCTACTCTATATAACTCCCGCATATAGCTGCGGCTGCCCAAGATAAAATGCTCAATGGTAGCAGTGTTGAGCTCTAAACCATCCTCTGGCCACTGAAAATGTCTATAAGGCCTCCATACAATGGAAGCCTACACAACTCATCCAACTCACACTGTAGTGGTATGTAACTCCCATGAAGGTCACATCATCCCCTGCCGGGACCCAACCCATCGTAGAAGGCTCGTTGGGAGCCCAAACTCTCAGAACACCTAAGGGGTGACCAATGGCAATGTGGTCCCATGCCCAAATCTGTAGCAAGCGAGTAGGTCCTACCATCTTCTGATGGTAGTATGTGATCAAATGAAGGTCCCAGTATAGATGTGTGCTAGAATGCACTGACCCCAGCAGTAGGTCTCTCCCTCCACCAAACCAAGAATCACTCCCAGGAGTCCAAGCGGAAATGAAGCACCAGTCTTGTCAGGGAGTAGAACTCCACTGACAAGAGCCATCATATAGACCACTACTCGGTCTAACTCTGGATCATCTATACATCGGATAGTCTGATGGACATCCCACGCCGTGGTATAGTAGGAACACCAAAAAAATGTATGATATGACACTGAATGTCGGTCCAATGGCTCGTAGTCTCGATAAGTTGTCCCTGAATCGGGACCCGCATGATGCGCCATACATCCTCCAAGGTAATGGTGATCTCCCAGTCGGGAGGTGAAAGCACTTGGCTCTCATGTTGTGCCATCATCTCTCTATATGGCCATCAAAAGGCCATGATCTAAAGTATCTGTGGCATCTCTGCCACATGAGACCATCATCACATGTGTAAAGACTCACCAGGGTCACTCTATCATCATCATCAAACTACGCCTCTATCATAGCTAATCGGCATAGTGCTCATGAGTCTGAAGAATGGGTAACATACGCTACAAAATCAACACAAGTGTTAGGCATCTAACATTTCTATATATTTTTCTAAGGAAAAATAATTCTTTTAATGCATCTAACTTACTAATTATTCTTTTCTTCTAAAATAATCTCACCTTTATTCTTCTATACTTGGCTATTTTTCTAGCCAAATGTCTTTTCTCACTTCATTCTAGCACATACACACCTCCTTTGCACCTGCACTTTGCCTAAACGATGCGTACACGCCCCTTGTGGATGCATACACGCACAACCCCTTTTCTCCTTTTTTGGTGCAGGCCATACAGGATGCATACACACCCAATATGATGCCTACATGCCCACTTCGATGCACACACGTGCGTGTGTGTGTCCATTCAAACCCTAACCGACGCATACGCACGCCCCTCTAACTTTTCTATGGATACACGTGTGTGTACCCACCTTTCCCAATGGATACATGCATGCATACCACTTCTTCCAAATAGGTATGCATACGCGTCCCTATCTCCCATGAATGGATGCACGTGTGCATTCATGTCTATTTTGATGCATGCGTGTGCATACCATCAAACCGAACACATACGCCCATGCACATGCATCAAAATTTCTCCTACCTACCCTAGAAAACCCTAAAAATGGCATTAAATGCATAATTAATAGGGGGTTAGGCCACTCACGAATGGTCCATCCACTGGGTCCCGCATGTACTCCCGATGTGATCCACGCGCCTCCTCATCCTCCTCGTATCCTCGCCATCTCACTCTAGGGCTCTCACTTTCACTCACGGTAAAAATTTGCAAAGGCTCTGGTAGAAATGAATTGGTCGTGATTGTTTTACCGACCCCAGGTGAGTATATTAACCCATCGCGATGCCCCTGGGGCATGTTTTCTCCACCGTGATCATTCTAACCTTCTTCTATCCTTGTGTGATAATTATTTTTGTATTAAAATAATTATTTTTACTAATTTTCACACGTTGGGGCACTTCGTGCCATCCAACGGTCACTTCTTCATCACACTGAGATAATTTACGAAAACTTTCGTGCACCTTTTCCCGCCTTTTCCTCTATTTTTCATCTATTTCCCCATCATGTGATAATTATTTACTAATTTATTTTAAATAAATTATTCTCAACCCATCTTTCTTCTTGTGGGCATATATTCTAAGCTTTTTGACAAGCTTTGCCTTCCCACTATCACCCTTACACGTATATTTTTAGAAGATCTTTGATCTTTTGAAATTCTTCTACCGATCAAAACTTAAAAAAAAAAAAAAAATTCACAAAAATATTTAAAAACAACAAAAATATTGAAAATATCAAAAATGGCTCAAAATTGGTTAAACCGATCATCTACGGCTGAAATCTATGTCTATTACATGGCACTCATCCCAAATCTTGCTGACATTTTCAAATTTTGAAACAACAATGACTCACGCATCACCAAAATCTTCAATCACCTACACAAGCTATGTTTCTTACTTCGTCTATACTCTGGGGCACTATCAATTTCCTGGTACTATTTTCATCATGCACATTACTTTTTCATAGGACCCAAGTGTCCTCCATCTTCCCCTTGCATAATACACCTTGCTTGGGGCATCATTCTTCACCCTTGTCATTTATCAAAACATTTGGGACTTCATCTCGATAACAAAATATTTGTGCAACTATCTTGAACGTTGTTGGTTTAAGTGTGTGTGATTGTACTTATTTCCCTGTCAGGTGATTCTTTTTATTTCTCGTATTGCATTGCATTCATGTATGTTGCATGGAGTTGGTCATTTTTAAGCACAAGATGGTTGTTTGTATCTTGGCTTTTCATGTCATTTTACGCTTCCATCGCATGCTCACATTTTAATAAGGACCCATGAGGAGGATTCTAAGCATTATGATGATTAAGTATTGTTAGCAATTGATTTGCGGATAGCTCAATATCCCTTTTTCTTCTAGTTTCTCATCTTCTCTTGAGCACTTTTCTTTCTATTTGTTTCTTTTTTCGATCATCGATCGAGTTTCTTCATCACCCCATCGACACTCGAGGGGGCATTCATCATCCTTCATCCTATTAATTTTTCTTCTACCCCTTCAAAAAAATTCTACTTGTTTGCGTTTGTCTACTTTCTTTGAAGTGACGTAGCTTACATCACCTCAAAGAGGGGAAATGTAGACACCTGTAGTTTGATCAATACACTATTATTTCTAATGGTGCACTAACACTTCTTCCCTTTGCAAATTGATGGCACACCCACCAATTAGACCTATCTAACTCCCCTCTTACGACACCCTTTTGGTCATTTTTCCTCTTATAAACCATTTAAACAGGTTGTTATAGCCTCGTTCTAACTACATTAGCTTCTTATTCTCTTCTAGCTTGCTTCTATTAGCTCCCGGAAGATCAATCCACTTCGTTGGATTGATTAAGCCCTTCAAAACCCTTCCAGAACCCTAATCACTCTCTAAGAGATTAATTAGTCTAACCTAGGTTAAATACCTAAACATAGTCAAATCACACTTTGACTTGCTAAAAGTGCTTTTTGGACTTTAGCCTTTGTCCCACATGCACCCAAATCTCCCTTTTCTTCCAAACCAAAAACTATAAATAGGGCTATACCCCCTCCCTCATTTCCTAAGAATTCTCTCTTCTTCCTAGCATAAATTATAGCAATTTGTTTAGGCTTTAGTTTGTATTTCATCTTCTTCCATTTGAGCTAAAAGCATTTAATCTTGTATTTCATAGCATTAACATGGAGTAAAAGGGAAGATCCATTGGCCTTGAAGCCATTAATGGGGAGATCTCTTTCTCTTAACACATAAACTGAATGCTTAGATCCTCTTAGGTTCATTATTTCAAGCTTTCAAAGAATAGAGATTAACTTCATTTGCTTAGTTTGCATGTTTATTTCAAATTAATGTATGCAAAGAAGAAAACCTTGCTCATTTCTTATCACATGGTCCATTGATCAGATTGTTAAAAGCCTTTGGGGTTTCTTTAGAGATTCTTACCTAGACCTCCTTGTTTAGACATTCCTTTTTCATCACACTTCTGCTTTCGTACTTGTCTTCTCAAGTCATTTGGGAACAATGTATCCATGGTTCATGCTTTCCTTTGAATAAGAAACTTGGTGCTTATTCTTGGTGTACTCCTTTCTCTCTTTGTTCCATTAGGATTCAATTGCAAACATCTATATTCTTCTTTTCCAACCTGCATATTCTGATTCATCTTCAATGCTCCATTGTTAAGAAGTTCTCCTCATTCACTAGGTCTTTGGTCTTATTTCAGAAACTCTCCCATGCCTTATAAAATGGCATTTGATCCTCATGTTCCTCTTAATCATGTTCAATGTATTATACATTGTAAAAACATCATCCCCATAATCCCGATTACCATCACATTAATCATCATTCTTACTTGTTTGATGGCGTGTAGCTTGATCATATCATTCTTAATAATCTTTTCCTTGACTTCTTCTTCACTTGGGATGTTATCCAATGCATCATAGTAATCCATGTTCTCTGTCACACCTCCTTTTTCATTATGGAGGTCTTCATTCTTCCCATATTCCTCTTCAAGCTGGTCCTTGTAGATGTCTTGTTCATCTCTCTCTATGGGTGTTTGGCTTGCACCATTATTCATATTCCTCAAGCCCTTAGGCTTAACCTGCATAAAAAGATTCTTGGACTTGCAAAACATAAATACACGTTTAGATACTAAAAATAGAGACAATAGTTTCTCCATGAGTGCTTCTTTCCTTGACACCCTTCTCTTATCCTTCTTTCCTTCCTTAAGTACTTGTTCTGGAACTTCTTATTCTTTATTGTTCTCTATAATGAGAACTTCTTTCACCACTTCTCCATCTTCACTAGGTGATCTAATTCTCTTCTCTCTCTTCATGAGTAGCTTCAATGGCCACTTCATTCTTTTCTTCATTCTCCACCCAACTCCTTGGGTTAGCATCTGCATCCTAGCTTCCATCATTGCTTCTATCTCTTAATTATTTCTCTTATCTGTCTTATCTCCTCCTCTTCTCTTTGGAGTTTCTCCTTTCTCTTTTTTTTCTTCTTTGTCTCTCTTCATATTATTTTTTTTTTTATAATTAAGGAACTTAACTATCTCTTTATCCATTTCTATCTCCATGATTAGATTCTTCTTATTTCTCTGAAAACAACATAAAACCTACTAACAACTTTCTTATGATTAATAAATCTAACTCAGATTTTGGAATTCATGAGTTCTTCTTGAAGCATACAGAGTTGATTATCTTCACAAAACACATTATTTACATTGAACTCAATGACATTGATAAGTCACATGTAATATTCTTTTGTCTTGATTTTGTACATCAAATCTCTACATTCATCAATACATTATCAGCAACATATATCAATCTCTTTACCAATCAATAGTCACATGTGCATACTAGCAAAAATAAGAAAACATAAAGGCATCAACCGCTTTGATACCAAAATGATGTACCATATTAACTCAACACATTGATCTTGGTCATACCACCCTACCAATAAACCCACAGTCCTTCAAATTGTATGATCAAGATTTTGTCCTTAATATGACCCCACCTAATCCATGTTCCTATTTTTGTCACCTTGCCAAAATTTGATCCATGTATATCATATTAAGGTCAAGTTCATGACTTCATACCACAAGGCGAGAATTTTCATGTCTAATATTGATTCCACTTTTAAGAAGTATTCACCTCACTAGATCACAAAAAAACCTTGTTCAAAGGTATCCAATGATATGTCACATACATTAGACCATTAAGACCATCAAACAAGGTTAGATCTCGTTATGCAAATGATGTATCAATCTTGAGGTCCTAAATAGGTCTCATAGGGAGTTTAATCTTATATGCTTTGTCCCACATGCTTGTTGTTCCAACATGCAATCATCCTAACCCATTAATAGGAACCCTCTAATAATGAAGAACTCAAATATACCCATGTTCCAATACAATTCCCTCTTTGATACTATAACAATTAATGTCACTTATATGAATTTGGGAAACACTACTAACCTTACCCTCAAGTATCCATAGTCATTCATAGATGGAGGCCTCTCGCCCCTTGAGCACTTCTAACCTTGTTATCTCCAATGTTTAGACATGATAAGACATCACTTGACAATGTTGTATTCACATATAGTTTGATCATGCATCAATATTCATGTGTTTCTTCATACTCTACCTAGGTTACTTTATAGCCCTGCACAAGCACCAATCAAGTATCGTTTCCAACCAAAAGTATTTTACACAATGGTCTTATGATTTCTAGCCTTTAAGAGCCTATTTCCCTTCAACTCTTGTCCATGGATTCCTTTACACTTTGCATGCACGAGTTTCTATGATCAACCATGTCTAACAAGAAGCTTTGGTCTTTTATGGGCTAATTAGTGAATGCATTAAAACTATGAATAAGGAAAGGATGAAATGGTTCACACCAGGACTAAGAATATGGATCCATCATACTTTATCTCTGAGAACACCATCTTCCTCTGCATTTTCTTATTAAGTCTTTAATGGTCTTTATATCCATGTTCTAGGAGTCTTCTTGTCTAGTAACTCTTAACTCAAACTCTTGGTTCATGATCTTACCCTTGGACTGTGATAATGGGATCTAAACATCTAGCACAAGGACCTCGTGTTGGGCCTTAGAGCATGTAAGAATTTGCATCTATGACTTCTTTTATAGGTATTTAGACTAAACATAGAGTATGAGTGTCCTTGGGGTCTAGAATAGGATTGTTAGGTAACAATAATGTAAAATAGAGTTCTCACTCCTATACAAACTTTATCAACACCTTATGACTGTCCCCAAATCATCATTCTAAAAATCCAAAGCCTTAAAACATGGAGGAACATCAAAATTTGGATTTATCCCTTGATCTCTGTTGATTCTGATACTTCTCCTACACAATTTAGATATAGCGTTAATAAATTTTGATGTCTAAATTAATTTAACACAAAATTTGGGGTCTTATTCTTTGCCATAGGACATAACTCTTCACAAAGTTTGAGCAGTTTTCAATAGTGGAGTCCAAAGATACAGAATGCCTAAATCGGGCTGAGAATACTCATTTGGCTATAAGAACCTTATGAAGCATCATCGAGAGTTCAAAAAAATGTGAGGGTTTTTATAATTATTTTCCTCAACTATTGGAATTCACAATCAAGTCCCAAGAACAAGTTTTAGTAGACCGAGGATTTCCTCTTTACCACCTGTCAAAC
This sequence comes from Taxus wallichiana var. yunnanensis, assembly GCA_018340775.1. Taxonomy (NCBI): domain Eukaryota; kingdom Viridiplantae; phylum Streptophyta; class Pinopsida; order Cupressales; family Taxaceae; genus Taxus; species Taxus wallichiana. The sequence goes on along the minus strand of CM031243.1, from coordinate 697,013,994 downwards.
CCTTGGTTGCACCCAGTCCTTAATAAACATGCAAATACATGCAATTAAAGATCTTCGGTTCATGGATCAAGCTTAATAACATTGTAAGCTATCAAAACACATGAAATAAAATAAGATTCAGCTCAATCAAAGCTCAAGGAACTTAAAACAATCTTTATTCTTTATATAAACTAGTCTTACAACATTTTCTCATGCATTCCTTGATTCTTGACTCCAAAAATCCACTGCTCCATGTTATATTTCTTTTGATTCTCTCTCTCTCACTGCTTGTATTCGACCTTTCCTACCCTTTTAATAGCTTGAATCATTTGTATTAGTCCTTATCAAGATCCTTAACTCCTATTTTGGGTGAGATTCTCAACCATGCATGCACAAGATAAGGAGTTTGTTGGTCAACTATGACCTTAGAGAACTAAACACAATATCCTAAGAAATCGTACTTCCCTCTTACATATTGAGACAACTCATAATCACCAAACAACTATTTTTATACTTTTACTCTCATAGAGAGTTATTACATCACAATTTGAATTGTTCAACTATGCTAATTTGGAGGGAAACACATTCAAACTTCTAAGAAAACAAATGCATGCCTTTCAAGGCTTATTCAACCCTATTTATGCTCTCCAAGCATCATGGAGGATGCTCTTGCATCATATTAGAAGCAAAATTGCTAAGGTTACATAGGTGTCGGGTTGTACATTCATTGTCCCCTCTTAAGTGGTTTACCTGACTATCTCCAGCTCTTCCCCATGTCAAAATTCTATGGATGCTCATTATCAAAAGTTGCAAGTAAACAGACTGATCCCTTAAAGGATAGTTGTTATGAAAGCATAAAAATTCAAAAGGTAGATTAACCCCTTGAAGGAAAACTATCATGCATATACTATCCCCGCCATTTGTTAAAAATAAAAAATAAAATAAAAAATAAATCACAAAGCAGACCACTCCCTCGAAGGATGGCTACTCCCTATATATCATGGTAGTGAAGGCTTCCCACATTGATCATCCTTCTATCTCATAAAGAAAAATCATAAAAATCTAAAGTAAGCATCCAAAGAAAGCTTCCCGCATCGATCAACTTTCTCATCCATAGAAACTTCCTACATTGATCAGTTTACATTTCCCCTCACCCAGAGCTGGGGCATAGACCTAGGGAAACCCACCTATGGAGAACATATTTTCCCACGTATAAGTCACATTTACACTCCTTTGTCATTCTACTTTAGGTTTATGAGTCCACTCTCCACCTTCTCTACATGGTCCTTGAAATAACTAACTATCATTGGTTATGTGTTAACACTTGTTATTGGCTACAAGTGCATTGCCTTAAGTGGCTCCCTTTCTTGTTTACCTCCAACAGGTTGAAGCATTGTTTCCTTGTATGATCCTTGTTACGATTATGTGTTGTTTCTCTCATTGTGCTCACCATTTATCGAGGTCACATTCTTGCATATCGTATCGAGGAATCATACCTTTTTGATGGCCCCTATCTATGCTTTCATACATATTATAGTCTAGTCATCCTTATCTTCTATATCATGATACATTCTCTTATGTGTTATATTAAAATTAAGATGCTTTCATCATGTGAGTATCTTCATGCATGATCAAAACTTACTTTGCACCCCATTCATTTACCGTCTACTAATACATTCTCTAGTTTGGGAGTCCTACTTGATCACCATTGCAGTTTGTGAATCCTACTTGAGGATATTTCTCATGAAGAATTCACTATCCTGTAACTCCTCATCCCCCACCATGGTCAACATGTCTTTGATCCATTGGTCCTCTCTCCTCATTTCTACTCATCCGCCACTTATCCCCACATCACCCTTCTCACCATTCTTGTCCCCTTTCACCACTATATGTATCTTCCTTCCATTTCTTCACAATTTTCCCTTTTCACTCTTCCACTTTCAGCTTGACAATCTTACTTAACCATCCATATAGTAAGGGAATCTTAGTTATGGTACATCTTCTTCCTAAAATCCTACCACCGTAGAAAATTCTCCATGATTTTCTCTTCCGTTGGACCACAATCACCACCACAAACATCTTTTCACTCCACCTCTTTTGCCTAACATTCTTGCCTCATCACTCCCACCACGTGGGCATCCCAATTAAGGATTCCCTTACAATCTACATTATACACCACATATCTCCCTCCATCCATTCATCTTACACTCCTTTGTTTCTTTCCTTCCTTGGTATCACCACCTCTCACCCCTCATTCCATTCTCACATACACCATTCCCTCTTTTCTTATTCTTCCTAGTATCCATCTTCTGCTTAGTAATCTTACTTATACGTGCTTGTAGTATGGAAAAATCACTCGAGGGTTCCCCTCCAGTCCACCTTGTCTAATCTTTCCCCACCTCCATCAATCACTCAGGTCATCGCTTACCTAACATAATTTCTTCCCATCATTCTTCTTCATCTCTAGCTTGGCGATTTTACTTAACCATTCACACAACATGACAATCTTACTTAAGAGTTTCTCTTAAGATTGATTTTCCATCGACCCTCCCCATCATATCAAATTTCCTCCACCCTATTTTTCCCTCCCCTCGACATCATTATCTTCTTTCACAAACCATTCTTGTCTTCCACCCTCCATTAACCATCACTATCGGTTTGACAATCTTACTTAACCACTCTTACAACATGATGATCTTACTTAAGAGTTCCTCTTAAGGAAGATTTGTCGATTGCATTCCCCATCATCATACATCCTCACCCTTCCCTTTTTCTCAGCATTCCCCATCATCACATCCTCTCACCCCCCCTTTCATTCTCACAAACTTCACCTCCTATTTTCCCACTCATCATCTCCATCATCCCTTGCTTGGAAATCTTACTTAATCACTTCTATCACCTGATTGTCTTACTTTAGGGTTTCCCTTAAGATAGACTTGTCATTCTGCACTTCACCCTCTACCAACTCATCATTCCTTCCATTGATCATTCCTTCCTCCTAGTCTCCCCTACCAACCAAATTTTCCTCCTACCATTATCCTTTCTCAATCTATCATATCATAAAGTGCATCCACCATCTTTAGTTTATCACCATATTCCTTTCCCCTATTTTCCCCTCCTTATTCTATCATCCTTCATACTATTTTCTGCCATTCTTTTGATGTCTTGTTTCTTCATTTTTAGCTCGTTCATCCTCATCCTCCGCATCCTCCTCTCTTGCCTCCATCTCAAATCACAAATCATCATTCCTCCTCTATTTACTCTTTCCACTCCATCTTCTCAAGTTCTCCCACATATCCACTCTCATGTCTAATTGCCACTATTGTTGGTCTCCCCCTAACATTATTTCATCATCATATTCCATTTCCATGCTAATAATTATTGTTGGTTGACCCCTAAAAATCACTCCGCATCATTCTCCACTTCCTTTCTCACTCTCTTCATCCTTATCCATATTTTTCCACTCCTTCCCCATCTTACACTAATAATAATTATTGTTGGTCTTCCCTAAAGCATACCTTCATTGGTATTTCCTCTTACTCCCCACTCCCTTTTAAATTTCTTTACTTTTCCTCTCATCCTTCACCAACAATAATTATTAGTGGTCTTCCCCTAACATTATTTAACTGACATTGCCTCTTCCATCATCTATTTTCTCCCTTCTCCTTCCTTGTCTCCACCTCCACCCTTTCTTGTCACTTCTTCACCACCTCTCCATCTTCCCTTCTCCCTTTTCAATATCTTTATTGTCTTCATCATATAACCTTTGTCTATTTTCTCGTAATCCTCTTATCCTCATCTCATACAATTATGAAGCTTTTCCATTCCATGTCATTCCTCCTTTCTTTCTTCTCACTACATTCCTAATACTACCCACTCTCCACATAATATCTCCATTCTTCATTCCCTTCCTTCTGCATCATTTTATCTGTTGTCCTCTTCTCCTTCCCAATCTTCATTCTTGTCTCTCTCTTTCTTTGCATCTTCTTCCTTTTTTTTTCTCATGCCTCCTTCTTACTTCCCCATTGTTGGCATGTCTCTTCCTCAAAGCATCTTATATTTTTTTAATTCTCCCACCTTCCACATGCATTTCCATGTGGTCTATACCATATTCCTTACCTTGGTCTTCCCGCGATAACTTGGTTCCTTCAATCTTCTCCCTGTATACACTCTGTCATCTCTTCTTTCCCCATTATTTTCACTATCCCCTCCCCTTCTTGTCTCTACCACCCCTACCCTTTTCCTTCATTTTGTACCCATTTCTCTTCCTTTCTCTAATCTTCTCCACATCTTCCTGATCTCTTCTCTAGTTTCTTTCTTTTCTCTATTCTATCATCTCTTTTGTATTCTTTAAATTCTTCATCTTCCTCATCTCCTCCATTTTTCCATAATTTCTCTCATCATCTTATTCACCTCCTTCATTGTATCTTTTCTATTCTACTACCTTCATTTCACACTTCTGCTCTCCCTTTTTCCTGATTTCACCCTCTACTCTGTCATCTTTTCTCATCTTGTCTCCTCCTTGTTTGTTCTTCCTCATTCCCTTCTCCTATCATCCTTCTCTATTATTCTCTTCCACCTCTTTTTCTCCTCCTCTCTGTCTTTGTCCCTCTATTCCACACCCTTGTCTTCCTCACCTCCTAGTTCTATAGTTTCTTTCTTTTCTTTGTTTCTATCATCTCTTTCCCCTTCTTTAAATTCTTCGTCTTCCTCATCTCCTCCATGTTTCCATCTTCATTATCTCCTTTATTTTTGCATCATTTCTCTCCCTTCATCTTCAACACCTTCCTTTCATCATGTATCTTTTCTACTCCACCGCCTTAATATTACACATCTCTCTCCCTTTTTATGCTTTCACCCTCTTCTTTGTCATCTTCTCTCTTCTCATCTCGTCTTCTTCGTGTTTGTCCTTAATCCTTTCCTCCCCTATAATCCTTCTATACTATTATCTTCCACCTCTTTCATTCCTTTTCTCCTCCACCACCACATTCACTTTGTTTCATACCCTTTTCTTCTTCATCTCTCGAATTTTCTTTAATCGTTCTTCACCTACCCATAATCAACCACTACTCCTGTCCATTCCCTTTTTTCTCTTCATTCTTGTCTCTCTCTTTCTTTACATCTTCTTCCGTTTTTTCCCTTGTTCTTTCTCCTTACTTCCCCATCATTACCATGTCTCTTCCTCAATGTCCAGTTTTTACCCCTTTATCATCCACATGCATCTCCATGCGGTTGGTACCAGTTTCTATTCCTTTCTTCTCCACATCTTCCTATTCCCTCCTAGTTTCTTTCTTTTCTCTGTTCTATCATCTCTTTAGTCTTCTTTAAATTCTTCATCCTCCTCATCCCTTCATTTTCCATCCTTCTCTCTCTTTATCTATCCATCCCTATTCCTTGTATACATTCTCTATTACAAGACCTTCGTTTTGCACCTCTCTCTCCCTTTTTCATAATTTCACCCTCGACTTTGTTATCTTTTCTCATCTTATCTCATCTCATCTCATCTTCTTCTTGTTTTTACTTCCTCATTCCCTTCTTCCTTTATCATCCTTCTCTATTCTTGAGTTGTGGAGATAAATTGCTTCCTGAAGTAGCATGTTTTACAAATTTTAGGTTTACACAAGAAACCAACATCGGTCAAGGAACGCGTCAATCACCTAGGAGGAACCAAAATCAGGTCGGCATCGGGAACTAACATCGATCAAGGAACTAATACCCGTCTACATCGAGGGAACCGATCGGTTTACTTGTGCATTTATGTTTTTATTTTAGACGCGTGATTAGATCCAACCTTTGATTAGAAGGTGATCTAAAGGTTGTAAATGCATAACTAAGGTGCCCTAAGTTTGTATAAGCTTATATAAGCTAGAAAACTAGGGTTAGAATATAAGGATAGAAGAAGAATGTTAATTCTCCTTGGTTGAAGATGAAGAAGAATAAAAAGAAGAAAAAGGTTGCATGAAGACAAGAGCTTCAATGGAGAGAAGTTGGACATAAGGAAATATCAGGCACATCTGAATGGTGAGAAGGTGGTTATGTCTTCTACTATATTTCCTTTATATTGTCTTGTCTAAATGTAATGGCTTGCATAGTATGCAAAGCACATAGTCTTTCATCTTGTAGATCCACATGGTGTTGTGAGATATTTTATTGTAGATCCAAAGGTTGTTGTGAGATCTTGTATTGTAGATCCATGAGATCATGCTTTGTATTATTGGTCCATAGGAATCTAGTATTGTAGCTCATTGGAGAGCTTGCGAGTCTTGGATAATATCCAGGATATAGTAGAGGAGGTTATCTTCTTGTATGCACACGTTGATGCGGTGAGATGGAGGAGAGACTTACTTCTTGGTGCACAAATCTGGTGTCACATTGGTAGACCCTTGTGAGAGGTCTTGTTTGCAAATTCACATGAGAGATTAGTTGCGATTCAAAGATGCAATAGTTCCTATTTATGTGATATCTCTGATGGTTTGGAGGCACGGTTGTAGCGCACTCATGTAGATCTATTTAGAGATTTGGAGAAGAGGAGATACTCTTGGAGAGATGCATTATACTCTCATATTGAAGAGTTGGTTTGTACTCTTGTTATATTATATATACGAGATATCTATCTTTGGTGGACGTATCCCACATTGGGTGAACCACGGTACATGTTGTGTTATGTGTGTGTACTTTGTTTTGATTTGGATTGTTACTGGTTTATAATTCCACTCACTTTGTAGATTTTGGGGAGTTGTTTAGATCCTGTGTGCATGATTTTGTTTGTTATTGAATCATAGCACAATTTCATAGTCCCTAATTCCTAACAATTGGTATAAGAGCTTGGTTATTTCAAAACAAAGTTTTGCTTCAATATATTATTAATGATTTCTTGACAGTGTATGAGAGTAGTGGTTATTTTTTTCGTGATGTGAAAATCATAGGAAGAAATTTAAATCTCAAGTGGAAGCTAGAAATGTGAGGTTGTTGGAGAATACGGTGAGACCAACGTCGCTTAGGTGGTAATCGGCGTCGACAGGGTGACCGTGGTCGATTACATGGGTGATCGTGGTCGATTCTTGGGCAACTTTGGCTTTAAACATAAAATCACGAGATCTAAAGAAATTGAGAGATGCATGGAATGTGTCTTGTTTGCTGAGGTGTCCTTGGTTCTTGGAGGCACAAGCATGTTGGTCAGATTGATTCGGGTTACAGAGGTATGGTTTTATCTTGGTATTGTAGTGCTTGTATGTTTTGGTTGCACATGCATGGTTTAGAATTATAGATCTGAGTATGAGATAGAGGAGCAGTTATGCATCCTTGGTGTAGTTTGCATAGGCTTGGTAGAGAGGCGAATATAACATAGAACAAAGGTGAGGTTTCCATTAGAGAAGCATGTTCTTAGTTTGAAGATGTGATTAAGTATCTTAGTGTTAGTAAGGTGATGTATTTCATCTTGATGCTTTTTTATATTGCATGGATTATTGTTGTAATGTTTTTGTATGAGATTTAGGTGCTTCTTGAAATGATTGGCTTAAGCACAACTATCAGATTTGGTTAGAGTATGCACCTAGTTTGGTGTATTATACCAACTTTGTAGCATTATGTTTATTCCAGCTACACTGACATTTAGTGTCCTTGTGGCAGTGAATATGTACTAGGTTTTTGCAGTAGGAGATGACATGGATGGTTTAATGTAATGTTTTGGAGGATCGAGTTTCTTGCATTGAGTGTACATGGAAAAAACGGTGTAGATCACTTCAATGTTTGAATCAGAAAGAGGATGGAGTTGGCTTGGTTAGTCTAGTGATACTTTGGGTCAGGTATCTCTATATGGTTCATGTTTTATTTCTTTCGTTTGAAGCAATTGGTATTATGTTTGGATTGTGTGCACAAGTAAAATTTTGCACCATGGATATTCAACGGATTTGAATTTTATTTCAGGATGTGTTGGAATCTTGAGGACAAGGGTATCTAGTCTAAGGATGAGATCCTCAATAAAAATTCACAATTAGACACACAGTTGTAGGTAACGAGAGATGTTAGTACACATGGATGAAAAGAAGGTGATTCACCTACTTCACAAGAAGTCCAAACTTCTGTGATGTAGAAGTATTCTTTGTTAAGAAGGGAATCAGGTTTATATTTCTTTCATCTGGTTTTATTTCTCACTAATATATATTGGAGCTTTTGAGCTTGTTATCAAAAGCAGTGCAAGGGAGTTCATGTTGAGTGGGAGCAAGCCATGATTATTGGCATTACAAGTTGGACACAAATGCATGTGTAGAGTGAGAGGAGTATGCTACTATTCAGAGTGGTGTGAAGGCACAAGTTGTTTTAGAGGATAATCACGATTTTACAAGTATTTTTTGTTCATTATATGGTGATGTCACTTTTGATTTTATTTTGTGGTGTCTGGATATCCCTATGGGATGGCAGTTGATGGTTGATTTAGCTAGGTTTAGATGATAGAGAAAGTTTTGAGTTTGAAGGGTGGAAAAAGAAAGAAATTTGTTTGTTATAGAGTAGACCGCGTTGGTCATCTAAGAATTGTGGTTGGTCAAGCGTTGACCGATGTTGGTTGGGCAACCTTGGTTGGTTAGGCTATAGGATCAACAACAATGTTTATTTACCATTTTTGGATGGTGCCCTTGTTTGCTTTCATCTTGGATGGTTGTGTAGAGTATGTTGATGACATGTTTACTGGTATTTGCACTATTTTTTAGTAGCATGGTTTAACATGGTTGTTTATTGTTGAAATTGATGAGCACATGATTCATATTTGGCTTTGGAGTTAGTCGGTGATAGACTTAAAGATTCCGGAGAGCTGGTGATATGGATGGATGTACATGGTGAGTTTGTACATGTGTATAGATTATGTTTTTTGAGTCTATGATGATGCAGATATTTGTTTTACACATGGATGCCTATGAGCATGGTTTAGATGCCCTTAGCATGAGTAGGGGGTGTTTGTATTTCCTCTTATTACTATGTGATACTCATGATAGATATTTTCATCTAGATATTTGTCTTGGACATGCAAGTTTTTATGTAGGATTGGATTTATAAAATGCGGTGTTTGGATTCTTTGAGTTATGCGGTGTTGTGATTGATAACCCATTAGTTGCATGTAGAACTCATTTGGGTTGTATTTTCCTAGGATCTTGTTCTTTCTTATACACATTCCAGTTGACTTGTCTTTGGTCAGGTTGTATTGGTGGTTGTATGGAGACATGGATAGGTGGTTAGAGAACATGGTTGGTATGGCTATGGTTGTGATTGAAGCTTAATAATTCAGTTTGAGTGGGAGCTCTTGTAGGCATAATTAGTCATGGTGACTTAGTTGCATGAGAGGTGTGGTGTTATGATTCAGTGGGATCTTGATGTATGGATAGCTTGGGTATCGCGGATCGGTAGAAGCTTCGTGTAGGTATATGGTAAGTCATGGTTTGTTATCTTCTGTGTTTTAGAAGATGGTTTAATATTCTTGATTGCTTGAGAGAATTTGTTGAAGTAAAGAATAGATGGTATTCACAATATGTAGAGGAAAATGATGTACATGTATAAGTATAAGTTCACCAATTTATCTCCAAGTGGGAGATTGTTGAGTTGTGGAGCTAAATTACTTCACAAATAGCATGTTTTACAACTTTCGAGTCTACACAATAACCGGTGTCGATCGAGGCGAACCGACATCGGTCACACCGGGAGGAACCAACACCGGTCGTGAATCGTGACACCGATTAACATTAGGGATTCGACACCGGTCGGTATTAGGGCCGGCACGAGTTAGGGAATCGGGAACACTTGTTACCTATGTGTTTATGTTTTTATTTTAGCTCGCGGATTAGATCTAACCTTTGATTAGAAGGTGATCCAAAGTTTGTAAATGCATACCTAAGTGCGCCCTAAGTTTGTATAAGCTTATATAAGATATAAAACTAGGCTTAGAACATAAGGATAAAGGAAGCATGTTAATTCTCCTTAGTTAAAGATGAAGAAGAAGAAAAAGAAAAAGAAGAAAAGGTTGCATAGAAGACAAAGCTTCATGAAGAGAAGCTGGTGGGAAGGAAATAACAGTACATATGAATGGTGAGAAGGTGGTTATGTCTTCTATTGTATTTCCTTTGTATTGTCTTGTCTCAATGTAATGGCTTGCATAGTATGAAAAGCACATAGTCTTTCATCTTGTAGATCCACATGTTGTTGTGAGATCTTGTATTGTAGATCCAGCATGTTGTTGTGAGATCTTGTATTATATATCCATGAGATCATGTTGTATTGTTGGTCCATAGGAATATAGTATTGTAGCTTGTTGAAGAGCTTGTGAGTACTAGATAGTATCCAAATATAGTAGAGGAGGTTATCTTCTTGTATGCACAGGTTGATGCAGTGAGATGGAGGAGATACTTACTTCTTGGTGCACAAATATGGTTACACATTGGTAGACCCTTGTAAGAGGTCTTACTTGAAAATTCACGGAGAATTTGGTTGTAGTTCGAGAGATGTAGTAGTTCTTGGTTATGTGATATATCTGATGGTTTGGAGGCACGGATTGTAGTGCACTCATGTAGATCTATTTAGAGATTTGGAGGAGAGGAGATACTCTTTGAGAGATGCATTATACTCTTGTATTGAAGAGTTGGTTTGTACTCTTGTTGTTATATTATGTATACGAGATCTCTATATTTGGTGGATGTAGCCCACATTGGGTGAATCATGGTACATGATGTGTTATGTGTGTGTACTTTGTTTTGATTTGGATTGTTCTAGTTTATACTTCCCTATCTGTAGATTTTGGGGAGTTGTTTAGATCTTGTGTGCATGATTTTGTTTGTTATTGAATCATAACACTATTTCGCATTCCCTAATTCCCATAATCTATTATTCTCTTCCACATCTTTCATTCCTCTTGTTTCACCTCCTCCATCTCCATCCGCTCTATTTCATACCCTTGTCTTCTTCACCTTCGAATTTTCTTTCCTCATTTTTCACCTACCCATAATCGACCACCACTCATGTCCTTCCTTTTATGTCATTCACCATAACTTCATACCTAGCATTCAAGGCCGATTAAAATCTCTCTCCATTTGCATACCACAACTTCTTCATTATTTTACACCCCACTTGTAGTCCTCCTCTTTGCTATGTTGACCTCTCCTCTTTTTGAGAGATTTTCATTTCTTCCATTCTCGTTAGCCCTCTCGAGGGGGCATCATCACATCTATTCGTAATCACATATTCACATGAAATTTTTGTCTTAGAAGATACCATAACAGTCATCACCTACTACCTTATACCCTCCCTAACAAACGCTGCTTTAATTTTCGCTTAGCAAAAGTAGATTGAATTCTTCCCCAATTCGCATGAGCAAAAATAATTCTTTCTCTTTTCTTCCTCTAATAATTTCTTATCGAAGGAATACCTTCCTTAAGAAAGATCTCTTCACAACCATAAATCCCTTTTCTTAGGGCATATTCACCCATTCCGTCTACTTTCTTTGAAAGGACACTACTTTCATAGTACTCGACGCATATTTTCTCAATTCCTCATGTATAGAGGATATCACATCCTCTTTTTCCCATGTAACTTGTCAGACCCTTTTCTAGACATCCATTCACATTTGTTTGCGCATGTCTTTGATCTCCCCTTCTACTCATCAGGCATATGACTTGCACATCCATATTGTAGTGATTTTTGACCACTCACAGGTCCATAAGACATTGTTTCGTCTCCATTGAGACCATCCTTTGTTCCCTACCAATGTGATATCATAATCACTGCCATATTTTCCTTTTTGTTTATCCTCGTTTGGGATATCTTATCCCTTCATCTTATTTTCTCATCCTTTCCACCCTTCTCCATATTTCTCTTTCAAACTTGTGATTGAATTCCTTTGAGTCGTCAATCCCAAGTTTGAGGGGGAACACCCAATCAATCATTTTTCATCACTTTCTCATTTTTGTCTCGTGGCTTGCCCAATGCAAACCACTCATAAAAAAGGGGCAAATGTAGACACCAATGTTTGGTATCGTTTCTCCCCTTTACCCCGCATTTTCTCTATTTCATTAGGCTTTCCCATTCAAACTCCTTTTCCCTCCCAAATTCAATTAATTCCATTTCCCATAAAAATACACCTCTAATTAATCATTGATTAATTGATTAATTGATCCCTTTTAAATCCCTAATCCTCATTAAATGCTAATATGCACCATGTCAATCCACTTGTGAATTTAATATTTGAGTTTAAACCATATCACTCCACTTATGAATTTAATATTTGAATTTAATCCATATTCATCCCTTTATGAATTTAATATTTGAATTTAATCCATATTTACCCACTTATGAATTTAATCCACTCATGGATTTAATATTCAAATTTAATCCATATGTAATCCACTTATGAATTTAATATTCAAATTTAATCCACTCATGAATTTAATATTCAAGTCATGTCCCTTCACTCACCTAATCGGGTTTACTTTTCTAAATCTCGATTACCCCTAAACCCCAAATTAATCTCATCCTTAGGCTATAAATAAGAGCCTCCCCCTTTTTTGAACAAGCTAGAAATAATATCAAAACTCTGACATTCTTATTCCACTAATATCATCCTGAGTGTCCTTGTGATTCCCCTAGCCATCCAATTTCCTTGCATTCTTTCTATTTCTCCTTGTTGAGGATCTTCTGCAGGGCTCTCAACATTTTGTCATCTGTCTTGACACTTGTTGAACTAGTATCTCGCCCATGTTTCTACACATTTTGGATCATTTTTTCTCTAGTCATTATTGAATGTACTATCTTCTTTTGGGTCATCACCAATCCACTCGGTATGTTCATATCTTTTTATCATTTGTATTATCGGTTATCATTTCAGTTCACCTCCGTTTATCAGATCATTGTTTTAGATTTTACATTGCCAGTATATCTCTATCCATCATTGATTATCCTTTTGTTATTATCATGTGGGCTAACATCCTTTCTAGAAACTTTCGCTTCGGAACCGATTTAAATCTAGCATCCCACCATATACCTTACTAATCCTTTTTGTGTTTAAGTATTTGTTGTTGTGCAGGTTGAAGACTCGCAATGAAGATGATCATTTCTTGTGCGCTCGTACCATTTTATCCCCATCCACATCAAGAGGTTCCTACTTCCATATTTTGAGGTTTCTTGATTTCTCGCTTTAGTTTTCACTAATCTGGAACATGAGTCACAAAAATCTTGTTAAACGAAGCATCACATCGATACATATGTAAGCTGGTATCACACGACTCAAAACCACTTTTTTACCCACACGGTGCAAGACAAGATCCAAAAGTATATAACAATAAAGGGGAGCATCAAGCCTCCATCATAACAATGCATAACAAGACTCATAAGAGTAACTCATGAAACATAAATACTAGCTCCATATGCCTCCTAATAGAAAAAGATCATAGTGCCGAGAAAATTTTGGGTCACTCACCATAGATCCCCATCACCTTATTTCTCCATGTTGTGTCACTCACCATAAATCCCCATATCCTTATTTCTCCACATTGGGTCACTCACCAAAGAGTCCGTCACCTTATCTCTCTATTTTATGAGGTCCGGGTCACCCTATGGCCCTAGGCACATAGATCCTTATCACCTCCACCCAAGTGGCATAATAACCTATAGCTCAATACTACACGAACCTATGACCCCCTTTGGGTGTATCCCCATAAAAAAGTGGGCCCATAGGTCCAGTGCTCTGTGGTGGATCACATGACCCTATTCCATCATATTACAACACTAGAACTAACATATTAAACATATTCGGATCTAAATGGTACAAAACTCAAGCCTTGGGCTAGGCTAGTAAAATGTTTAAACTCAAGACAATTTTCAAACTAAGAAAAGTAAATGGATAAATATCCACAATAATGCAAGGGCCTCATGTTAGCTAAAAATCAAGTTAAATGCCCAAAATGTAGGAATACATCAATCAAGAAATTTTTGGTTCTTAAAAGGAAAAGACAAAGATCAATTTATGAATAAAATACTAACATTCAAAGATCACATTACGATCACTACGCGGCCCTCTATGGCCACGAAGAGGGTACTCATCGAGTTTCTAACACTCGGATATTGAGCCTCAACTTGAAAAATACATATAACCAAAATAAGTATAACTCCATATATCTCTAAATCACACAAATAAGGATCCACATAGTCATATCGCATCAGTTGTTTGATGGAAAACCCAAAAGGAGAGAAGACAGACACTAGTTCACATAAGCATGAGCCTAAGGTGGTGTACATCTATAATATATTCAGCAAGCTAAAGGGATACCAAACAAATAGAAGTTGGTTTTCAGTCTACATGAGACTCCACTTTCAAACTTGTACTTGGCTCAAGGTTATAGTCACCTGGTCTAAAACCTCTCTCTCCACACATACACTTCTGGATGCTACTTGTAGGGCTCAGTAGTGTAGGGTACACAAAATAGAACATAACCAAGTTATGATCACATTTATGATTCACACACAACAACCATAGAGTCTTATGTATGGTAAAATTTATGAATGTTTGCATAACAATATTCCATGACTTTATGACACATAAATTTTCACATAACACACCAAGAGTGCAAGTACAATACATTAGGGATCCTGAAATCACCATATGTCTCCGATTCACGATCTAGATTTATCATATAACAACATGAGTACATATATATCACGAACATAAGGATTTTACACCATGTCATACGTTCTATACAACATAGTATGGTGACATAATGTCATAGTACAAAACAACATGATGGGAATTTTCATGATGTAACATATTTAACTACGAAGTAAATTGTCAGGCAACACATTGTTCCACAGAAATAATATCACTTGAACATGAAACATCACAACACTTTCACAAAGTGCAAAAATATTCCCTTCACACATAAGGTGGTATTACACATGAATTTCATGCTAGAATCACAAGAGATGGAGAAATTACTCCCATCGACAAGTCCACACCAAGTGTTAAGGACAAAATGCACATTCACATAATCAAAAGTACCAGGTTTGTCACATCACCACAAAATAAAACAATAATCTTCCAACTTCTCCACCATTATGCATAATCCATCATAACACCAATATGTCCCAGAGGTTCGAGAGTATGAATCTTTGCTTTAATACCAATTTTAGCGCCCACCAGTGTGGGATCCAAACCTGACAAGACCAAAAATACCGGGGTGATTTTTACTTTCATTTATTAAAAAAATAAATGGCATCACATAGGATCATAAGAGGTTTCTCCACATCACAAAATACAACTAGACACACACACAAAGAGCGTGCAAAATAAATGATGACACCCGATGCACAACAAAGCCACACTAGTATAACAATAAGCATAAAACCACCGAACCATAACATGACCATCATGAGTATGCACCTTCCACATTATCACATTTTCATAGCTCTGACTTAACTATATTCATAGTTAAATTAATTACAATCATGTAATGGTTGTGTGTTTTTGAAAGAATATTTCAATTAGTTGTTGAAATATTTGCACTTCTGTAGATTTCCTTATACACTTTTGTAGCTTTCCTTATTATTTCTAGGCTACATTTATTTTACTTCGTTTAACATTTAACTTGTGTTGGTTCCAACTAAGTTAGTACATTTATCGATCACAAATACATTCTATAACTCGATGGTTACTTTGAAGTAACTTGAAATTTGCATAACGAGGATTTATGAAGCTACAATTAATTTCCATGGCTTATAAATCATATCCCAGGCACCCGTAGGGTCTTGTAATGACCACACAAAGCAACACAACAAAAACATGAATACGTTAGTTCACTTTTCCCCTTTTTGATTATTTGTTCATTTAACATTCTTGTTTAAACCTTGATTATGATCATGAAACATGGCTCATTCATTGAATATAACAAGTTTTCCCATTATTAAAATGTTGATCACCTATGGTGCATTCCATTAGTCCCATTTGATTTAAGATCATATTAAGCATGCTAGCCAACTTGGAATATTTCAAGGTGTATGAGATATTCATCTCGATCATTCCAAAATTCATTTCATTTATTCTTGTTCTTATTAATTTTTCATTCTTTGCCTTTTGTCTCAGGTTGACATCATTTTAGAAGAACTATAAATCATAAAGCACTACTTCTTCACTTAGAGAAACAAGATTCCAAGGGTGTTATCCCATCAAAGCACATCATTTAATTACTTAGAAAACTCAAGTATTTAAAATATACTTCACACTGCGAGGCATTGACATAATATAAGGAGTTAAAAGCCTTCATGACCCTATCTCAACCGTTGTGATTATCTAAAATAATAAAAATATTTTATTTTATGGGTTAATCTAAATAGAAATAGAATGAAATGCTAAGATGCTGAATCTAAACATTTTTTTATTGTTTAAATGTATTGGAATAATGAAAATAAAAGGAATAAAATACTAACATGAATTTAACTTACCTTGTTGTGTGTTGGGTGACAGGTGATGTGTAGATTTGGGTAGGCTATGACTAAACACTTCGGGATGTGAGGAATTTGGAAATATGACTAGATTGAGGCACTTAGAAGGTGCTTGGGCGACCTAAGGCACCGATCTGTGATCTGACCAGCTGTAGTCTACATAAAAGCTTAGGATCACGAATCTGGGCCGTGTCATGAGGTCCTCATGATATCTTTGTCTTTGGACCACATAATTGTCATAATACCTTCGCTTATGTCACTATAAATGTGATGTGAAGATTCACCTGCAAAACCCTATTTAAAGCATCAAATTCTAAAAAATAAAAATGCATATGAATAGGTCAGATTGACCTTAGCTACCTGATGGTGGAATTACAACTAAGCATTATGCTACATTCTAGAACCCATATAGTTACGTGTGTGTGTGCGTGCATGTGTAATTTCATGCCTAGGGTGCCCTAGCACCAATGACACAAAAGTAGGGGAAATAACTAGATGTAAAAATTCAAATGGTGGATGGAATAGAAAGAATACAACCCTTTTCCCCTATGCTTGTGTGATGCAGATGTAGAAGATGCCCAAATGTAGTCCCTTGCCTTAGTATATAGTTGCCCTTGATATTAAGATGTTCACCCATAATGTAGTGAGTATGCTATGTTTATATAGGGATCTCTTGTTCAAATTTCAATACTAATGACCCGAAATGTTGACTGACTACCTAGAGGAATGCACGGGGTAACAACAAAGACCGACCTCGAACAAAAAAATTAGAACCACAAGTTATGGAAATAAGGGCACCTAAAATCATGGACTAAGGTGCCTCAAGGAACCCTAATGTTACCCTAGGTGCCTTAGTGTAGGACTAGAGATGACAATCAAGCAAATTATGACACTTGAGACTCCTTAAGACACCCAAAACTATATAGACAACAGTGATGATTGTAGCAGAAAAATAACAATGACAACTGACTAACTTATGACATGACTGGAGGATAGGTCATTAGTGAATACTTTTATCATGTGAGATCCATTTATGAAATAACATACATAGCGGTATAAATGTAATAGTAAGTGCGTGATTTTGTGACTACATTTTCCCCTCTTTATGTTGTTGAGTGGATAGCTCGGTAACATAAAGTAAAAAGAGATGCATACCTATGTAAAAAGTTTGAGAAGCCCATGCCATGAAGAACGCACATATGTGTAGTAGAAGCATGCCGATAGAGCTCAAAAGTGTGTCAAACCATGGATCAACGGGTTGATCCATGTACTGTAACAAAAAAGCATAAATGTGATAAAATGTACTATATGAATGTGATGATGATTTTGAATGTGGTATAATGAAAAATAGGTGGGTAGGGATTGATCGGTTCCCAACACCGAATGCTCATATATGAATGAATAATCGGAGGATTTTGGCGTCCTGCTGCCAAAGGAAGAGTGTAGGGAGAAAAGTGCGTTATTCTCTAATGTTTAACTATATCCTCAAGATCTATCCTCTGCGAGATGAAATCAAATTAATTTTTTTATATTTTTGGATCCAAATGATTCCATTAAACAATTGACCCATCTAGGAGTAATAAAGGAAAGGCACTCTTTCCCCACTCCACAGTGTTGCCGTGATGTAAAAGCTTCCAAGTTGGGTCATCTGGAAGTGAATGTGATATGAGAAGGGTGGCTTCAAGTTAGGTCATCTGGAAGCAAACGTGAGATGAAAGAGGTGGCTTCCAAGTTAGGTCATCTGGAAGTAGGCACAAAAATGTATGATGGCTTCCAACTTAGCTCATCTATAAGAAAGCACAAAATATAAAATAAATTCCCAAGTTACATAATCGAGAAAGAGTGGTGAATATTACTCCCAAGTTAGATCATACTGGGAGACCATTTGTAGATTTGAGCGATATGATTCTCAATCAATG
The DNA here is from genome assembly GCA_018340775.1 of Taxus wallichiana var. yunnanensis. Lineage (NCBI taxonomy): Eukaryota > Viridiplantae > Streptophyta > Pinopsida > Cupressales > Taxaceae > Taxus > Taxus wallichiana. The sequence continues at coordinate 696,995,629 of CM031243.1, read as the reverse complement.
CATTGATTTTGCTTGGTTACTTGTGGAGAGATTTTAGACTAATTACCCCAGCTAGGTCATTAGGGGGATCAATAGAGAGTGATGAATGATTATATTATAAAGGATTTTTCAATCGCTTGTTTCCCCAAGCTAGGTCATCGGGGGGATGTGTGATCATATTTGGAAGATTTTAAAGGTATGTTTCCCCCACTTAGGTCATTAGGGGGAATTAATGGTGAAATATCATGTGATGTATTGGTAAGTGCTGAATTCACAATGTTTTAATGCATGGTACTGTGAGGGGGATTATAGGGGGACCCTTGATATTATGCCCCCCTTTTGGCGAAAGGGGGAGTGATGAAAAGAATGGACTCTAAGCCGAAAGTAATGAAAAAAGGTGAACATATGTATTTAGTGAATGGAAGACAAAGGTGAGGAGATAGAATAAATGCCAAATGTATAAAATATGGTGGTAGAAGGAATCTTAAAAATAATGCTGCAAGCGGGGTATAAATCGGAGTAAAAACACTCAAGATATAAAGCGAAATGGAGTAGCATGTATAAGTTATGGCAACAAACATGAAATAAGGACCATAGTAAAGATAGTGATTAAAAGTAACTATAAATAGCAAAGTGAAAAGGTGTTTAGCTACCTCATTTTTATTTTACACAAGTGTGAGAGTGTACACGACTTGAATTGAGTGAAGATTCCTTAAGCAAGATCATTGTGTCTAGTCGGTTTGAGAGAGTGGTGATCGCTCTATAAGCGTCATGTACGACCACGAAGTTGGTAAGTGTTTTAATTTTCACAAAATGTATGGCATAGTAGTCATTTTAGTTAAGTTTTAAAAATTTGTGATTTTTTAGTTTCTTTTCGTTTGAGACCTAGACAAGAGTGGTGAGGGCACTAGTGACCCCTAGGACTAGAGTGCCCGAGAATGGGCCTTTGGTGTCCTTCTCACAGGTGCCCAGGTTCTACATGTAAGTGCCCTAGTCTAGAATGTGTGGATTGAGTGGATAATGATGAAAAGCATGTATCTAGTATGTTAAGTGAGTGTGTGAAGTTGTATGTTGTGTTCTAATGCTTTGTTTGTTATCATTTGGTGGTGTGCAGAGGGATATCCATTCATGGGAGTTTTGTGGTGGTCATCATATGAGCACATTTCTTAGATTAGGCCTGTTTGATAATGAGTGGGATGTGATGGACCATGTTGGCACATGTGACATATAGCTAACATGGGGGATGTGCCCATAATATGCCCATGTTGATGTATTGTGTGAGAGATGGTGTGTAGACACATGCACATTTTGGTTCTGGCCATTGGTGAGATGATTGTCACATTGGAGGATGTATATCACATATTATGATTTTGGTTGTTGGGGAGAGGGTACGAGTAATGGTAGTGGAGGAGGATGGATACATATACCTTCGGGAACTTATAAAAATGACGGGGCCCGAGGTGGTTACATGGAAACCATACCTTTACTATGGGGGATGGCTTGAGGATGTTCTGAAGTTGCGATGTATCCGGAGGACTATGTGGTTAGAGGACCACTTTCCAGGTGTGGAGAGATTTTTCAAGTTGATAAGGTGTGACAGGAGTTTAGTATGGCTTAGGATGTGCCCCTAGAGCCATATATATGGTTGAGATCTATCAGAGCACCTAGGATAGATAATGTTAGGCCAGGGGCCTACAACGGAGCATTAATACTACCAGGCCAAATGAGGCGGATCTAGTGATAGTGGTTGTGGATGGAGATGACACGAGGTGTACTGAGGAGTATTAGGCATGGTGGGAAACTCATCGGTGGGTATTATTATACCCGGTATTCACAGGTACTATGGAGCTACCACATGGAGGAGGAGGGGAGGAAGGCATCCCGACCACAGTAGCAATGTGAACCATGTGAGCTTAAGTATTTGTGTATGCCTATTTGGTGTTTAATGGATTGTTCACATTGTTTTATATGTGGGACATGCTCCCTAAGATAACCTCTAGATTTTAAAGAAGTTGGCTCTTCTCTATGGTGTGAGGTAAGGTTAGAGGAAAATAAAATGAAGTGTAAAACTAACTAAGGTGATATGCCGAAATAGATCTTAAAAGACATAGAGATAGATCTTGGGAAACTACTTAAAATAGTTCGAAGAGCGTTTAGCATGATCTACTATTTTTAGAAGTATCTTGGATTATCAGAGGCTGAGAAGGTGTAAAACATAATAATATGTAGATGATAGATGCATATAGAAAACCCAAGGGCATATAACATGATAGATATTCAAAATTATCTAAAAACTACCAACATGAAAGATGAAAGACACAGAATATTGAAAGCTAAAATGCACAGAACAAGAACTCTTTATTCATAGAGAAAATAATACATAAGGTTGATATGGCACATATTACAACTTTCTTCTACAATAGAGCCTTGTTAAGGCTAGCTAATACAAATAACTAAGCCTAGAATCCCTTTTCACAACTCTAGTCTATTTTCTTTTCTATTTTCTCCCCTTTTTTGCTTCTAGATCAGAAACATTCCTTTATAGATCCCCTTGGCTCTCGCTTCAATGTCAGAATCAGATCTTCCACTAACAACATTCAATTTTCTTACAAGATCTTTCATTTTTTTGGGTCAATATCTCAACTACATGTCAGTGATATTTACGATTTCCTTTAATTCATCCAACTTGTGCTCCTTCGGTTGGTGATGATTCCATCTCTACCACGTGGAGGTCATGCACTTGTTTGAGGGAGTTTCTTGGGGCTTTGTCTTCAAAACTATACCTAAGTGATGTGTGGAGGTGCACACTTGTTTGAGGGCATTCCTTCTTTCTCTTTATTTGAAATTACGCTTCAGGCGACATGTGGAGACCCTATGTGTCATTTTTATATATTCTTGAATTTTCAACCCGCATGGGCAACTTTATCGAGCACAGAGACACATGGGCATGCAAAAAAGTTTGAGAACACTCCTTCTCTACTTCATGCCCAGTGCACCAAAGGGACATGTGGACATCTTCCACATTAAACTTCATACTTAGTTGAATTTAGGCTCAAATGAACAAAAAAACTAGGGTCGGGGTGACAAAAGACTGGTCGATAAAAGAGTCTTATAAAAAATAACTCTATAGTTATGGTGACTCACCAAGGGACTCCGTGCTCAGTCATGGAAGGATCGACAATCCTCTCTACCTCAAAATTCAAAATGTGGCTTACAAAATGCCACTCAAATTTGTTATGCAAAAGCGATCTAATATCGAGCCATTCTGCCTTTGTAGGGTAGGTTCTTCTTTGCAAGGCTGGAAAGCTTGATCCAACTTGATTATCTCCTTGTGAGAAAAAGTTTGGAGACTCTGCACTACTACGCATGCAAACGTAAAACTCCAACTATACTATTGGGTTCAGGATGGCTTCCACCTCGGTGACATTGGAGCTCTCTTTTAAAGACTGAAAGACAGTCTTGTCTTGTCGTTTGCGATCAAGAGTTGTTGAATTTGGTCCTTTGATAGGACTATAGAGTCATTGGGGAAGGGGAGGGGAAGCCTAATTGGACCAATTCATTGATGCTCTACTTCACTCTTTGATCCCCTATTGGAACTGGGTCAAGATATTCTAGCATTTGATGGATGCTTTGTTGCAGCTCAGGATCTCGTTGATCTTTGTAGTAATCATCCACCTGATCTATGATTCCTACCCCTTGTAGGGTGGATTCGAAGAATCATAAAGTTTCTGAATCAATAATGATTTAGGGACCTTGGTGGATATGATGCTGTTGATGGTGGAGGTTGTGGTCTCCACATTTGAGCATAACCCTTGTGCATTAGATATAAATCCAAGTGGGGGGCTAGATTCATTTTCATGGTGGTAATTCGGTCACAACAAGAGGCATATAGCTCCTACACTAATGTTATAATTCCCCTTTTAGGGTTGTTGTCCCAATTTACGGGTCAAGTCCTTGACCGCATCCTCAGATGATTTCAACCTTGTCTGAGAGGCTTCCCTTTTCTACCTCGATGGTGCCAACTTTTCCTAGATCGTAGCCACCTCTTCCTTTCTTGAATCAACCTCCTTTGGAGGGCTCCTTTCTCTGTGAGAGTGAATTGGTGAGGCCTCAGATGTGGCAAGTTTAGCCTCTAGAGTTTTAGCTTTTGCCTGAGAAGCCATAAGGACTTCTTGTGATGGAGCTTCCTTTAATTCCTTGTGGAGCTATTCGATCTCCTTGCCTTTTCCTTTAATCTCAGCTTGTTGGTTGGCCACAGTGGCTTCTTCCTTGTGGAGGCTAGATTGTGCCTTTCTTTAGTTGGTTGTTGAGCTTAAGGTAGTCTATCATGACTACAACCACAATTTCATTCATTAACTTGACCTTATCCTGAGGCGAAACTCTTGAGAGGTCGACCATGCACAACACTGATAGAATAGTCATCGGGATGCATCTATTCTGTGGGTTTGGATACTTGGGGACTAACCATGTGATGGTCAAGGAGCTTTGTTGATGGTCATATAATGATCGCATCTACTTTGTTTCTCTTGCCGATATTTCCTTCTTCTTTTGCTTTTCCCTTCTGCTATCTCGGGCTGCCTTGGTGGTTTCAACTTGACTCAAAAACTCGAGGGAGAAGGGACAACCCCACTCACGAATGGGAACCCGGTGGCAGACCATATGGAATTGTAACTTGTGGTTGAGGCATTGAAGTTACAGAGGATGAAGAAGGGCCTGTCACCATGTGGGGGAGAAAGTTGGGATGGTGGAGGAGGTTGAGGAAAAGAGGGGCTCTAGGGGAGAGGAGAGTCTGAGATGGGGTTATTAATAAGGGGATACCCCTTGTAGGGGAAAATGGTGGTGGAGGAGGGGATTGAAAGGGAGCCCCAGGAGGAGGTAGAGGGGGAGGAGATGCAGGGGTCATGAATGACTTTAAATTTTTGTGTGGGGGCTTGATCGATTGATTCCTCCATAGGTTCCCCACCCTGGGGAACTGATGCGAGTTGTGGCATGGGTGCCTGAACCAAAGGACCTTGCCGAGAGAAGTGGAGGGGGATGGGGATTGCGGTAAATTATTACTATTGGGAGGGCCCTAAGGACTCTGCGGTCAATCTTGTGGGCCACTCTGAGGTGATTTTAACTGTGTCCTCACTCTCTCATGTTTAACCCATGATCCGCATCCCAAAAATCCTCCCATTTCTCATCACTAGATATACCCTCAAAATTGAGGGTGGTTTGTCCGATCTCCTACCTATACTTCTAATAGGCTTCAATTTTTCTACTCCAGTCTTTCTTACGCAGGGCCACTCTAAGTCCTTTTTCATGGTGAGGGTGGGATCATACATGTTAACTAGGTGGAACAACTCCCAATCTAGAATTGGAATGTCATTGAGCTCAATGAAATATGTCGGTGACTTACCCAGGGGACCTCCTTTCTTCAAAAAATTCCTTGGACTCATGTGCTTGCAGGAGTCTAGAACCTTGTTTCGAACTAGAGTCACGACCATCGTCCCGTCCAGGTCATACCTCCACAAGTCTTGAATTAGGGAAAGTCCATAGGAAGCTAACTTTGTGTGAGCATATGCTCCACCTTCCGTTTAATCATAATAATTCCTCCCTTGCTCAAGGGGAGGTCAAAAAGTGCCTTCTTTTTTCAACGGAGAAAATTCAATATCTTGGAGTACCAGCTTCTTGGCTATCTCAAGACCCACCACCCATGTCGTGAGGACCCTCGGGAGCATAAAGGATTCATCTCAAAAACCATGCAGTTGAATCATAAATGCTCACTCCCCAAAAAAATAATCACAAGGGTATAGGGGATCTACAAAGATGGACTAGACAAAGCTATTCATTATGTTGTTGACCCCTTCCAGGTCAAATTAGAGCAGAGGGGCTCCACAAAAAGATTAAAAAAATTCATATACGTCCGATGAGCGGGATAGTACATGAGTCCAAGCGGACACTTTGGAATGATATTTTGGGGATCAACCTCCATCCCATAGCGTTAGAGTCATGAACTGGCTAAGGTACTGGGCATTCTGATACAAAATAAGGTGGAACAAATATGAAGAATACCTGAAGGTGGAGTTTACTGGGAACATGGCAAGATTTGCTCATAAATAGATTCTCATGAAATGACTTGGCAGCAAATTCGAAAGTAGTATGCTTGCTCTTTCTTCATGGACCTCATTCTGAATAGGCCACCATCTGCCAATCTTGGACATTCCTATCTGAATCTTGGCCAAAAATGAATGTCAACATGGAGCAGGCATCCTAAGAATCCATCATAAAGTGACTTTAGGGGAATGGGGAATCTTGCGGTTCCCAATCGCCTGAATATGTTTGCCTTAACTCCCTATTAAGAAATGAAGATTTATTCTGAATTGAGCCCAGACGCTTTGGAGTTTGGCCATATCATATAGCTGAGCCCGGGCATTGGGTTGTAGACTAGAGCCATCATGTCCCTGATAGCTTGAGGTGTGATTACCACCTTTATGTTCCTACCCTAGATGACATTGGTGTTGGAGTTGAAACAACTCGCACACATCTGTATGAGCTTTGTATGGGTGCACAAGAGGCACCATATATTGGGTGAGTTTTATGCTCTAGATTCTTGAGCCAAAATCCTCAGAATTTCCCAGGTTAAGGAACCTAGCATAGGCTTGCCTCTCTCAGAGCTTTGGGCTTCTTGTTGAGAACAGGGTCAAAGACATCATTAGAAAAGTCAGAAACCACGAAAGGGTCACTGACCGAGACCCCCATCAAGGAACCTCAACCTTGGTTGAAGAGGGCGTGGGGGTGTGGGTTTCCCTACATAAGACTTTGCTTGTGGTGCGAGCTAGGAGTCGCCATGGCAATTTTCAGGACTAGGGAAGACTCACGATTCTTTTACTTCGAACTCGAGACTAGTTGGAAAACTCTAGCATTTGAAATGAATCTATTGGATGCTCCCAGCTATCTTAAATAACCACCTTAACTTGTAGAGTAATGGCTCACATGTATATATAGTCACATCACATAACGACCCCTTTTAATTAATGACCCTAAGCACCAAAATTTACATTTTTTGAGAGATTTTGTATCAATTCTCAATATTTTCCCCTAAATATCTTAGGAGGAGGATGTTAGATCATTAATTTTAGGGAAAATTAGGAAGATGCACTCCCTCCAAAACTTCAAAAGAGGCAAGGGTGATCTACGAGGGACACGTGTCTGAGACACTTATTAAAGGGAGCAAAAAAAATGGAGCAAAAAAAAGAGGAAAAAAAAACTATACATATGATACAATACTTTAAAAAAGAGACTCAATGGAAAGGATTTAAGTGAATCCAATTTACTGGAAAAACAAAGGGGTAACTTCCATGGTTTCAAGTTCAAAAGTGTTATGCTTTTGCATATGCATTGATTTTGAAGGGTCATGTCCATAAGGGGTCAAACTTTCCATGATTTCTAGGCTTGGCAGCCCTTGCATCCCATTTCAAAACCATAGTACCAACTTGGAATTCTGGTTCTAACGTCTTTTGATCAAACCAAGTTTTCACCACCTGTTGGCGGCTGATCATGGCTTCATGAGTGGCCTCCCACTTCTCTTGGAGCTCTAATAGCTTAGTGAGTCTCACTTGCATCACCCCATTTTCCTCTATCTCAATTTTTTTAATAGTTATAATGCAGGATTTCTAGGGAATTGGCATCATAATACTTTTCCCATAAACTATCTCATATGATGAGGATTTCGGATCTGTTTAGGTGTGATTCAATCAGCCCATAAGGCTATTTTGATATGTTCATGCCATAGCCTCTTATGCTCATTTCCTATTCTTTTTATGAGCATGATGAGGGTTTTTTAGTGGACTTCCGACCATTTCCTTGTGGGTAATAATTGAGGATGTTTTCAGATAGATCCCATGCTTTACGTGAAAAGTCAGATACTTTAGCCCCAAAAAGGCCTTAGCATTATCTAATATAATAGTGTGGGGGTCCAAAGTAGGTAGTGATATCCTGTAGGAGTCTTAGGATCAATTCTCGGTGGCCTCTTTCAGTGGAAAGCGCCTCCGCCCATCGGGTGAAGTAATCGGTTGTGGTGAGGATCCATTTGTGCCCGACACTTGAAAGTTAGGTTGACCATACCGATGAAGTCTAGACCCCATTGTGCAAATGGTTCCTCAATTAGGATGGGGTTAAGAGGTAATACTACATTCCTTCGAAAACCCATATAAACTTGAAAAACCTTGCATCTATTTGTTTCTACTTGACAGTCAGCAAATAAGCTTGGCCAAAAGTACTTGCTTGTAGGATTTTTATAGCTGGTTTGGGTAGAAAAATGGCCTCCCAGCTCCCATGGTGCAACTCACATAAGACCCTTTCAGCTTCTTCATTCTCCAGGAACCTTAGCAGGATTCCATTAAAGTTCCTTTTGAAAAGGAAATCACCAATCATGGTGAAATTGGATCCCTATTGCCTATAGTACCTCCTCTTTTTAGGGAATATGGCTTGGGTATTTCTGTGTTTATATGAATCGGATCCTATCCAAGACCCAACTACTTGAGTTACTTTCTTGGATATAGAGTATCTCTTTGTGCTTCATTAATCGAGGGCATGGGGTCTTGTGTAATATATTGCATAGGCCCCTTCCCCATACTAGCTTTGTAGGTTTTATCTCAATGTCGTATTCGAGATCTTAGTGATCCAGTTAGCTCTTTTATCTGTTATCTCACCCTTTGTTATATATTCTTTGATGCTAGAGTGTGCCACCATAACCTGGATTCTACTATGAGTGATAAGGTGCCTAAATTTCTTCAGACCCTTAACTATAGCATAAGCTTGTCTTTCTATAAAGTTATACCTTGTTTCATAGTCATGGAGATTTTTTGAAAAGAAGGCGATCGAATGTTCTTCTCCTTGAGACTCTCCTTTCTATGTCAGCACAAATGCCATGCTATGTTTACCCCCATATACATACATGATGAAATCCTTTGAGAAGTCGGGGTTATGCAGTACCAGGGTGGATGTGTTAGCCCCTTTAATTACCTCAAAGGCCTGATGACCTTCAATAGTCCATTTGAAGTTAAGGTCCTTCTTGAGCATTAGCATGATCGAGTGGATCGTCTCCGAAAAGTATGAGATGAACTTACTAACAAAATCGATCTTTCCTAAGAAATATTGGACCGCTTTCTTATTGACTGTAAGGGCAGTCCCAAAATGGCTTCAACTCTTTCGGATCAATAGAGATTCCTTCTTTTGAAACAATGTGTCGTAGGAGTTTTCCTTGGGGTACTCTGAAAATACATTTCCTTGGGTTTAGAGAGATCTCAAATTCTTGACACTTATCGAATATAGCTTCCAAGGCATCAAAATGATCCTCCGCTATCTTGATAAACACCATGAGACCATCTAGGTATATAAGAATTACCTTATTGATCAGTGCTCTAAACGTGACGTCCATGGATCTTTAAAAGGTAGCTCCAGTGTTTGTGAGTCCAAATGGAATTTTCATGTATGTGAAGGTTCCCCATTTTTTCGTGAAAGTGGTCTTATGTTGGTCCCCTTCTGCGAGCCATATCTGGTTATAGCTTGAAAAACCATCTAGCAGAGAGAACCTTTTGAGCCTGCAACTGTTTGTAATATATGCTATATGGAGGGTAAAGGGTAGTGATCTTTTAGGGACACTCTATTTAGGTCTCTGAAATCTACGTAGAGCCGAATTTCACCATTTTTCTTCCTTATCTAGGAACTAGGTTAGAGACCCATGTTGTGTGCTTGATAGGGAAGATTATTTTTTGCTTCTAGGAGTTTTCTTAGTTCCTCGACCATGAGGGATTCTATTTTTGGGTTCACGGGCCTTTGATTCAGGTGTACGGGCTTAGTTCCTTCTTTGAGGTCAAAGATATGTTGGATGATATCCTTGTAACCATATAGGTCTTCGTACATCCAAGCCATCACTTTGTTGTACTTATGGCATAAAGCCACAAGTCTTTCCCTTTCCCTTTAAGTGACTAATCTCCTGACTTTTAGCTTCCTCTCATTAGTCACTTCTAGCTCGATGTAATCCTCCTTTACCGCTGCAAACTTCCTTCGATCTGGACTAGCATCATTAGAATCAAAAAGGATTTCTAGTGTTATTAATCCTTTCAGAAGTTTTTTCGTCTTCAACTGAATAATCTAATCTTCATAAGCTTCTTTAATCTTGGGTTGGAGTTGGTTTGCAAACTGGTTGGATTGCTAGAGGAAGTGTATAATCTTTCGGTCACTATTAAAAACCTACCAATGATCAATGTTATCAGGTATAAAACAATGGATTATCAATTTTATGGTACCTCCGTTTGCTATCAAATCTTGAATTGGGTTGAATTGTGACCCAATTAAGGCCATCCTATTAGCCTCCATATTTTGGTCTCAGGGAATAACCTTGATATTAAAGGCTTTGAAATCTTTGATGAGATCCCACACCCTATGTCGATAGGACCTCATTCTTAGATTTTTTGTGGTGGTAGTGTTCCTTACTTGTGTCACTACCAACTCCGAGTCACCAAAGACTCTCAACTATTGGATGCCTTCCTTTTGTACCGTGGCCAATCCATGTACTAAGGATTTATACTCTACTTCGTTCTGGTACGGAAAAACTAGAAGTGGAATGCCTGGAGTATTTGTTAGGAAATAAGGGATAAAATATGTGGAATAATCCCTCACGAGAATCACAACATGAGAAACTATTATGAAGAAAATATTATAGATCTTAAATAAAAGTACGAAATAAAATAACACAACACAAAGAGACAATATTTAACATGGTTCACCCAATTTGGATACGTCCACCAAGAATCACTTGCTCAGATTTTATTACAAGCCACCACTCTCTCAATACAATACCTAGATCTGTTTGGAGCTATGCTCAACAAACTCTACAGAATTCACACCTGAATTCAAAACACATATGTAATGTTATATTATCCCTACCATATGCATAAAACCATATAAATAGACAACTACTTAAGCAATTTTACAAAACCGTGGGTATCAAAACCATGGGCCAAAACTGTCCCATAAACCTATGGGTCAAAATTCCACCCATATGAGAAAGCACGTTTCCCGATATATCGGGCACGTTTTAAGGCCAAAAAGAAACCCTGTTCGGTGAGACAATCGTGGAAAGTGTGGAAAGTGTACAATACTCTTAGTGTATAGTCTTCAACACTTTCTCACATGAAAACAGGCTCCACAACCTAACAATCTCCCACTTGGAGACTAGTTTTCCTTTGAGCAAGCTTCTCAACCCTTCACTAGTTTCCATGAAGACCAACCAAAGTTGAACACAGCTTCATTTTTCCTTGTGACCACCTTGGTCATCATGTCTAGTCAGGATTTTGACTGGTATGAATCTTCTCCAACTTCAACTTCTCTTCCTCCAAAGTTATCTGATGAAATGGTACCTTAACTGTATATGCTTTGTCCTAGAGTGGAAAGTAAAGTTCTTAGCTAGGTGTATAGCACTTTGACTATCACTATGCGCTTTCCTTCCTCCTTCCTTATGCCCCAACTCCTCAAGTAATTGTTGTAACCAAATCATTTCTTTGCTTTCCTCTGTGGCAGCAACATACTTAGCCTCCATGGTTGACAAAGCCACCAAATTTTGTAGTCGTGAAATCCAGCTTACTGTTGTCCCACCTACAGTGTAAACATAACTTGTCATGCTCCTCCTGCTGTCTACATCTCTAGCCATATCTGAATCTACATAACCACACAAAGTGGTGTTTGATCCATTGTAGCACAAAATTGTCCCCATGGTCCCTCTCAAATACTGAAGGATCCACTTTCTTGCTGCCAGGTGATCTCTTCCTGGATCACTCATAAATCTACTCACCGCTCCCACTTCGCATGGGAAATATCAGGCTGGTGCACACCATGACATACATCAAACTACCAACCATTGATGAGTAAGGTACCTTGGACATCTGGTTTCTCTCCTGCTCTGTCTTGGGACATTGCTCCTTTGATAACTTGAAATGGCCTGCCAAAGGAGTCCCAACCGGTTTAGCATCCTACATATTAAACCTCTCCAAGACCTTCTTAATGTACTCTTCCTGAGATAAAGTTAGCTTCCGTTCCTTCCTATCCCAGAGATATCCTCATACCAAGGATTTTTTGGCTTCCCCAAATCCTTCATAGCAAAGGATTCACTTAGTTGCTTCTTGAGTACTTTTATTTCTGCATGTTTTTACTTACCAACAACATGTCATCCACATACTGAGACAGGATAATATAACTTCCATCCTCAAATTTCTTTGTATACATGCAAATGGTCGAATGACATCTAATATAACCTTGCTCCATCATGAATCTATCAAATTTCTTATACCATTGACGTGGAGCTTGTTTGAAGCCATACTGAGCTCTTCTTCGAGTTTGCACTCCATCTCCTCTTTACCTTTGACCTCATAGCCCTCTGGTTGCTTGCATATATAGTTCCTCCTCCAAATCACCATGGAGAAATGTAGTCTTTACATCAAAGTTGTTCTAAGTGCAAGTCTTTCTGCTATTGCAACTATTCCTAGAACAGTTCTAATAGAAGTCATTTTTACTACGGGAGAAAAATATCATCAAAATCTATACCTTTTTTAGTGCAAACCCCTTGACCACCAATCCGGGGCCTTGTATCTTTTCTTTCCTCCTTCTTCCTCTTTGACTCTAAACACCCACTTGTTACTGTAATGCTCTTTTGCCTTGGGTAGCTTCACCAAATCCATGTCCGGTTCTCCATGAGATCCTATGCTCCTCATCCATGGCTTGCTCCCACTTCTTCACGACATCTACTTGCATTGCTTCATCAAAACTCTCTGGCTCTCCACTATCAGTGAGTAATAAATAATAAAGAGAAGGAGAAAAATTTTTAGGTTCTCTTCTTACCCTAGAAGACCTCCTCAATATAGGAGTTTGGGGTTCCTGTTGAGGAGGTTCCTAAACTGATTCATGTGTCACTTTTTCCATCTGGAAGATCCTCTACCATTGCATATTCTTTCTTGGATTCTTCCTTGTTTTCCTACAATTATTGCTTATACATGACTTTCTCATTAAAGACCACATCCCTAGATCGAATGATTTTCTTGTCCTTAATACTCCAACATTTATATCCAAAGTCATCACCACCATAACCAATGAAAGTACATTTTTCTGATTTAGCCTCTAGCTTGGTCCTATCATCCTTATCTATATGGACAAACACCTCACATCCAAAGACTCTAAGAAATGAATAATCAACTTTCTTACCATACCAAGCCTCCTCAAGTATGCCTCCATCCAAGGCACTTGAGGGTCCTCTGTTTATCAAGTACATAGTTGTGCTCACCACTTCTGCCCAAAAGAAAGAGGCAATCCTGCATGTAACCTCATGCTCCTAACACGTTCCATTATTGTTTGTTCATCCTTTCTGACACCCCATTCTATTGTGGAGTTCTGGAACCATATTTTTCCTGTGGATTCCATTCTTAGAACAATAATCATCAAATTCATTGTTGTAATACTCCCCTCCATTATCGACTTGAGACATTTTAGCTTAAGACTGTTTCATTCTCTACCAGGCTTTCCATTTAACAAAAGTGTCAAATACATCAGATTTGTTTCTAATACAATAAACCCAAACTTTCCTTGTTGCATCATCAATAAAAGTAACATAATAACTTGAACCCCAAGAGATGATACAGAGCCGGCCCCACACATCAAATGCACCAACTCTAACTTACTCTCTTTCTTTGTAGGTCCAACCTTGAGAAACCTTACTCACTTTTGTTTCCCATATATGCAGTCCTCACAAAACTCCAAACATGTTTTTGTATATCCAGGAAAATCCTTCTTTATGATCTCCATGCCCTTATGGCTCATATGACCGAGCCTATAGTGCCACAATGTTGTATCTACTTCTACAAGCCACGAGATTACAAACATTAGTGCTATAAGTGGTTAAATACAAGGTTCCAACCTTCTTACCTCTTGCCACCACAAGAGCACCCTTGGTAACCTTCCAAGAGTCCATTGTAAATATCACAGTATAACCATCACTTCCCAACTACCCTGCCGATATCAAATTTCATCTTAATGTAGGCACATGTCTGACATCCTTGATAGCCAAGTATTCCCATTCTGCATCTTAACTTGAATAGAACCTTTTCCAACTATGTTCTGTAAGGCTCATCATCACCAAGAAAAACATGCCCAAAATCTCCTTGAACATAATCAACAAAATAATGCCTATGTGGAGTAGCATGGAAAGAAGCCCCGAATCTAAAACCCAAGATTCAATAATATTGTGCAAAGAAAGAATCAAAGCATCTTGACATACATTACCCATTGCCACATTTGCCTCCTTGTTTTCTTCTTGTTGTTTCTTCTTGTCCCGAAGCTCTCAACAGTCCTTCTTTGCATGCCCAGACTTTCCACAATGCCAGCATACTATCTTGCTTTTGGATTTTGACCTTTCCCGATCCTTTGATTTTCCACGGCTTCCTCTATTCTTCTGTCTCCCTCTAGTTTCCACTTTGTCAAAGCATTCCCTGAAGTAGAAGATTCACCAGAGCTTTTTCTTCACATTTCCTCACTTAGAATCACCCCTACACATCCTCAAACTTTCAACTTTGAGTTAGTTGAACCGAGTTTTACCGCCATTACCAAACTATTCCAACTCTCAGGTAAAGAGCACAAAACTAATAAAGCCCTAACTTCTTCATCAAATTCTATTGTAACCAAAGCTAGCATATTTACAAATATTAAAATCATTTAAATGATTTGTTACTGAACCATTCTCAGACATCTTCATATTAAACAAATTTTTCATTAAAAATATCTTATTAGAGGCAGAGGGTTTTTCATACAACTTCCCTAATGCATCCATCAATTCTTTTGTAGTCTTTTCCTTTGAAACATTAAATAATATCTAAAATGCAAGGCACATGTGCTTGGATTGTCCCAAGTGCCTTCCTATCTAGCAAATCCCATTCCGCATCTATCATGCTCGAGGGTTTGTTCACCTTCTCAGACATCGGAATATAAAGATCCTTCTGATAAAGGTAATCTTCCATCTGCATCTTCTAAAGACTAAAATTCTACCCGTTGAATTTATCAACCCTAGATCTTCCATCATCTGCCATAGCTCCCACTCAAGATAAAACTTTCCCTACAATTCAACACTTCAGCAAACCAAACCAGGCTTTGATACCAATTGTTAGGAAATAAGGGATAAAATATGCGGAATAATCCCTCACAGAATCGCAATAGTAGAAACTAATATGCATAAAATATTACAGATCTCAAATAAAAGTGCAGAATAAAATAACACAACACAAAGAGACAATATTTAATGTGGTTCACCCAATTTGGGCTACGTCCACCAAGAATCACTTGCTCAAATTTTATTACAAGCCACCACTCTCTCAATACGATACCGGATCTATTTGGAGCTATGCTCAACAAACTCTACAGAATTCACACCCGAATTCAAAACACATCTGTAATGTTACATTATCCCTACCATATGCACAAAACCATATAAATAGACAACTGCTTAAGTAGTTTTACAAAACCATGGGTATTAAAACCATGGGCCAAAACCGTCCCATAAACCTATGGGTCAAAAATCTTACCCATATGAGAAAAATCGTTTCCCGATATATCGGGCATATTTTAAGGCCAATTTTTTTTTCTCGAGGTGTGCCTCGAACCCTGCTTTCACCGGGGTTTGCCCGGACACCCACTGGGGCCCGACCC
Source organism: Taxus wallichiana var. yunnanensis (assembly GCA_018340775.1). NCBI lineage: Eukaryota > Viridiplantae > Streptophyta > Pinopsida > Cupressales > Taxaceae > Taxus > Taxus wallichiana. The sequence continues at coordinate 696,979,921 of CM031243.1, read as the reverse complement.
GGCCCTTAACCCTGATGAGACAACTTTGGAAAGTGTACATTACTCTTAGTGTATAGTCTTCACACTTCTCTCACATGAAAATGAGCTCCATAACCTAACAATATCTTCCATGTGCATGTATACTTTACTTAATGCTAAATGAAATGAAGCAAGAACTACCACCTAAAATAGTTCTAATTTAGCTAAAACAAAGCATAAACACCATCAAGATAGAGAACTAAGCAAGATCTAAACTAACATTATAACTTTGAAAACATGAGATCAAAACTATGCATGCTTATTTTAACATCTCTACTCTCTAGATTACCAACAAGAATGAATGGACCTATTTAGCTCCAATGGCAATCAAAATTGCTTTGTTTGATCCTTAAAGAATGCAAGAATAGGAAGCTTTAGCTCTTAACAATGGTGACCTCTCAAAAAACAAAAGGCAAGCTCTTAGTCTCTTTCTTTATATGCTTTGCATTTGCTCTCTTAAGAAGTTTAGGTGTAGTATAAAGGTAGAAGGAGGGCTCTTTATATAGCCCAATGGATAAAGGAAACACTTCATCCTCATGCATGTGGGATAAAGGTAAAACATGATTAGGAATGGATAAGGTTGCTTTATTAAAGGTAACCTTACTTTAGAAGGGTTTAATTTATGCTTAGCAAGTCATGGGAGTTGGGGGGTGTTTTAATTAATCAAAGGTGATTAATTAATAGGTAGATGTAAGCTTATAGAAGATAATTAGAGGAATATTAGTACGATTTAGGCTATTAGAAGGGGATTAAATCAATTAAATATTGATTTATTGGTTAAATGGAAGGAAAATCTAATTAATTAATAATAATTAATTAGTCTAGATAGAAGGGTGATTTATTAACGGAAGGTCATTAATTAGGGTATTTGTTGGATAGGCAACTTAATTAATTAGCTTAGTGTAATTAATTAATGATGATATGAGGAAAATGAGTGCTTTTGATGATATGTCATCGATTTGCGAGAAAGATGATAATTAACGCAATTTAAGTATTTAAATTGCTTGGGCGTAATTATAGGTGTCTACATTTGCCCCTCTTTGGGGTGGCGTAAGTGACGCCACTTCAAAGATAGTAGATAGGTGGAATTTTGAAGAGGTAGAAGAAAAATTAGTAGAAGTGAGAGATGCCCCCTCGAGTGTCGATGGGGTGATGAAAGAAGATGATCGATGATCGAAAAAGGTGAGAGATAGATAGAAGAATGGGAAGAGGCAAGATGCCCCAGTAAGATGGAAGAATAGGGGTGAGAGGAAAGTGATGTAGAATGAATATGGAGGAGGGGAGAGAAGAGCTTAGCCTCTAGCCCACTTGTGTATTGGAACAATTTCGGTGTCATCATATTGCCATAAGAGCTACGTCATCGGTCCTTATGAAAAATATAAGCATACGACAAAGGTAGAATGACATGAAAAGCCATACTACGAATGATTGTCCATTGCTAAAAACACCAACTCCATGCAACATACAAAATGCAATGCAATACGAGAAAGTGAAAGATGCCTAACTCCATGCAACATACAAAATGTAATGCAATACGAGAAAGTAAACAAGCTAAACTAACAGAGAAACATAATATAATGTTTTTATTATCGAGCTTCAGTTACGACCTGTGTAAATTAATGACAAGGGTTGATGATGGTGCCCCAAGCAAGGATACATGCGAGGGGAATAACGGAGGACACTTGGGTCCGATGGAAAAGCAATGTGCACTATGAAATAGTACCAGGCAACTCATTGTGTGCCCCAGTACGGACGAAGTAAGCAGCCTAGCTTTTGTTGATGGAGGTAGATCAAGATGATCTGCAAGTCACACACATGAACAAGTGAGAACCAAAGAGTGACATTTTGTAGGATGATTTTCAATTTTTAGAAGTTTTCTTAAACATATTTGAATGTTTTTGATGATTTTTTCTAACATATTTGAATGTTTTGGTTGATTTTAAAAGTTTTATGAAACTATGTACAGGAAGATGAGAAAGCGTGGATGCCCCCAACGATGATAGATGGGATGTACAAGGGCATAAGGCCACGTGCGTACCAAGAAAGGTGAAGATGTAAAAATGTCCCAACGATAAGGTGGGAGTATTCAAAGGTAAACTCTTCACAGGTAGAAGTGGGACCCAAGGCCATTATGGATAGGTTCAACATGATGATGAACATAAACCAATGAAATGTTGGGAAGAAGCAAGGATGCCCCTAGCGTAAGTTGGCCTAAGAGCACGTGATAGAAAGGAAGGAGAAGATTATTTTTGTGGAAGGGGACAAAGGTGTCCGCAAACATGGAAAACAAGTAACCTTATACACATGGATGTTCTGACGAAGTAGAAGAATGATGTGAATGATATGAATGTAGCTTAGAAGCCTCATGGTGAAGAAGTGATTAGCCAAAGGCATAAATCATGAGATGAGATATGGACTAGAGTAAGAGTTTGAACAAGGTCCAAAAAACACTTGGTAACATACTAATCCTGTTTACTCATAGAGATCCAGTGTGTGCACATGGAGTTTATTACCTCTTGAAGTGAAGATTTAATAGACAACAAGTGAAGAGACCCTAGCCAATGTGTAGGAATGATTTATTATGAAAGGTGATTTTGTGAATGGATGGTGAAAGGATAGCCGTACATTGCTCATTTCCGCCCAGGCGTCCATAGCCCTGACGGAGATGTATTTGATTATAATCGCAACATTGCTCTATCACAACCGATCAGGCATCCATAGCCCGATAGAGATTATTGGAAATACCCCAAGAGAGTTATATATCAATTTGCTTTTGCTTTGTAGCTTTTAGCTTTTGATTTTGATTGATTTTGATTCTTTTGCTTTCTGAAAACTTATTTCAGCTCTCTTGTTTGACAAGGGGTTAAGAACCACGATGGCTTGATGGAAGGAGGTGGAAGTGATTGTGATGATGACATTGGCTAGTGTCAACAAATATGTCCAAAATTTCTTTGCAACAAGTTTATTAGATGTTTGAATGTGATAGGATCTCCATGAGGTCAGTCGTTCTTTAATTTACCAAGGTGATAAAAGACCAGGGGCAAATAGATACCATAGAGATAAATGTCACAAAATGCATGTGAATAAGCTAACCAAAATATCACTGAAGGGATGAAAATGGTAGGAAGACTTGCGAAGAATAGAGGAAGGAAGAAGAAAAAAATCCATGTGTACGCAACACTTTTTTGCAATGTTTGATCTTTGTACCTTTGATTTTTGTTGTTTTTTTCTCATGTTTTTGTATTTTTGTATTGTTTTTTTTTTTTTAGATTTTGATATTTTATATAGATTTTGAACCGGACTAACAAAGTCACTCTGTGTGATAGGATCCAACAACAATGTTTGTGACTTCCTTGATAAGGGAGACTAAGCATGTTTGTTTATCAAGAGTCATGTTTTCCCCAATCTCGATGATCGTGGTGAGTTCACACTCAACAAAGGACTGTGATTTATCTTGAAACATGGATTTTGTATGGGGAGCTTGAGTTCCCTATCCAGAGGTTTATGCACTTTGCACCATACTTGATGGTTATGTTGATGTGTGTTCTTGAATCACGCTTGATTTACAACTTTGAGATTGTTCCAGTTGTTGGGGATTTTGAGCTCTTGGAAGTTTTGACTTTGAGCTTGATAATGAACTGTTTGGGTTTCTTATAAGCTAACTTGAATTTTTGACGATCGAGAAGGAGAAGAATGTGAAAATTTTTACGATTGATGATAGGAATGATAGAAATGGTAGTGGGCTTGCCACCATCATTGATAGAAGAAATATGTGATAGATGAAAAGGATACGGTCAAGAATTGAAGAGGATGGGCTACTGGGAGGTGAGCCATAGAAGATGAAAGGTGAGGATGTGGCCCAAGAATAGAAGAAGAAGGGCTACTAGGATGTGACCCATAGATAGAAGATGAAATAGAATGTGGCCCAAGAATAGAAGAAGAAGGCTCTTGGGATGTGACCCATAAATAGAAGATGAAGGGCTACTAGGATGTGGCCCAAGAATAGAAGAAGAAGGGCTACTAGGACGTGACCCATAGATGTAAGATGATGGACTACTAGGATGTGGCCCAAGAATAGAAGATGATGGACTACCCGGGGTGATCCATACATAGAAGATAAGGGGCTAGTTGGACGTGCCCCAATAATCAGAAGATAGTGGGCTACTCAAAATGTCCCACAAATAGAAGAGGGAGGGCTACTAGAAGGTGACCCACACCTAGATGAAGATGAAGGGCTACTTGGCATTGACCCCATAAGAGATTGTGATTGAGGAATTATGATAGACGAAGAGTTATTGGGTGATGAGAAGATAGGCCATGGATCTATGCAAGACCAAGGAGTTTCATCACATAATGAAGAATGTGAAGATGGAAGAATAAGAGGAGGATCAAGTTGCATGATCTGAGGCTCTTCCTCCATTTCTTGATCAAAGGAATCAACCTTTTCCTCACAATATGCAGATGCATCAAAGTCTAAAGAGAATCCTTTTTTGTAATCTACTAAAGGAATATCTTCATATGCCCCTATAAATGCCCTGATTGTTTCTTCATTCTGAAAGAGATCAATCGGTATGAGTTGTTGATCGATCCCTAGGGGTTTATTGGAAGAAATAGGTTCACTTGGTGTGGAAGACTTAGAAGATGTTTGATGATTATTGATAGAAGAAGATGATGTGGGGGACGAAGAATATGTGTAGCTAGATGTCTCAGGAGTAGAAGAAGGTGGTGTGGACCTACCTATATAATGGTATGTCATATGTAAAATAGTAGGATTAAGTCCAAAGTTTATAGATTGTGACGCATGGGTCGATTCAGATGTTTGTCTCGAAGGACTTTGAGTCACACGAATCTTCACAGAAGGAAGATTCCATGGGGGTGATTGATGAAGAAGGTCCTGCAAAGAAGGGGAGGACTGTGATTCAAGAATCACATTAGATGAATGATGACAAGGGTCCTGTGAAGAAAGAGAGGACCATGATTCAAGAATTGTATTATACTTCTGATTGGAGGGATTTGGAGTCGCGTGTATCTTTAAAGGAAGAAGACGTTGTTGGGGTGATCAAGTGATAAAGGGTCTGAAGAAAGGGAGGACCGTGACATAAGAGTCACATTAGATGATTGATGAAGAGGATCCTGCAAAGAAAGGGAGGACCATGACTTAGGAGTCACATTAGATGACTTAGGAGTCAAATTAGATGAATCCGAATAGTAGTTTGGATCTGAATCCTCAAAAGAGTCAGAGGAAATATTTGGATTGGAATCCTCAGAAGAAGAGGAAATGTTTGGATTAGAATTAGAAGAAGAGTGGGGGGAACTCGAATAATAATTTGGATCAGACGTGTCCAAATCATACCACCGACTATGAGATGAAGGTGGGGAATGAGTTACCCATATGGGCTCTCTAGCATGAAGAACCAAATGAGGTTTAGTTGTAATGGGAATCTTTTGCTTTGAATTGCTAAACCTAGGTTCCATATTTTTGTAAGTATGGGGAACCACGTGATAGTCAGTCATTTTTGGTGTTGTTTTAAGCACAAATGTCTAGATTTAGATAGTGTGATGGAACTCCTTCAAAGGGAAGGAAGTGACATGTCGATTTGGGTAGCATAAGGACAACCAACTAGACATTTTGTAAGTATGGGGATGCGTGTGTGATTTTTGAAGAAGGTCTAAGGAAAATAGACATCGTGATGATGTAATATCGATGAGATAAAAAGGGATTGTCCTAGAAAATAAGTTTTCTGAATGAATAATCACAAGGAACAATCATGCAAGTGTGAAACACAAAGCCAATCAACAAGGAAATACACCATATGAAAATGTGATGCAAAGATGATCAACAAGATGTTTTCACTTATGCCAAGTTCAAGGAAATGAACAAAACGTAAGTAAAAACAAGAAGTCAATGCGATCTCCCAATCAAGATATACGATGAGTGAGCTCAAACTTGATTAAGACCTATATCTCAAAAAGTGCCAATTACAATTCGCGAATGACACAACAATATCACCAAGATATGTTAACCCACTTTGCGAGAAAGTGAAGTATTGATATCGAGGTGTTATTGATATAACACGCACAAATGGTAACACCTAGCACTCTTTGAAATCAAGGTAATAATAGAACCAAACTAAAAATCTCAAAGTATAGCTAGGAATAGTTAAAAATGTGTGCAACGTAACCATACAATATAGGTATTTATGTTGAGTTTACTGAAAAAAGACATAAATATCAAAATTGTAGTGATACGATACAAAAACAAGCTAACTCTTCTAAGGAAGTCCAATGATGATGAACCATGCCTAACTATAATGATGACCTTGACATGGGTATCAAGATCACAATGGCTACCAATGACGTGAAAATGCCTCCACACACTTTAGACGTTTAACTAACCCAGCTACAAACATGGATGGGCATAAACGGACATAAAAGTGAGAGAAACAGTCGATTGGTAACACAAAGGTAGTCACCCTTCTTTTGATCAACAAAGTGTCAAAAGAATGTGAAGGAAGTAAATCAAAAAAATGAAAAAATGTTGGCTTCACTTTGGCATAGAGTTTCACCTCGCCCTAAGGCAAGTAAAAACTAGGTGAAAGTACCGCATCACACGTTTCTCAATGAAAATATGGTTCACAACTCAACACTTTGTTTTAGAATGGTCAAAGTGGGCTCCTGGCCAAAGTATATTCTCCTAGGTGGTTCTCTCACCCTAGGTGTTACAAAGTTGCCACGAGTGAGCGTGATTTACCCAAAAAGTCACACTTGACTAGTTTGGGAGTATCTCGGCTTTACTTTACCCCCTTCAAGAATAGTAGGCAACTAGTGCGTCTACGTGTACTATCATTGGGGTCGCCACATGGACAACTTGTAATGCTATCTCACAAAGGAATCACTAGTCAAGTAGGTAGTGCGGAGCACTTCCCATTTCATCCACAAGGTTCCCTCTTGTGTGGACTACTTTGGGGTTCCTGGAACCACCCCCATTGTTGTAGCTTAAGGCGTTATGCCAAAGGGTTATGTTCGATTGAGCGGAGAGGACGTACCCTTTTCCAAACACTGTAATATAATGTTTTGAATATGTTGTTCTTTTTATCTTGTTTAATTAGGTGTGGTTTGCTTGAACACCTTTTGGCAACCTGTATAACAACTGTATTAGTAGTTTTTTATTTTGTTTTGATTCCTCCTTTCTTTGAAAAGCATTTTTAGGTCCTGCACTCAAGCGTTAGTAGTTCTCCAAGAAAATCACATTATTTAAAAGAGGATTAAGAGTTGCTTTTGATTCTCAAGATCATCCAAGGATGCAAGAGAAGAGCATACACAACAAATAATCCAACTAAAAAGTAAAGAAAATCTTTTCAATCAATGAACCATACAAAATTCTTGATAAATGTTCATTCCCCTAAACCAAAAGTGAAAGATGAAGTTTCTAATTTACCAAATGTTATAAAATGAAGACTAAAGTTGTTTTGATTCTCAAGATCACCCTAAGGTGCAAGAGAAGAGCATACACAAACTTTATCCCAACTATATAGAAATGGAAAACTTCAAATCAAAGGACCATTGAAAAATGCTTTGTAAAAGGTTCATTCCCTTAAGCAAAATGAATAATCAAATTTCTAAGTTTAATCCCAATGTTAAAAACTTTATCCCATAGAGATCAAAAGTTGTTTTGATTCTCAAGATCACCAAAAGGTGCAAGAGAAGAGCATACACATGCTTTGGTCTAAATCGAGTAAGCATGGAAATACAACATTCATCAAAACATTAGACATGTTAGAAAATGACCAGTTTTAAACTAACAAAAAACTTACAATTTTTGTAAGTATAAATCCCAAATTTATGTTTTCATTGCATAGTTAACTTCAATACCTTTCCAATGCAAAAAAATGGAGTCATTTCGAGTTTGGAGCAAAAGTTATGGCCTTCGGAAGATGGGTTACGCATATGCTCTTATGCTCACGGGTATGCACTTGACATGCACTCAAAAAATGTCAAAAAAACGTCTCTTAATCTGCAAAATGGGTAAATTTTTCCAACCAAGATTCAATTTTGACAACAACCCATCACATCAATATATGAATAGAAGACTCAACGCTATCAAACATTAACATACATGCTCAAGAATTTAAAATTTTCAAGAAATTGACAAAACTAGCATGTAGAATGATGAAAAAGTAAGCTCTAAAAATGAAAACATGATGAAATCTTGAAATTTTCTCACCAAGATTAAATTTTGACAGCAACCCACCACATTAATATGTAAATAGAAGACTCAGCACTATCAAACACTAACCTACATGCTCAAGAATTTAAAATTTTCAAGAAATTGACAAAACTAGCATGTAGAATGTTGAAAAAAGTAAGCTCTAAAAATGAAAACATGGAGAAATCTTGAAATTTTCCCATCAATTCCAATTTTGACAGCACTTCACCTCTTTTATACCTATAAGAAAGACTCAACACATGCAAACTCAACAAAACAAGTTAAGAAAAACAAGTTAGATCAACATGTGTAAAAGAGGGTTAGTAACCAAAAATGAAACTTAACTACAAAAACTTGAAATTAAGTGCAAAGGACAATGGAGTAAGTCCCACCAGGCATGCCAAATGTGTGCATGTATACTTTTCTTAATGCTAAATCAAATGAAGCAAGAACTACCACCTAAAATAGTTCTACAATTTAGCTAAAACAAAGCATAAACACCATCAAGATAGAGAACTAAGCAAGATCTAAACTAACATTATAACTTTGAAAACATGAGATCAAAACTATGCATGCTATTTTAACATCTCTACTCTCCTAGATTACCAACAAGAATGAATGGACCTATTTAGCTCCAATGGCAATCAAAAATTACTTTGTTTGATCCTTAAAGAATGCAAGAATAGGAAGCTTTAGCTCTTAACAATGGTGACCTCTCAAGAAAACAAAAGGCAAGCTCTTAGTCTCTTTGCTATATGCTTTGCATTTGCTCTCTTAAGAAGTTTAGGTGTAGGTATAAAGGTAGAAGGAGGGCTCTTATATAGCCCAATGGATAAAGGAAACACTTCATCCCTTTGCATGTGGGATAAAGGTAAAACATGATTAGGAATGGATAAGGTTGCTTTATTAAAGGTAACCTTACTTTAGAAGGGTTTAATTTATGTTTAGCAAGTCATGGGAGTTGGGGGTGTTTTAATTAATCAAAGGTGATTAACTAATAGGTAGATGTAAGCTTATAGAAGATAATTAGAGGAATATTAGTATGATTTAGGCTATTAGAAGGGGATTAAATCAATTAAATATTGATTTATTGGTTAAATGGAAGGGAAAGCTAATTAATTAATAATAATTAATTAATCTAGAGAAAGGGTGATTTATTAATGGAAGGTCGTTAATTAGGGTATTTTTTGATAGGCAAACTTAATTAATTAGCTTAGTGTAATTAATTAATGATGATATGAGGGAAAATGAGTGCTTTTGACGATATGTCATTAATTTGTGAGAAAGATGATAATTAACCCTCGTCGAAGATGACGTAAGTACCCAAACCAGTTGAATAGAAGTTCCCAAAGGGATCACTAGGGGAAGTTTGGCTAAATGACCACCGCTTTGAAGATCACCCTCCTCCGTATATGATTCCTCTTCTCTGGTGATCATAGTGTGGGAAGCCTCAAATCCTAAGACCACTTGGTCCATTATATGTTCTTTGGCAAGGGGTTCTGATAATACCTTCATCTTAGACCCATACTTGGTTCGCAGAATCATATGGGACCAATCAAGAGACATATAGCCTCCTATTTTAGGTGTGAAATCACTGGGGAGACATAATTTGAAGACTAGAGGAATGTCAATTACTGCTATATCCCGTGGAACGATTATGTTCAGACATGAATAAAGCTGCAACGAGAGTCCCTTGATAGCTTCTATGGTTTGGACTAATTTTCCATCCAATTGCATGAATCCTTTCTTTAAGGGATCATATTCAATTCCCAAGGTGTCTGCAATTTCTTTGGGCATGACTGTAGTGCATGCGCTAGAGTCTAAAATGGAGTTATGTTATAATTTCCTACCTATGATAAGATTCATAAAAAGGGGTTGGGCCTTGGTTTACTTACTTCTCCCTTATGATTTAACAACACTACCTCTGTTGGGGCTCAAATTGATTTTACCTATTCCTTCTCTTTCCTGGTGGTGGTTGGGTCATCATTTGATTTAAGTGCTTCTTGGAGAAACTCCTTTTTCTCTAGAATGCCCAGAAGATCCCACAAGGATGCGTTAGCTGGTACTTTCTTGAGTTGTTGGACCACATTAATTGGTTTGGGAAATGATGTCTTGGATGATGACTGGTGTTTTATTCCTTCAACTATAGGATGGAGGGCATCATGATTCTGGACAATTCTTGGAGCTTCTTTTACAACCATTGATGGTGAGACCGTGATGGTTGGGGGCTCTTTTTACGTCTTACTAGTTGTACTTGGGATATGAGCGCTGTCTTTATCATCCTTTTTTAAGCGAGTGTTGCAATTAAATTGAACTGGATTGGAAGAAAATTCCTCATTTGTAAATATGAATTCCTCTCCTTTTACCCGTGAGAAAAGCATGTGTTCAAGTGTGATCTCCACTTCTGTTCCAAGGACATCCCTTGAATCTCGCAAAAAAAGGCTACATTTTGAACTCCCGACCGGTGGTAAGGTCTTGATGTGCTAACATCATAGCCTTCCCTTGCTCTTTGTTCTACTAATTTTTGCTGCAAGTTTCCTTGCAGAGACGTCTCTTGCATGTGGGGAATATTACAGGAAGCACCATGCATTGGGTTCTTCTACTAAATTGTTTTCCTGTACCATTTCTCTTCCGCTATTGGGTGAGATAGTCTAGAGTGGTGTTGTCACCGGTACTAGTTGGTTAGACGATTATGCGAGATGGAAGGCTTTGGTTATTCGATGTTGTGAGGGGTATGTGAGGTCTACCACCCTGATAGCTTAGATAATTTTTTTCTCGTGTAAGCGCTATGATTCCTTTTGAGATTTGCTATCTCGTTAGAGAAGTTTCTAAGGATATTTTTGACTTTCTCCATTTCAAGAGAAGAAGATGATGACGCTGTAGTGGGAATTGGTGTTGGATGAGAGGATGGGTAATTATATAGGGATGTAGGGGCTTGGGTAGAGCTACGAGCTGTGCTTGTGGAAGGGGAGCTATTTCTGGGTACATTGGCAAAGGGGCTCTCGGGGAAGCTTACCGACATCTATTAGATTGTTCTTGGCTTGGATCGCAATATCATATGCTTGTGGTAAAGATACCCCTCCTAATGATTGAATAATCACAAAAATATTTGAATTCAGAGCTTTTAAGTAAAAACAATAGCCATACCTGCAGGCGGCCTCGCTAGAACAAGAATCCTTTGCCATGTTTTGTGAAATCTAGTGTTAAAATCAGTCATAAGCTCTTGTGGACCCTTCTTGATGTTGATAAGATATTGTAGGAGTGAGGATATATCCCCTTTCTCACTAAATATTGCTACCAAGACATTTCCCAGTTGGTCCCAAGTGCTGATAGAATTATGGGTTAGAGATTGGTACCAATCAGAAGCCTTCCCCTAACGGTAGCAGCTAGTAACCGCAAGGCTACGTCATGTTCCCTGATATAATGTACTGCACATATTTCCGCTATGTTTTGTAGGTGTTCCTCCAAAGTTTTGAAGTCTTCTCTACTAAATTTGGGCATCACTTTTAGCGCATTATCCGAGAATAGGATTCCACACCATCGGGGTGTTGGTAAGATGAGCGGACTCCCTTGATTCCATGAAACAAATTGTCTCTAGAGGTTGAGCTTGGAGGTGGGCCATTAAGATAGGTCTGAGGATTCTAGTTGATTGTAAGAAGGGCCTACCTGGTGGAGGTGTTGAGAGAGTCTGGTTTGGAGGAGACAAAGACCTTTGAATCTGTCTACCTCTTTTGTTGCGTGGCGGAGATAATTGTAGGTATTCAAACACACCTTCTTCTCTTGTTATCACTCTTTTTGCATTCATCTCATAAACTAGAGAGGACCAAACTTAATACTTGTTGAAATCAATAGATTTTAGACTAGGAAATATGTAGTTGTTTCCCACTGGGCATGCTAGGAAAAATGTTGATGATTATCTTTGCGGATGAACCGTTAGAGTTGTGGGATACCTTAGGGAAGTGGGACATGCTCCCTAAGATAACCTCTAGATTTTAAAGAAGTGGCTCTTCTCTATGGTGTGAGGTAAGGTTAGAGGAAAAATAAAACAAAGTGCAAAACTAACTAAGGTGATACGCCGAAACAAATCTTAAAAGACATAGAGATAGATCTTGGGAAACTACTTGAAATAGCTGAAGAGCATTTAACATGGTCTACTATGTTTTAGAAGTATCTTGGATTATCAGAGGCTGAAAAGGTGTAAAACATAATAATATGTAGATGATAGATGCATATAGAAAACCCAAGGGCATATAGCATGATAGATCTTCAAAATTATCTAAATACCACCAACAGTAAAGGATGAAAGACACATAATATTGAAAGCTAAAATGCACAGAACAAGAACTCTTTATTCATAGAGAAAATAATACATAAGGCTGATACGACACAAATTACAACTTTCTTCTACAACATAGCCTTGCTAAGGCTAGCCAATACAATAACTAAGCCTAGAATCCCCCCACATCTCTAGTTTGATTTTCTTTTCTATTTTCTCCCTTTTTTTTGCTTTTGGATAAGAAAATTCCTTTATAGATCCCCTTGGCTCTCGCTTCAATGTCTGGAATCATATCTTCCACCGACAACATTCAATTTTCTTACAAGATCTTTCTTTTTTTTGGGCAAGATCTCAACTTCCTATCGGTGATATTTATGATTGCCTTTAATTCATCCAACTTGTACTCCTTCGGTTGGTAATGACTCCATCTTTGCCACATGGAGGTTGCACGCTTGTTTGAGGGATTTTCCTAGGGCTTTGTCTTCAAAAATGTGCCTAAGTGACGTGTAGAGGGCATGTGCTTGTTTGAGGGCATTCCTTCTTTCTCTCTATTTTGAAATTACGCTCAGGTGACACATGGAGACCCTATGTGTTTTTACTATATTCTTGACTTTTCAACCCACCTGGGAAAATTTATCGAGCTTGAGACACGTGGGAAATGTGGTGCAAGTTTGAGAACACTCCTTCTCTACTTCATGCCCCGAGTGCGCCAAAGGGACATCTGGAAATCTTCCACATTCAGCTTCATACTTAGTCGAATTTAGGCTCAAATGAACAAAAGAACTAGGTCCGAGTTGACAAAAGACGGTGGCCGGTAAAAGAGTCTTATAGAAAAAGAAATCTATAGGTCCTTGGCCCGGGACGTGTTCACGTAGTATGTCGACTCACGGTGTTAATTTTTGGACTACAAAGATTTCTATGTTACGTAGGTAGGTACAGAAATTGTGAGGCCGCGAACTATGACATCGCACTAGTGACGAAACATCTAGTTCTAGTGCACTTGTAGTATCTTTGGAGTGATAATGACAAAGAGGTCTGATTTGGCCTATTGTATATGATGTGGGGGCTTTACCCCCAAGTGATGAGACATATTTGCTATGATGTATTAACACATATTTTGATATATGATAAACCTATGTTTTAGTGTATTGATAACGCAATGTAATTGATGATGTGTGATTTTATGGTTATTGTCCTAGTATATGTAATGTGTTGTGTATTGTTCATGTTTGATTAACATAGATTCACATTATAATGTTAGTAATGGTAGAAAAAATGTGTATGATGAATGGTGATAATAGATAACAAATGTAATGTGATTGATGAAATGTTAATTGAATGGAATGTGTAGCACATAGTTAGTAAAATGATGATAATAGAATAGATGTGAAAGATAGAGAAATATATGATAGTAAAATGGATGTATCGTAATGAATGTGTGAAAATGGGATGTAATTAAGACCCCTCAACAGTCGATTATGAGCCACGGAAGCAAGAGTGTGTCATTAGGAGATGATTTAATGTCTTTAGATGATATGATTGAGCATGTGATGAATGGTTCTAAGAAATAATCCATCAATAGTTGAGTAAGAACCATAAGAACATAAGTGCGTCATCGGGGGTAAGGTGATAATAATCACCTACCAAAGACCAAGACGACGAGTGGCAGTGGAAGCGTGTGGAATGGATGCAATGTGAGTGTATGAACAAAATTGGATGTCATATGGAGTAACCATGGGATTTGCGAGATGATGACACCCTAAACTCTACAAATCAAATTGCATGACTAATTAAGGAATGCCAACACCATTGCCACCCATAGCCAAGGCTCTAAGTATAGGAATGCAACACTAAAGATAAAAGCTTATGGAATGCTTAACTAACATGAATTCAATTCAAAAACTAGCTAATCATGCCTACTAATATATTGAATTACCTAACATAAGCCTAAATAGACCTAAGAGGGAAATCAAATGGGTATGGTTGCTACTCCAAACAAGGTGAAATGGCCTTTCCAAATGACTACATGGTCATTTTGGATAGCCATCTACTAACCTTGTTAAAGGCTTCAGGAAAGGATTGAACTTGGCATAAATATTTTTTTATAAGAAGCAAATCAAAGCATGGTGTAAAGTTTAAAGGTATGTGGTGAGTCATTTTTATAGTTTTCTATTTGGGGAAAACTTGCATCTTGGTGCATGTGGGACTAAAAGAAAAATCAGATTAGAATTTCTAATCATGATTAAGCTTTACTAATCACAATTAGTGAATTAACAAGTGATTAAGATGTGGGGGAGCCTTTATCGAACCGCTTAGGGTCAACTAGGAGGCTAGGATAAGTTTTGAAGCTTGTTGAGATGTTATAGAGGGAAATGGGGTGATTTTGAGTGGTTGGAAGAGGGTTTTGAGCCAATAGTAAGGTATATTGACCAAAACAAGGGCAAACTAGGATTAATTAGCTAATAATTGCTAATTGTCTGCTGTTTAGAAGAGGATTTTCACTTATGATTTGTCGTAAAGTGGCATCCCGAATACGAAAGGGTTAGGCAATCAACAAAGCACTATTAATTGGCCAAAGTGGTAAGAAACATTAGTTAATTAGTAGAAATCACTAATTATAATGGAAATGGTAAGAATGAGAGTGCTTTGTGTGCGTTTGGCAATAAGATTGCAAAAGCGGAATTTAGGTGTCTACATTTGCCCCAATTTGAGGTGAAGTAAGTGATTTCACTTCAAATATAGTAGACAAGCATAAAAAAAAATAAAATTTTGAAGAAAAATTAGTAGAATGAAGGATTCCCCCTCGAGTGTCGATGGTGTCATAGAATAAGTCAATTTCCGATCAAAAATATGATTGAAATGGATAGAACGGGTACACAATATTCAATTTTTTAGAAGGAATAAGGATAGGGATAAACATGGTTGTTTATTTCCCCAGTGATTTGGAAGAAAAATTAGTAGTGATAATAAATGATAATGGAGAATATAGGACAAGCCCAATCTTTGCATCCAACCTTTCAATAAGCAACTTTGTTGTATCATTTTGCCCCTAGATCTACATCATCGGCCTTTATTGAAATAAACAAAAGTGTAAAATAACATGAAAAGCTAAATTACTAACATTTGTTCATTCTACGTAACTCCATTTTTAACATATATAATGCAATGTAATATGAGAAAGTAAAATGATGCTTAACTCAATGCAACATACATAATGCAATGCACTACGAGAAGTAAACCAACTAACCTAACAGAAAACGATCACAATCACACATACTCAAACAAACAACATTCAAGGCGGTTGTTGCAATGTTTTTTGCTATCAAGTTTCGAATTCCCAAATGTTCATGTTGTAGAACGAAGGGTGTAAAATGATGCCCCAAAGGATACATGAGGGGAGAATAAATAAGGACACAAGTAGTCCCATGGAAAATATTTCGTGCACTATGACATAGTCTCTGCAACTCAATGTTACAGGAGTACCAACATAACACGCAAACCCAAATTTTGTTAATGTTAATGGAGGTAGATCATGATGATCTATGAAGTTGTTTGAGACCGAGAAGATGTAAGAACCTTAGAAATATGTTTTTGTAGGACAAATTTTGATGTTCGAGGACAATGCATTTTACACAGGCTTCAATTGCGTGTATGTTGTTTACCAATTTTTGAATTTTTGCATTTTTTTGGATTTTTAATGATTTTACCGATTTTGTTTTTGAATTTTTTTGGGTTTTTTGAATTTTGAAATTTTAACGAATAAAATATTATAGAAGAAATAACAAAGTCGTGAGACAATGTTAAAAGTCAATGTAAGGCACAAATATGCCCTAGGTAGTAGAAAAGGTTGCCGGGAAGAAAAAATATGCCCCAACGTAGCGAAAATGTGCCGAAAATAATCATTGTGGCAAGTGTTAGATTTTTTTAGAAGAAATAAGGTGGTCCCATGGAACTTCGGGGGCGAGAAACACATCGCGGAAGGTAGAAATGGGTATATAAGCCATCGAGGAAAGTTTATTTACCACATTCACTTACCATTTTACTACTGATTTGAGCTTTGACCTATGGGAGGAAATGACGAGGGTACCGAACTGGAGACGCCGTGTGGATGATGTGAGGGACTACATGAGGCTCCCAGTGGATGGACCACATGTATAAAAAGCTTCCCATTTTACCATTGTTTGTTAAAGCATTTAATTTTTTGTTAAAATGCATTTTTAGGGTTAAAATAGGGTAAAAACGGGGTGCGCTATGTTGTTGCAAGTACATGCATGGGGCGCATATGATATGTACTGTGCACAACCGAGTGTGCTTATGCATTGCATTAAATTTCATTGTTGAATTTTTGGGTTTTTTGGGGGTGTGCATGTGCCGGGAAAAAGGGGTGTGCCTACACACCATTTGCCATGGCATGCGTAGTGCATATGCGCCTGCAAAGAGAAATGTGCCTATCTGCTACCGAGGAGTGTGCTTATGTGATAAAGTGTGTGTAAGCACACCACACCAGGGTGCGCCAATGTACAAAAAGACATTATTAGAATGTTTTTAAAAGAAAATTTAGGTGTTAGAAAATCCTAGGTGGAAGAAATAGATGAATTATAGAAGAATAACGTGATAAAATAAAAAAATTAGATGATAGACTAGAAAAATTAAATGGTAGAATAGAAGAATAAGATCGTAATAAATGACCTAATTAGTTACTGCAAGCGAGACTTGGATGTGCTAGTGGTGCGGAGCGGCAGTGGGTGATTCCAGGAGCCTATGAGGTGGCGTTAACTGATGCCACTAGATTTTCTTGGAGATTACCCTAGAGGTGACATGTTTATCTTACGTGGCTCACATGCTATGGATAACTTTAGATCATGGCCTCGCTCACAACCTTAGCTGAGAGATGGCGGAGCAAGAGTCAGACCTTTTGACTGCCTACTAGTGAGATGAGTATTACATTGGAGGATGTATGGCGGATCTTACGAGTTCCTATTCAGGGTCACTTGATTACATACGATAGTCGTCACAAGTATTTAGTGAGTGACAGATATACCCCACCGGGGTATGATAGTCTTTATTAGGAGGTGCATGGCCGATCTGTGGCTAGGATGGGTCCTTGTATATTTATTAGCTCTTATCAGTGGCATGTTGTTTGCTTGATAAGACTGGTGCACGATTCCCTCTGGGTCTCATTGGAGTGATTCAGACATGCTTCAGGGAGAGGTGTACTACTGGGGTCAGTGTATACTTGGCTCATTTATACTCTAATTTACACTTGATATCTTATCATGGAAAAAGGTTAGTGGGTCTTACCACTTTATTACAGATTTAGGCTTAAGATCATATTGCGATAAGCCACCCTATAGGAGCTTTGAGAGCTTGAGTTGTTGGAGATCCTTCCGTCATGGGTTGGGTTCGAGACGGAGATGACATTGGCAGACCTGAGGGGGACAAATACTATTATAGGGGAGAGTTTGACAAGGTACATCTCCATATGATCACATGGCGGCCATACAAGTTATACCATTGGCCTCAGGATGCAGTCGAGTTGAGTACAACTGCAATGGACCATTTCATCCTTGGGAGTAGGAGCTATGTCATGGAGTGGTACAAAGTGAACAGGGTCCAACATCAGTTTGGTCTCATCTAGGGATTCCTAGTGATGAGATGTGGTATGCACACATATACAGAGAGGTATTCCATATGGGGCCTCATATTAGGTCGGACCAAGATTTCGTTATCTTTTTATAGGTGGTTCCACAACCTTGGGTACATCAGGCACATATAATGGATCCAGGAAGTACCACTGAATTATGTAGTGTGGTATGTGATAGTGCTGCCATGTAGATTGAATATACCACATGAGGTTCTGATGTAACAATGCAGGGGCATAAGGCCCACCCAAATCCTGAGCACACGAGCATAGGCACATGTAGGTCCACGGGGAGGATCAGATATAGGGGTACCAATGCAACAAGTGCTAGTCCAATAAAGCAGGCTTTAGTACAACAAAGTAAGTAAGTAGTGCAACCATAAGTGTTGACACCATGATGCTCCTTCGGTTCCATTATGGGCACTATTGCAAGCATCTCCATTACCCCCACATGCAAGTCTATGACACACTCCACCGGGAGGTGGTGAGGGTATGGAGGAGGATATTGAGGATGTACATATTACTTTGCTACCTTGTTAGGGTAGGTCATTCTTTTTTTGTCATCCTTAGGTTCACATTGACCTATTGGATTTGTGGATATTTTATAGTGACCATTCTTTGTGATGACTTAACATCGTTACTGTTTATGCAAAATTTTGTCTAGGGTTATTTTTTAGTTAACCTTAGTGGAAATCGTTCATATTTATACCTCCTATTTTGAGTATGCCTACTACGAGAATGGAATCCTGAAATTTAGAAGCTGATCTCTTTTGAGGCGACAACCCTCAATTAGAAGATAATCTCATGGTTGACCATAGCGGTGGAGAGAAGGATTATCCTAATGAGGATATAGAACTTATCCCCACCCATATTGATGAGTACTTATTTCGTAAAGCTAAGAGGTTCTTCTATGTGTCGTTGAATTAGGGGCCAAGTTACCTTCCACAGAGACCTTTCTCTCATTTCCACAATGGTTTATGTAGATGAAGAAGTAGACCTACCTCGTCCTATCACATTACTTTGAAATTCTAAACCCGAGTCATGCCTCTACTTCCTGATGATGGAATAATGAGGAGATACCATTTGAAAATGACGGAGGCTATTAAATACTTATTATTAGTATGTTGTGAAGACAACGAGGAACATATTCATCATGCATAACCTCCCTCTAATAAGGTCCGTAACGAAATACCCACTTGGGAGGTAACCTTAGAAGAACAAGTTCAAGCCCTCACTCTCTAATTGGCTAGTTTGGCTTCACATATATAAAAGGAACAACCAAAAGTTTTGAAACAAGCTATACTAAAGGCAAAGCCTAAAGCTTTGTTTCATGAGTTCTCGATAAGCACTCCTCGATGAGAGACATAAAGAGATCCTTATGAATAAATTCTCACAGAGAATAGGGGTGGGAATAAACCTAGATTTAATCTTACGTATAGACCTACGCCACTCACACAAGATCCATTCTTCAATCAAGAGTGGTCCACTATGAAGAACACCCTTCTCGCATCGCAATAAGGAAAACTAGTAACAATACAAAATACATGTTTGATGAGTTGTGCTATTATCCGTTTGATAGAGCCATGTTGCAAGTACCTTTCCCATAACACTTTTATTGTCCAAAATTTGGCAAGTATAAAGGAAAAGGTGACCTTCGTGACCATATCAAGGATTTTTATATGACCTATCAAGAGTTCGCATATAGAGAAAACTACCTCATTCATCTCTTCCCACAAATTTTGGGAGGAAAAACGTTAGAGTGGTTTCTAAACATTCTGGGATCTTTATCTATATGGCTAGAATTAGCGGAACATTTAGTATGCCGCTTTTCTTTTAATATAGAGAGTGACATTACCATGTTATATCTCTCAAGAATGCTAAACAATGAAAACTTCATTGTGTTCATACAAAGATGGAGAGGGTTAGCTTGGCCGCTTCCCGATTGATTGATACTTGAAAAACAATTGATAAGTATATTTGTTCCAACCTCCATCTAGATATTACGTTTCTACTTGCAAATGCATTGTAACAACACATTTGAGGAAGTAATAGAAAAATGGATTCAAATTGAAAAGGCATTGTTAGCTAGGGGGACTCTAAAACATCTCTCATGCGATCATAATGATTCTAAATCTAACGACAAGCCAAATTTTGTTCATAATAAGAACATAAACATTATTAGTGATGGGGTAGTAGACTTTAAGCAAGTACAAGCTGTTCATAATCACGCACCTTTGAAGCTCGTAAAGGAAAATCCACCTACGGGGTATAAACACCATACTTTCACCCCTCTATCTGAATCCATATCGTCCATTCTAAAGTAGTTAGAGGCCGTAAACATGGTTAAGTACCCTAAAACACAACCCTATGGGGATGATACACCTAAACCATCATGGTTTAGGGATAATGAATTTTACAGATTTTACCGCGTAAATGGTCACAAAACTAACAAGTGTTTAAGATTAAAACACTACATTCAAGACCTAATCGATAGTGGTGATATAGAAGTAGATTCCACCGCCACTGCCAAATTTCCAAACACAAAATTGGGTATTTTAAAAGAACCTTTCCCTAACCATGAGGAAAGTAAAATATGGATCGAGGACAGTCGTCTCAGAAAAAGAATGCTAACTACGTGTCAAACAGTGACCATTTTGATGCCTTGATAGGTTTTGTTGATCCATTCACTAAACAAATCAATACGATTAGAATTAAAATAAGAGAGTGTGTCATGGCAACGTGACGAGCTCACCTTGTTATCTTAGAACCTACTCCCCTCCTCCTCAAGACAGTCACTATGATGTGTTAGATCAACTAGAGAAGATGACAACTAAGATTTCAATCTTATACCTTCTCAATATTTCTAACGTCCATAAGGATATAATTTTAAAAACTTACAAGGGTCGGGAGTATGTATTGAGGTTGACCCAACACATTTACTGAGCCATGGTAGCGCAAATCGATCCTTTATAACATATAACCTTGACCCCTACGTGCTTTAGCGAAAATCCCTCCCATAACTTTCCCTTACACATTGAAGTAATAATCTAGCGTAAGAAGGTCAAGAGAGTGCTTGTAGATGGTGGATTAGTTCTAAATATTTGTACGCATAAACTAGTTAGATTAACTAGGTGCAGCACGAAGTTGATTTGGAGAAAAAGGTCATGACCATAAATGTGTATGACAATCAGATGGAATGACCACTTTCTCATTCGAAGTTAGTCCTATAACACATGATACAAAGTTCCATGTCTTGGAGTTGTAACTCCCTTACAACATCTTACTCGGCCCCCCATGGATTCATGCCTTGTAAGCTGTACCATCAACATATCATGAGTGTTTAAAGTTACAACATGAAGGAAATACACTTACTATACAAGGATGCCCAACCATTTTCTCATTGCAGAGCATTGTCAGGCTATTTTCCTACCATCTATGAGTGTCCCTCTATGGAGATTGTTGTTCCTATTTAATCGAAGGCCCTCACTTCATGAGTGGATCTAGATACCTTGTCTACCAATGAAAATGATGATTCCACCTCGTAAACTCCCTTTGCTATATGGGAGATTAAGGTCGAAACAAGTGGTTATGGAGAGTATAATCTATAATGGTGTTAGGTTGTGGAGCTCTTTTCATGTGTGAAAGTGTTGAAGACCTGTACACTCAAGAGTACTTGTACACTTTTCATGTATCCTCGCCTGAGGTTCGGAAAAATTTTTGGCCTCGAAAATGCACCCGACATATCGGGAAACGTGCTTTTCTCATATGGGCGAGTTTTTTGACCCATAGGTTTATGGGACGGGTTTTGCCCATGGTTTTGATACCCACGGTTTTGTAAACCCGATTAAGTAATTGTCTATTTATATGGTCTTATGCATATGATAGATAAACAAGTAAATGTATTACGATGTGTTTTGAATTCGGCTTTGATTCTGTAGAGTTTGTTGAGCATAGCTCCAAACGGATCCGGTATTGTATTGAGAGAGCGGTTGTCAGTAATAAAATCTGAGCAAGTGATTCTTGGTGGACGTAGCCCAAATTGGGTGAACCATGTTAAATAATCGTCTCTTAGTGTTGTGTTATTTTATTCTCGTAATTTTATTTGAGATCCGTAATAATTTCTCGCATATTAGTTTCTATCTGTTGCGATTCTGTGAGGGATTATTTCGCATATTTTATCCCTTATTTCCTAACAATTGGTATCGAGCCTCGCCTGTTTGGTTTGCTGAAGTGTTGAATCGCAGGAAAGTGTTTAGCTTGAGTGGGAGCTATGACAGATGAAGGAAGATCTAGGGTTGATAAATTTAACGGGAAGAATTTCGACTTTGGAAGATGCAGATGGAAGATTACCTTTATCAGAAGGATCTTTATACTCCGTTGTCTGAGAAGGTGAACAAACCCTTGAGTATGACAGATGCGGAATGAGATTTGTTGGATCGGAAGGCACTTGGAACGATCCGACTGAGTCTTGCATCTTCGGTATTATTTAATGTTTCAAAGGAAAAGACTACAAAAGATCTAATGGATGCATTAGGGAAGTTATATGAAAAACCCTCTGCCTCTAATAAGATATTTTTAGTGAAAATTTTGTTAAATATGAAGATGTATGAGAATAGTTCAAGATGCCGAGATCATTTAAATGATTTCAATCTGTAGTGAATATGCTAGCTTCTACATTACATAGAATTTGATGAAGAAGTTAGGGTTTTATTAATTCGTGCTCTTTAGGTGAGAGTTGGAATAACACGTAATGGCGGTAAGTAACCTGTTCAGTGCTTAACTCAAGTTGAAGTTTGAGGATGTCAGGGGGTGATTCTAAGCGAGGAAATGCGAAGAAAAAGCTCTGGGGGAATATTCTACTACTGTGAGGAATGCTTTGGCAGTGGAAACTAGAGGGAGAGAAGAATAGAGGAAACCGTGGAAAATCAAAAGATCGAGGCAAGGTCAAAATCCAAGAACAAGATTGTATCTTTGGAATTGTGGAAAGCCCGGGCATGCAAAGAAGGATTGGGAGCCTTCGTGGATAAGAAGAAACAACGAAGAAAAACAAGGAGACAAATGTGGCAATGGGTAATGTATGTCGGGATGCTTTGATTCTTTCTTTGCACAATATTACGAATCTTGGGTTTTTAGATTCAGGCTTCTTTCCATGCTTCTCCACATAGGAATTATTTTGTTGATTATGTTCAAGGAGATTTTGGGCATGTTTTTCTTGGTGATGATGAGCCTTTGCGGCATAAGATAGTCTGAAAAGGTTCATGCTTAGGTTAAGATGCAGTAATGGGAATACTTGGCTTATCAAGGATGTCGACATGTGCCTACATTAAGATGAAATTCTGATA
>CM031243.1:695504842-695549842 GCA_018340775.1 Taxus wallichiana var. yunnanensis | reverse complement strand
CAGTAGGTGATGAATCGCGCAAGAGTGGAGGTCATAATAAGTCTCAGTCAAAATCAACGAACAACACATAAACAAGCACAAAAAAGTGTAAGCAAGGAATAAGGGGAAAAAAATTCATGGTGTGAGAAAAAGTGTCTCATGTCATAATAAAAATCCCCTTGTTGCAAAAGATCATGTGTGACGATGTTCACTAGTCCGTAAACAATAATAAGGGTGATTATAATGCAAAAATGGGCTCAAGATGAGTCCGAGGATCTCCAGGATGCCGAAAATGCTCTCAAGGCAAAAAAATACTAGGAGGGGCACTACACATTCCAGAAAATGATTAGTAGAAAAAATCATCCAATAACGCTAGAAATCTTACTTTGAAATCACCTAATTAGTTTAATTTAACAATTAAAAGTGAAAAAAGATGACAATAATGTTAAAGCAACGATTAAATTTAAATTACTAAAGAGATTAAATAACAAGCTAATTCAATTAAGGTTCGTAATTGATTAATTAACTCCTAATTAAATGATTAAAGAGCTAATTTAATTAATCAACCCCTAATTTAATGATTAAAGCCCCTAATAATCTAGATTGAATTACCTAGATTAAAGTACCTACTTATTAATACAACCCACATTACTTTATAAACAATGCCACCTCAAATTTTAATCAAGACCCACCTAATGAAATACAACCTCTTAAAACAAGCACAACACTTAATATAAATGCCAACACATAGATTTTAAAACCACCACTTTAAACAAAGATAGACTATGATTTAAAAATGAAAAAGTGGCCAAAAAAGAAGAGAGCGGTTAAACCAAAGATATTTGATAGGTTGGCGAGGATGGGGAGCTTGGTAATCGAGCTAGGTGACTCGGTGTTCGAGGAGGAGCGAGTAAATTGGATGGTTGTGTTAGGTCGAGAGAAGAGGTTAGATCTTTGGAGACTAGGGTGAATGGAGCGGGTTAAGGGCACAATGAGGGAACATGTCACAAAGTCAATGAATTGGGCATAGATAGAAGCAATAAGAGATTCTAGAAAGGATGGAGTGGGAGAGTGAGTTCAAAAGTGAAGGGTTGGGGAGGTCAATCCACACGCAGTTCGATTTGTATTCCAACACGGTCAACACACAGGAAGAGGAGAGGGCGAACAACCGAGCTAAGCAAAAAGGAATGATGAGCAACATAGAGAACACACCGGGTAAGATGAAAAGCGTGAGCCAAGTATATGGAGTAGGGATTAACACACGGTCCAAGTAAAAATTGCACAGAGAGGTTGAGTGTAGGTTGACAAAGACACAAATGTGAATCAATGCAAAAATCTAGTTCAACATCAAACAAAGAAACTTTCCTAAAACCAACATAGATAGCCCAACATAATACAAGCCAACGACCAAGTAAAACTCAACGTAAAACAAACACAACTATATGCAAATGCAAGGCTTAACATAAAACCATAGTGCAAAAACCCAACCAACTCAAACAAAACAAATACAAATCAATGCACAAAGCAAACACAACTAAAAAAAAGGAAAACGTGAAAAACCCAACCAACTCAAAGCAGAAATACAAATCAATGACAAAGCAAACACAATCGAAAAAAGAAAACGACCAAGACATAGATCAAATCGACGAGGCAAGAGCCATCACACCAAGAATCTCAAGGTAGAGCTTGGGTGGAGAGATGAGAAAGGTCACGATGAAGAGGTGAATTCATGTTAACAATACAAAAATCATGACAGAGTTGAGTTAAGACACCCCTATAAAATTGAAGGTGGAAAATACAGCGAATATGCCCGTAACCGATTTAAAAAGAAAGGTGAATTTGTGATATTCAAAAACAAAATTTTCTGGTTTTCAAGGCTCCATCGGTGGCGTGCGGCAACGATGGCAACGTAATGGCGCCGCGTCATTGGCGGCGCGACAATAGATCGATGACGGCGCGACAACTTTGGGCGACACTAGATCATAATGACGCGTGACATTGTTCTCAATTGATGCGACATTGTCCTCTATTGACGCGCGACATTGTCCTCTATTGACGCGCGACATTGTCCTCTATTGACGCGCGACATTGTCCTCTATTGACGCGCGTGACATTGTCCTCTTATTGACATTGTCGCGACATTTGTCCTCTATTGGCGCGTGACATTGTCCTCTATTGGCGCGACATTGTCCTCTATTGGCCAGCGACATTGTCCTCTATTGGCCATTGTCCTCTATTGGCGACATTGTCCTCTATTGACGCGCGACATTGTCCTCTATTGACGCGCGACACTGTAAACAAATGACGCGACACTGTCTTCTATTGACGCGCGACACTGTAATCAAATGACGCGCGACACTGTAATCAAATGACGCGCGACACTGTAATCAAATGACGCGCGACAGCGACCTTATTGACGCGCGACGGCGGTTGACTTTTATATTGATTGTGCGACACGCCTCCTATTGACGCGCGTCATTTGAAGCAAATGGCGCTTGCGTCGATAGGGGACGATGGCATACCTATTTAGGTTATAAATACCCTTATGCCGCTCATTTTCTCGTTTTCGTTTTCCGTTCTTGAATTTTTGCAGGTCTAAATCTTTGACAAAGACGCAATTACAGCTATAATGTCGACTTCACATGCTTCCCAATTGCAAGTTCAGCAAGAAAATGAAGAGAATCCAAGTCAATCGATTTCCAAGATAACCTACAGGAATCCCTTATGCCCTCACATCCATACGGCTTTAAAGATGTCTTCAGAATATCAAGC
This sequence comes from Taxus wallichiana var. yunnanensis, assembly GCA_018340775.1. Taxonomy (NCBI): domain Eukaryota; kingdom Viridiplantae; phylum Streptophyta; class Pinopsida; order Cupressales; family Taxaceae; genus Taxus; species Taxus wallichiana. The sequence goes on along the minus strand of CM031243.1, from coordinate 695,547,091 downwards.
TATAATGGAGGAGTGTGGATTCTGAGGGGCTCGTTAATATGCCCCATTTGAAATAGATCCGGATATTTTGAATTACCTTACGTCATGCTACTGATTGAGAGGACGGTATATTTTATGTGACTCGAGCGATGGCCAAATGTTCCATTCACTATTGAACCGAATGACATACATCGGTTTACGGGCCTTCTATCGAAATTTACCAAGCTGTTCTGACCAAGGCAACACTCGTGGAAGAAAACAAGAAATTTCTCGAATCAGCGTCACGGTTTCCATGTTGATTGTAAGTATAATTCGTTTTGATTCAAATTTTTATTCATTTTTTTATTACGATACAATTTGCTGTTTTTATAGTAATTTTCATTGTTTAGCATTTGCGGCCCATGTCGATAAATCCCGGCGTGGTGTAGATACACAATCAATTGCACACCACTTTCTTGCTTTGCACTTATTGCATTTTTTCAAGCGGAAATTGTTATGCGGGGTCATGACAGATATACCAAATTGGGCCATTGCATACATTTGTGCCACTATCTCAAAACAAAAATTCGATTGGTGCACATTTCTATCCAAAAAAATAAGAGCTGAAATATCAAATTCAAAAATCTCGAGAAAAACCTTTCATTTATTAAATGAACTATCTCCTCGGCTTCTACTTATGAGGCACTTTTTAATTTAAAAGCTAAAGAAATTCCTACTTGCTCTGATGAGGCTTTGAAGAAATTCTCAATTCCATTTGCAGAACAACAGGTATAAACTATTTAGTTTGTAATTGTATTACAATTTTCTTCATTACAGTGCACAGTTATTAAAACTTAAATTTTAATGTTATGCAGAGAAGATATCTTGAAGCCATTCCCCGAAAAAAAAAGATGTCGAGAGGAAGAGGCCAACTACACGCGGAGGCTTCGGGGGACTCCCAATCTGAAATGGAAGCTCACTCCTCTCCAAACCCTCAACAGTTTGAACTCGTTAAACGCCAGAGAAGTAATACATTCTCATATATTAATTACAAATTCCAAACTTGCAGATTTATTTTTCAATTTAAATTTTAACAAAATGAATTGACAACATTTAATATTGATGAATAGCAGGGACTATGGAACCTTCTTCCCCAACTCACTCCGTGCGATCGCATGCATTGATATCTTACGAGCGACCCACTGAGTACAACTCCTCTGAGGCCACCCGTAGCACCGAAAAAAATACCCCTCGGCAATAAGTCTGACTTTTCTATACAACGTTTAATTTCGTAGTTTTGACTTTATGAATTGTTTTAATATTTTCATTTTTTCTTGTACTTTTCAGCACATGTCAGTCATGATCAAACCACGGCACCGACACCCACTCAACCATTAATTTTTAAAATGCCAACCAGAGGAACAGTAAAAAAGAACATTGGTAAACGCATGCCTTTTGCTCCGGCCCCTAGTGGGACACTAAACCTTGACTCCTCGTTTCGAATTCCAACTCTCTCACTTGGTGGCTTGCCCAGTATGCCAGGGCATATCTGTTTTGAACAATATAAATTTAGATGAAGATTATTTGGGCATTGATAGCAATGACCCAACTGCCCAGTTTTTTCGATACCGCGAGATGATTCAAGGCCAGCAGGTATACTTCAAATTTCAATTTTAATATGCTTTACAATTTTTAATTACATTCTGATTTAAATTTATTTATCTAAATCTTGATTTATTTTTTCAAAAACAGGATCAGCCCACCCAAAGACAGAAACAAGGAGCAGTTGATCTTTGTCATGGTGAAAGCCCCCACACTTCTCCAGCAAGATCGTCTGCATCAGATTCAGATAGTGAAGAGTTTCCACCTTTTCCTTTGGAGAACTTAATTGGTAATGATTGTCAATCCCATGTCAGTGAGTTTATTATTCCTCAAATCCAACAGCTTATAGAATGGGAGAGAAGGGCTAAAGTTCTTATCAATGAGATTATTAGTCGTTATGAAAATTATTGGCAGGGATAGTTTATACTGTGCTGATCCGAGAATCGACTGCGAAGATGGATTCCTTACTTACCCAAGTAAAATGTGGGGTATCATCACGTTTAACAACGACTATAAAGATGGCATTTTAGATAAGGCACTAAACAAATTGGAAAATATTAGTGCCGAGGCCCAGGCATATTTTAACAAATGGTCAAAGGACAAGGATTTGGTATCAATCGCAAATGCCGAAAGAGATAGAGCGGTTGTAAGTACTATTACATTCAAACAATCATTTTTGTTAATTTGAAATTTTGAATTTACATTAATATTTTGAATTGACGTTACTCTTTTTGTGCAGTTGAAATATGAAAATTTGAAGAGTCAGGCGAAGGTTTTGCAAGTTCACTTGGAAACAGAAAAGAACAGCTTATCCGCAGCAAAAAATTTGAAGCAAAATATTGTTTTGGTTAACAAACAAAACAATACACTAAAGCGGATAATTAAAGAGCATGGTCTCGACCCTGACATCTTGTTCAAAGCCAAAGCAGTTGCTGATCCAAATTTCTGTCGCATGGAGATCTGCAACAAATCAAGAAGAAAGAATTATAAAAAATGCGGGCAGTCTTTGCGAGAAGATCTTATAAGTTCGGGAGTTATTTACGGTGTTGGGGAAAGAGGTGCAGCCCAGTGGAAGAAGCCGTTGGGGAAGAGAGCGAGCGAGTTTTCTAAAGAAAAAAGACGGTTACGAAAATTAGAAACTTTTATTATTGACTAAACTTTAAATATTGAATTTGAAAACTTCAACTATTGTGTTTGTACTATCTATTTGAATTTAATTATATGGTGATTAGATGGTTATTATCATGAATTATATGTATGTTTCTTGTTTACTTGCATTGTCATGAATAGTATGTGTATGCGTAGATGATGAATGATGACAATTGATAATCAATGATAGATGATGATGAAAGACGATGATCGATTTAATGTGTATAATGTAAAATTTAGTGCCTGAATATCTTGTGGGACTTTAATTATCTTGAAAATTATGTCGTGGGACTTTAATTGTATCTGTGGGGTTATACTGTCTATGAAAGTAGACTTAAGGTCTATAGTTGGTAAAGGTGGATAGGTTAAGAATGCATGTTTGTCTTATGATTTTCAACGTGTTGAGGACTTCAAAGTGTGTTTGGATTTTATGAATGACCTTTATCAGTCTAAAATAAAGATATCCAAGTCAATGATGCTAAGGTCTAGCAATCTGTCCTGTTATCTAGTTGGTAAAGCTCATCCTTGTTAAGGAATTCATGAATTGAATATTGGATTGTCAAGTGCAAGTTACTCTGTCAGTGCTTCAAGCTGACTCAGTCCTAGTTGGTGATGAAAATTATCAGTGCTTCATGATGTACAAAGTGAAAGAATTTCATCAAGGAGATTTATAATTCTCTAAAAGTGGTATAAGACCATGTCAAGGTGTTGATTCATCAATGTCTTGTAGTTCTAAAAGGTGACATATTAAGAGGACCTTGTTTTATGCCTTAAGAAATGTTTTCACATCTTTGAGAAAAGCTCAAGGTCTGTCAAGACCCAAATGTCATGCTATATGTCATTATGTGGTCTATCATGGTGTTGAGACAAGAATGTATTGCTACTACAAGAAGATTTATTGTGTAATAGAGGTTATAATTCTGATTCATGCTCAAAGTTGGGAAAAATGAGTATCTACAAATGTTATAAAGTTGAGAAATCTCATATTGATGTTACCTTGTCATAAGATTTGTGCATAGTAAGGAAGAGTATAACACATTGTTTCTATATGTCATTATGTGGTCTATCATGGTGTTGAGACAAGAATGTATTGCTACTACAAAGATGTATTGTGTAATAGAGGTTATACTTCTGATTCATGCTCAAAGTAGGGAAAAATGAGTATCTACAAATGTTATAAAGTTGAGAAATCTCATATTGATGTTACCTTGTCATAAGATTTGTGCATAGTAAGGAAGAGTATAACACATTGTTTCTTAAAGGATTCTTAGAGGTCAATGCAAGGTTTGACAGTGGCTCCAGGAATGCGTTGATTCAAATGCTTATCTATCTTTGCAACTTTGTTTGGTCAGGTTATCTAAGATGGGCTTTGTAACTTTGTTTGACCTGATGAGTGCAGTGGAAAAGTTTTAAAAAAAAAAAAAAGATCTTAAGAAAACTGATGGAACCAAGAAGGGGAAATTAATTGATGTTCCCAAACTTGATGCAAATCAAGCAGGAGGGAAGAATTCTGATCAATGTACTTTAATATTAACGGAGGGTGACTCAGCCAAGGCTCTTGCAGTCACTGTAAGTGTTTGTGGCTTGAATCAGGGAAATGTGAATATTGAATTTGGTAGTATTGTGACATGTTTCGACATCACTTTCCAATTTAATTTTTTGTTATTTTAGTTATCTTTATCCTATCAGGTGGCAGGAATATCTATTTTTTGGGAAGCTACCACTCACCAACAAATGGAGAATAAAGAGATAGTAAATAGAAAAAAATCCTTGGTCTACTGAGGAAGATAAAATATATGACAACATTAAATATATGGCCATCTGATGATAATGACAGACCAGGTACATGATCTTTGTATAAGCGTTGTTTAGTTTACGTAAATGTTCCCCCTGTATATTTGGTTGTGTTTGAGACTTTTTATATTTGTTTTCTAAGCCTCCAGATGTTATGTATCTCCATGTCTAATGTCGGCACATGTTGATGTAGGCAACTCACAAAAATGGAAATGTGTTATCTTTCTACACAATTCCTGAGTATGAAGCTTGGAGAGAATCATTGAGTGGATCGATAACCGGCTGGACCATATAGTACAAAGTAATGCTAGTTTGTTTCCTCTTTATATGTTTTCGAGTTCTGGTTTTGTTCACTTGCTGATTAGGTATCACTTGTTGCTTGGACCATACAGGCCCCAGGGTTTGGGCACAAGTACCTCTAAAGAGGGCAAGGAGTATTTCATAGATCTGGACAAGCACAAAAAAGATTTTGTGTGGGTTGATGAGAAAGATGGAGATGCTTCCTCATATCAATCAGCTTATAGAATGGGACAGAAGGGCTAAAGGTTCTAATCAATGAAAATTATTGGCAACGGGATAGTTTATACGCTGCAGCTGATCCAAATTTGCTGTCGCATGGAGATTTCTGGTGTTGGGGAAAGAGGTTCAGCCACAGTGGAAGAAGCCGTTGGGAAATAGTGCAGAGGAGTAGAATTGAATAAAGAAAAAGAGGGTTTTGAAAACTAGAAACTTTTATTATTGAGGAAACTTTAAATATTGAATTTGAAAACTTCTACTATTGAGTATGTACTATGGTATTTGAATTTAATTATATGGATTTACATACAATCTTTAATTTTAATTGCATTAGATGGTGATTATCATGAATTATATGTATGTTTCTTGTTTATTTGCATTGTCATGAATTGTATGTGGACGTAGATGATGAATGATGATAATTGATAATTAATGATAGATGATGATAATGAGGATATGATAATGATATGGTGATGATATGATATATATGGATGATGAGGAATTTTATGTGGACTTATATTTAAAATCGTATAATGTATTGTTTATCCCAAATTTTATGTGAATTTTATGTGGACTTGTATTTAAAAATAAATTAAATATAATTCTAAGAAATCAAGAAAGAATCATCACTGGTAAGAAATTAATCATAATTGCAAATATGCTTTGGGTTTAGCTTACCTCTTGCGTATTAGATTGCTGTGAAATCATCAAGGGTAACGTGCTAGATCTTTGTTTCACATGACATTGTAGATGGAGGGGTGAGTTGCTTGACATTGTCAGTCCTGAGAAGTGCCAGCAACATCTTAAAATATATAGACCAACAATATCTTTAAATAAATGTAAATATAAAGAATTAGACTTGTAATGTCTTTAATGATAACAAGAGCTGAAAAAATGTAAGGTAACAAACAATAAGATTATGTTGAAGAAGATACCTATTTAAAATTGAAATCATCACCGGTAATGTGCTAGATCTTTGTCTTAAAAAATTCAACACAAAAAATTGATTAGTAGATAGATGGGTGAGTTGCCTGACATTGTCAGTCCCGAGAAGTAACAGCTTCCTCGGACGGATGTCAACCCACGTTTTCAAAAAATAAAAATTTTGTATTTAACTAAATGTAAATACATACACACTGTAAACATCTTTAATAATAACTTGAGCTGAAAAAATGAATAGTAACAAACAATAAGATTAAGGGGAAAAAGATACCTGCTTAAAGTTGAAATCATCACTGCCACTGGTAATGATATAGATCTTTGTTTTAAAAAAATCCAACACGAGAAATGGATTAGTAGATAGATGGGTGAATTGCCTGACATTTTTAGTATATAAAGATAAAAGATAGATAAAGAAGATACCTGCTTAAAGTTGAAACAATCCATTATCAATAGCTTCATCAAAGTCGATGTTGTCTTCTGTAGAATGTGACGAAGAGCCAATTACACTCTCAAGGTTGGGAATATTTGTACTTGTAGCTGTATTATTTACACCTCTTTTTTTGCAAAGGGAATTCCAGTGAGCAATTGCTCTGTCAAAAAATGAATAGTAACAAACAATAAGATTAAGGGGAAAAAGATACCTGCTTAAAGTTGAAATCATCACTGCCACTGGTAATGCGCTAGATCTGTGTTTTAAAAAAATCCAACATGAGAAATGGATTAGTAGATAGATGGGTGAATTGCCTGACATTTTTAGTATATAGACCTGTAACATCTTTAATGATAAAGATAAAAGATAGATAAAGAAGATACCTACTTAAAGTTGAAACAATCCATTATCAATAGCTTCATCAAAGTCGATGTTGTCTTCTGTAGAATGTGACGAAGAGCCAATTACACTCTCAAGGTTGGGAATATTTGTACTTGTAGCTGTATTATTTACACCTCTTCTTTCGCAAAGGGAATTCCGGTCTTGCAATTGCTCTGTCAAGCGGAAGGTTTCGAGGAGTATCGTGAAACGTAACACCTCATGCAACTTTCGATTTTTATCCAACTTTGTTTCTCGGTTTTGATTTTATAAATGACAATGCCTTTGAAAACTCTTTCATCCTCCACAGACCCCCAAAATCATTATGCGGCATAACTCATATAGTCTGAAATACTCACGATATCTTCTTGTAAGATAGAACTTTGATAGATTCCTCTCCACAACCTTGTAATAGCACCACTTTCAGAAGGTTGATCTAAATTCTTATATTGGTTCCTCATTGTTGTTGCAAAATTGGTTGACTGAAACTTTAATAAATCGGCATTCAGTATACCTTTGATTTCCGTACCCTTGAGCTCGGACGTCTTTGTAAATTGTTCCATTATTGTACCCATTGATTTATGGAAATGCTTCTGTGAAAAGTCTCTTGCGGCCACCTTACGTATTCCAAAAATTGGATTCATCACACCCATGGCTTCGAGAATTTTATCTTTGAAAACGTTCCTAATTTACGATGACAAGGTTTAAAAATTTTTTTAAGCTTTATTCTGGTTTCAACTATCACAGACTCAAACAAATTACGTGTCACAGGAACATCTTCTCGTTCCGATCCTGTAATATCTTGACGTCTTTGCAAAATGTGCATAGGTATTTCCTTCCCATTAACAGAGATGCATAGGTGATCGTGGATATTAAATCTCAAATAGGTGTTAGGATTTTTAAGATCTAATAAATCTCTCCAATTTTCAAAAACAGGTGCATCAAAACTATCACAGAACAATCAATATATCAAGACTTTGACATACCATTTTCCTCATCCGTATAAAATCCACAATATAGATCAATCGCCATGTGCATGCTTCATCGATGTATTGATCTCCTTTAACATTGGAAGAATACCAACCAATGTAAGCAAAGTCTCCAAATCGTTAAAGCGGAACAACGGGTCCCTTGCCTATCAACTTCATGGCGGTATTTGTGCATGAAACCAACCATGAAGGATACTCCTCACGAACTCTGCATCTTTGGTTCATACAAAGAGATCCATCTAGTCTCCACATCCTTGAAGTTTTTGCCGTCTGTAATTCCAATTGCAAATTTTGGAACTCGAGAAAACGCTTTGGGCTGCTTGACATATAGGCATGAAGTTCTCTTATGAGGTCTTCTAATTTAGCAACATTTTCGTGGTTGCTTACCATTTTATACGCTAAATTCATTACAGAGCCATACGGTGAATTGGTAGCATATATGGGGCCTTGTTGTTTGTAATCTAACACACGGCCTGTTCGGTGACCTGCATGTGAGATGCACCATCTGCTCCAGCGCATACCAACCGTAGCAATTTCATAATCAGTCATACCAGCAACATCTTTCAAATGAGAAACAACTATTTTATATAGGTTTTCAGCATTGCAGTTTTCAACCATTTTCATAACACCCAACAGATGAGGAGTCCTTATATGATTTTCTAAAGTATATATGTGGATACATACCCATGCGGTGTTGTCGACTGCTGTCACTTCATCAATTGAAAGAGAGATAAAGTTTGCTTTTTTTACATTCTCTTTCAAATCTTCCTTCTCTATCATCGAGAGGCATTTTGCCATTTCCCATCCACTACTCTCAGACCAATGAGACTGAGGTACATTCAGCATTCCGTTAAATTGATACAAAACTTTGAAATCAAGGAAATCTGACATCGCCCTTCCTTTTTTAAGTATTTGAAAAAGAGTAGAGAATTGTATGAATTTTGCATGTAGATTTGTTTCTTTCATCTTACCAATATGCGATGTGATTGTTCCTCCCTTTTCAACAGAGATGTCTGTGTTTTTACTGCTCTGCCTCATATTCCATTGCGTATCTCGATCACATGCATGCACTCCTTTTCGATTTTCCACCTATGTGTTTTGATTTTACGCCATCCGCCCTTTATTCTGATTAAATATTGTTTTCCACAATGATTTTTCTATAGTGTCAACTTGATTTGCATTTTTGTTGCTTTCCCAATTTCCACGTACATATTTTACATGTACATTCACATGGGATTTCTTGAGAATTAGATGATTGTACGAGTTCAATAAATGGAAATTTAGCTGCCCAATCAAACTTGTATGTCCCGATGGTCCACATATTCTTGTTCGTTTTCAATGCTTTACTTTTTGAGTAGAATTTTGAGCAATATCGCATCACTGGTTTCCTCTTTCTTGGACGAGTTTGATATTGATTTACATCTTCCATTTTCTTTGAGTGTTTGTATCTGTGATATCTAGCTGCACTTACGTTGCACCCCAACGAGAACAATATCTTGAAGATCGGCATATTATCGTAGGTTTCATTTGTTTGGTGTGATCTTGTGCGAATGCATGTCCACCTCAATAATACCTTCCACACGATCGATATTCTGATTCTTTTTGGTGGCATCTATATGATTGGTATTTACATTATCTGTATCATGAGTTTCCAAAATACTTGAAGAGTGATTTAAGAGATTTCTTACTTACTTTTAGGTTATTCGTATTCTTTGGTGGCACCTTCCATTATTACGAAAAATAGTCTGCGTCGTGAAAAAAAGAACCAAGAAGCGACTCTGTCCAGTCTCTGAGGTCTTGTCGCGGGTGAACTGTCTGATGTCGCGCGTCAACACTGCCCAAGTCGCGCGTCAACACAACCTCTGTCGCGCGTCAACCCTTCCTCTGTCGCGCGTCACTTCTTAGCCCAAGTCGCGCGTCAGTATAGCTCTTGTCGCGCGTCAATACAGCTCTTGTCGCGCGTCAGTACAGCTCTTGTCGTGCGTCAATACAGCTCTTGTCGCGCGTCAATATTGCCCTTGTCGCGCGTCAACACTGCATTTGTCGCGCGTCAACAATCACAGGATAACAGTAATATGAATCTCTGGTGCTCAAGGGTATGCGAGTTCAAATTTCACAGTATTGGTAATTTGGTAAGCTACTTGAGGTATACTACCCGGCGAATCACATAGGTTTTTATAGGAGATGTTTTCAAATGAAGGCGAAGCCGACCCCCCAAAAAAAATATACTTTATCCAAAAGGCTGCTCCTACAAGGAAAATAAGTCATTGAGGACACCGTGGAAGTCTACAAATCGTTAGAGGATATAAAGAAGGATGGAGAGAAAATGGATGATGAATTTTCGTAGAAGTTGGGAACCTAGAGTTAACTTATGAAGCTCTTCAAACAATAAAATAGGTTCTGTCCCCGCATCTTGGTCAAAGAAGGCATCATTCCACATGGGGACAAACATTTTCAACTAACCAAAGCCATTAGATTCAGAATAAATATTCTCAATGAAGCTTGCAACAAATTGAGGGAATCAAGAGATCAATTGGTCGATGGCACGAATGACATAGAAGAAGAGCTAGTCAAGATTTGTGCTAAGGTGTTGAGTGAAAGCTCAGGTATTCTTCCTATTGATGATCTTTACAAGCAGATCCAAGAATCAATTCAGCATGAACCAACTTATGGATTCAGCCTGGAAATCATTGATAGGTTTGTGAAAATTGAACATTCTTTGGAAACCCTAAGGAAACTCAACAAGATACTGAAAAAGCTTCCTGGCAATGCTAGTAATACTCAGGAAACATGTGAAGTTCTAAGTGATCATTCCACTGCACTGATGAAAATGAGATGTAGGGTATAATCCGAAAGTTCCAAGAATTTTGGGACAAGCAGGCTTTGTTGGAGGAAGACAAAGATGATGAAATAGAATAGGCACAATGTTGCATGTCATTTCAATCCTAAAATTGACATGTCTTTTTTATTTTTGTTTCATCACATAGGAAGCAAATTTTGACTTGGTCTCTGCATGAGAGTCAAGAAAAATAGGAATCTCATTAAAAAGACTATTTTCTAGGATTTATCCTATTTTCTCTCAACTCCTTTTATTATAAATAAGGGATGCTTATGCATTCCAAAGGGTTGATATTTTTGGAATATTGAGATCTATTGTGAAGAAGAAAGACTTTGTGTTTTCTTTTAATCATTTGAGGAATAGAGAGCTGATGCTATTTTGCAAACTTTGTGTTGTGAGATGTATCTTTCTTAAGATATTGTTCTTATGTTCATAATCTTAAGCTATTCTTTGTTTAGCATCTTGATTGTTCTAATCATTTCAAACATTACATTTGTTGTCTAAAAACTCGTATGATTATTTCGTGATCTATTTTACTCGAAAGAAAGTATGTTCCCCTCATTTCCTTTCCATTGTGTTTCTTCCATAATAATAATTTCCTTTCCGATCCATTTCATTTCGAAAGAGCAATATCTTCACCTATTATGGATATGGATTTCGGGATTCTATCCCAACCCCAATGGTTAGATTAGTGTGAATACTTTGTATATTATTTCTGTTGTGTTTTAGACTAGTAATAAACATGAAGCCTCACCTATCTTTGAGGAGGGATTTAATCCCATGTACTATGGTTGAACCTCATATTTTGGCTTGACAAAATATCCAACCAACAGTTTTTGGTGACTCCGTTGGGGATATACGGATTGATAAGACTAAGCTTATCCTTTTGGTGTCTGGTGACTCCGTATTTTCCTTATTTTCAAGAAGATCCATTTTCTAGTTCAAGCTGGCCAGGAAGATCTTCACTCGGTCAAGCCGAGCTAGGGGTGAAACTGATCCATTCTTTGATCTACTTCAACAACATAATTTTAGGCTTTCACCCAACAATGTTGCATCTAGTCGGCAAGAAGTTCTTCACCCATCCGAAGGACTCGATTCCTCAAGAACAAGAAGTTTCTACGCAACTTGTCATGCATTATTCTTGTCGATATTCATATTCCTATACACACTTCATTTAGAAGAATGGCAACACAACCTATGCCTTGGGGTGTAGCTATTGGTCCTCTTTCCCTTACTCCACCATTACATGACCTACCTCATGGATCATGGAAGAATATTCCTAAGTTCAACATGGTGATGGAAAACAACATCCTGACAAACACATTGCCTCGTTCTTTGTTGCATGTGGTGTTCTTGGGGTTGCTCACAAAGATGTCTCTTTTGACTCTTCATTGAAACATTGCATGGCATAGTAGCAGAAAATGGTTTTACCATCTCCCAAATGCATGCATTACCAACTGGGCTACCATGAGATCTGTATTTGAAGCAAGGTTCAAACCAGCTGAAGATTCTCACACCTTGTTAGCACAACTTACACACATGAAGAAGGAGTCTTATGAACCCATGCGGACTTCATAGCCAAATTCAACAAGCTGATCCATAAGATTCCAGACCTAGTTGTTCCTACTCTTGAAAATCAGAAGTGTTTCTTCATCAATGCTCAACCTCCTGATGTAAGCTTCTTGTTGAGAAGATCTGTTATCCCCGATTTGGCCACCACTCAAGCTACAACCACCAAAATAGAAGATGATCTTATTCTAGCCAGAAAGATCAGAAGAGAATCATCTAAGCCTAAAAATCAGAGTTCTTCTCAGAGTACTACTGATCCTATGATTCAAATATGGCCAATGACTTGATCACTTTAAAGAAGAAAATGTCTCAACAAGCAACCAACATTCCTTATCGGGATATTCCTAGATGGAATTTCAACAATGCCAATGGCGCTCCCACAAGAGATAGGAATCGGTTGATCATTGCTCCCACCAGGCTGGCCATTGAAGCTCCTCCTATCAATGTAGTAGTTGAAATAGTTGAGGAGGATGAGGAACCAGAAGATCATGACTCTCATGAAGCCTTCGAAGCTTCAGGATATGCTTGATGAGTCTTTTGACGATTCAGCTGGCGACTCCAACATTGGTTATTTGGAATACGAGAAAGATGAAGATGAGCATGATGGAAAATCATTTGTAGTTTTCACTTGATCCCAATCTCAGAACCCCAAAAATCTGGTTGAAATCTCCAAGGATAAAAGTAAGGAAGCTCCCATAGTTATGGCTAAAAGAGGATCTCCCATCTCAGCACAAACTGAAAAGGAGATAACGAAAAAGGTAACTTCACCTTCCAACTCTCTTTCTCCTACTTTCAAGGCCAATACCTTGCTCAGACCAATGTAACTAGAACTGAGCCCTCCATCATTCCTTCATATACCACTTTTGACATCATTGATCATGTAAAGAAAACCAAAATCCAAATGTCGGAAGCCGAATACCTTTAGTCCAACCCTGAGCAATTTGAGAAACTTTCCAAATTCATTAGAAGCAAGGATGTATTCCTCCATCTTCAAAAGGCATTTTTCCTAGCCCCACTCAGCCTTTACCTCAGAGTAATATGACCTCTGCTGCTTCTTCAGGAAATATTGAACCATTTTATTTGTCTTTACTTATAAACGGTTTCAAACTCAGCAATTGCATAATTGACTCAGGAGCCTCTGATAACATAATGCCCACAAAAGTAGCTCATGCCCTTGGACTCACACTAACTAAATCTTATGGGTGGTGTTACTCCATGGAAACTAAACAAGTCCCCTTGATTGGCCAAATCAAGGATGCACAGTTTGCATTTGTTGCATTTCCGGAAAAGAGAGTAAAAATGACTATCCTAGTTGCTTGATATCCCGGCTGCTTATGGGATTCTTTTGGGAAGAGGATTTTGCAAAGATGTTGGAGGAGAAATCAACATGGATTGGACCAAAGCTAAAATTCCAGTAAATGGAGTTCCTCATGTCCTTCACCCAAAGCACAAGCAAAGTACCTGGTTACTAAATCAGATGATCCTAAGGCTCAAATTCTCTTTGAAGATGCAGGCTTGGGTAATTATTTCCTGACATCTGAGGTGCCCTCTATAGAAGTGAAAGAAGAAGATCCTAACATTTTTTGGACCCTTGAGTTTGATGGGAGTTGTTCAACTACTAGTTTAGGTGTCAGTGTAGTTCTTATATCTCTAGATTTCAGATCTTTCCCTTTGCTTTCAAGTTGTAGTTTGATAATACTAATAACACAACCGAATATGAAGCTTTGTTATTAGGATTAGAAATGGCAAGACAAAAAGGAATCTGAAATCTCAAAGTACAGGGAGATGTCGAGTTGATTGTGAATCAAGTAAGGGGAATTTATCAGGTAAAAAATGATCATCTAAAACATTACAGAAACAAGGTTTGGGACAACATAGAATGCTTTGATGCTTTTTCCATTAAAGCAGTCTTAAGAGATTACAATGATAAAGTTGATTCCTTAGTTGTTTCTACATCTCTTCTTCTTCCTCACCCATAGTTCAAATAGGACACATATACCATTGAGATTGTGTATCGTCCAAGTGTTCCAGATAACTCAGCTCATTGGCAGGTGTTTAATGATGACCAACAAGTATTGTCTTTTCTGGAGAAAGCTGATAATTTTAGTGAGCTTTATTTTGAAGGATCAAATCAGCTTTCATGAGTCCATCTCTCTAATTCATATCAAGAAATTGATGGTGAATTCATCTAGCTTAAAGGCAATAAGATTCCGAAGGGATTAGTTTCTCTGGAAGGTCTGTTTGACAAGCATGACCATTTCATTCAGGGTAAAAGGCAAGCTGAAGGTGCTTCCTCATCAGAGGTAGATCAAGTTAACCTAGGCTCACTGATCAACCACAGATGGTAAACATCGGTAAATGTTGTTCTCCGGAGGAAAAAGAAAGATTCTCTTCACTCTTGAAGAGATATATGGACATCCTAGCATGGTCATATGTGGATCTAAAGTCTTTCAAGCCCAAGGATGTGCAACATAGCATTCCTTTGAAGCTGAAGTTAAACCCTATAGGTAAGAAAAGGCATTACAACCCAAAGATCTCAGGGACTATTCTTGCAGAAATTTAGAAAATGTTAGACACAAGGATTATCTTTCCGATCCATCATTCCACCTGGGTTGCAAACATTGTCCCTGTGAGAAAGAAGAATGGTGAAATCTGATTTGTGTTGACTTCCAAAATCTCAACCAGTCTTCATTAAAGGACAATTATCCATTTCCCATCATGGACCAGGTATTACAGACTATCACTAGGATCAGAAATGTTATCCATGCTTGATGGATTTTGGGGTATAATCAGGTTGAGGTAGTTGCTGAAGATCAACATAAAACAATGTTCACTACCCCATGGGGAACCTTTTCTTACAGAAGGATGCCTTTTGGTTTGATCAATGCTGAGAGCCACATTTCAAAGGGCTATGGACTTAGCTTTCAGAGATTTAATGGGAAAGGTCATAGTTGTGTATTTGGATGACTTGACGGTCTTTTCTAAAAAGTGAAGTGATCATTATGATCACCTGAATAGGTACTCTTAAGGTGCAGGCATCATGGGATTTCATTAAATCCTAAAAATCCATGTTTGGAGTGACAAAGGAAAGTTTTGGGTCATATTGTGACTAGAGAAGGAACCAAGATCGACCCAGAGAGGGTGAAGGCCATTCAAAGCCTTACCCTACCCACAAGCAAAACTGGGGTGCACTCCTTTTTGGGAAGGTTAATTTCCTAAGAAGATTTGTACCTATTTTGCTAATAAAACCAAGGATATCCTTGGAATGATGAAGGATAAAACTCCATTTCAATGGAGCACTAAAGGGAAGCTTGCATTTTGAAGAAGTCAAATGGGAAATTTCTCACGCTCCTATTCTGGTATGCCCAGACTTCAAGAAATATTTCATCATGTACAACTATGCTTCCACACATACAGTATCGGCCATCCTGATGCAGGAAAACAAAGAAGGAATTGAAGCTCCCATTGCTTTCATGAGCTTCCCACTAAAGGAACATGAATTGAAGATGTCACAGATTGAAAAGCATGCTTATGCAGTGGTGAGAGTGGTGAAACATTTTAGGTATTATGTCTTGAGTTCCCACACTCTCGTTCTAGTTCTTGATACCATAGTTAAATCCATTCTGACCCAACAAGAGTTGGGTAGTCAATGGGGTAACTAGATAGCCAAAGTCTAGGAGTATGACTTGGACATCAGACCTACCAAGTTGGTGTGAGGAAGAGGCATGTGCCAATTAATCGTAGAAAACAATGCTGAGACAGAATGTGAAGAAACTAAAGGTACTTCTTCAGAATTGCCCAAAGTGCTTTTTGTAAGCACGACTGATGAATGGTACACAGATATCACTTTATTTTTAACCTATGGTGAGTGTCCCCCACATTTAAGCCAAAAATAAAAGAGGACAGTTAAACTCAGATCTATAAGATACATTCTGTGGGACAATGGTATATACAAGAAAGGTATCGATGGTGTATTCCTGCGCTGTGTTGATAAGTCTCAGTAGATAAGGTTGCTAGAGTCCTTCCACAATCTAGCATGTGAGGAATTTCTCTTCTTCTGTAATGGCTTACAAGATCTTACGGGCCAGGTACTATTGGCCTACTCTCTTTCGAGATTCAACTGAATGGGTGGCCAAGTGTGAAGCTTGTCAACATTTCGTTGGTCATCCTAAGCTGACAGCTCTTCCCTTGAAGCCCGTGGTGATTGAAGAACCTTTTCACCAATGGGGAATTGATTTCATTGGAGTATTGAACCCTACCTCTAGTGCCGGTCATAATTATGTCCTCACCACCACAGACTATTTCACCAAGTGGGTGGAAGCTGCTCCAATCAAACAAGCTACCTCCGAAGTTGTTTGTAATTTTCTCAAAGAAAATATAATTGTTAGATTCGGTGTGCCTCACAAGATTGTTGCCAAAAACACCTCCAATTTCTCATCCCATGAGTTGATAGAATTTTTATGGATTTGGGATCACGTTGGCTCATTCATCCGATTACTACCCTCAAGGCAATGGTCAGCTGAATCAAGCAACAAAAACCTGGTGACCATAATCAGAAAGTTGGTCGATGAGAATCAGAGGACATGGCACAAAGCATTGTATGATGCATTATGGGCTGATCGGATTACTCCTAAATGAGCTATTGGAATGTCCCCATTCTAGGTGTTGTATGGAATTGATGCTAAGATACCTATCTCTATAGAATTTCCAGCCTTACGATTGGCTAAAGCAATTGAGGATGAAACTTTTCAAAGTTCTATTGAGAAAAGGATAATGTACCTAGCTAGGCTAGAAGAAGAATGAGCAAGGTGGTGGATCACATCACAGACCATCAGATCAAAGTCAAAAGGATATTTGACAAGAAATCAAAGCAACGTGATTTCCAGGTCAGAGATCTAGTACTTCTCTGGACAAGAGAAGAGAGCAGAAAGGGATGCATGGCAAGTTTGACTCCTTATGGAAAGGTCCTTTCAAAATACATCAGCTGAATGGTGAAAATAGCTTTTGTCTATCATACCTTGATGGAGAGTTTCTCCCTCTACCTTTCAGTGGCCAACATTTGAAGATGTTCCACCAGTAATGCAAGATGCTCTCTTGCATTGTATCATAATTTATTTTCTATTGTGTGTTTTTCTTTCTTTTTTCTTTCTTTCTTTGTTTTTTTTTGTTTTTCTTCTTCAAACTCCATAGCCCAATGGATAAAGATTTTGATATGAGTTCTCTTCCTTTGATGTCTCAAAGAAAGTCCCCAACTGGAGCTAGCTTTGTTATCTCATTTTTAGTGATTCCAACTAAAATTGAGATAACCATAGAAATTTTGACAAAACCTCCTAAAAATGCCCTTTGAAGGAGATTTTCAGGTTTTTAGGTTTCCATCACATGGAAACATGTCTTTTACATGCTTCATGTCGAGTGTCTTCTGAAACCCAAAACCCGATTACATGCCAGTGTATCGGGTTTTGAACCCAGAGCATCGAACATACCTTACAAAAAACATGTTACATGTTGCTTGTTCCCAAAACCCAAACCCAAAATGATCCTTTGTGTCGGGTTTTTAGAACTCGATAGCATCCAAACATGTCTTTTACATGCTTCATGTCGGTTGGTTCCCGAAACCCGATTTGTTAAGAAAACCTTTGTTTTAGGTTTTCGGAAGTGCTAAGCATGATGACATGGCATTAATGCCGAGTTGTCGGTTAGTTGGCACACGTGTCGAGGAGGTGTAATAAATGCTAGGGCTTTATAAATAGTCTAATTTTACACATCATTTCTACCTGACATATTTTTGCTGCATGGATTTTTCGTACATGCTCCTTCGACCTCCAAACCCGACTGAACTTCTCGATCGATTTCGTGATCCATCTTCGATCATTTTTCAAATTTCTTGAAGGTATTTTTCTCTTCTTATCATTTTGTGATCTTTGGGTTTGTTTTTGAAGTGTTCTTTTGTTTTTTTTCTCTTTGATTTTTCTTGCCTCTGGGTTTAGGGTTTAGGGTTGTTTTCTTCATTTTTGTTGAATTTCCATGAAACCCCTTGTTTAAAAATCATCTTGGGTGTTTTCTTATTTTCTTCCATGGATATACTCTTGTTTTTTTGAGAATAATCTATAAAACCTAACTTACAAGCTTGGAGGAAATTTTACCTGTTTTGACATCCCAGAAACCCGACACCTTTGTTTCGGGTTTTACAGGGTGTCCGACACCATCCTTGTTTCCATAGTATCGGGTTTTGTGAATTGCTCAACACCATTCTAGTTCCACATTGTATCGGGTTTTCAAAAGTTGCTTAACATCCTTCAATTTCCATTTGTGTCGGGTCACACAGGGTGTTCGACATCTTTTGTGTCACATGAAGTGTTCAACATCCTCCAAATTCCACATGTAGACCATCGGGTTTTGTAAAGTGCTTAACACCCCCTTGATTTCTCCACCTTTGTGTCGGGTTTCACGAAGTGTCCAACACAACCTAGTTTCTGATTATACTCTGCAGTGTGTCGGGTTTCACGAATTGTCCGACAGGTCTCAAAGTCCGGTTGGTGTGGTGGGTCTGTGGGGTTGCTCAGCAAGCTTCCAAGTTTGATTGTTCAAACAAGAGTTATCTAGGCATTCTTTCTTTAGGACTTCTCATGTCGATCTTGATCATCTAAGGATAAGTCAGATAGTCAGGAAAGATGAAATACAAGTACTAGAAAATGGAATCCCTTCCTACATAGATTGCAATTATGACATCCGAGATACGGAGCTTGGTAACATTGACATGGAAGAATTTTGGAACAAGAACCAAGGATTCTTCTCAGAGTCCCTGGATGAAGTCAATAACCAACAGTGGCCTCCCTCTTGCAGCAGGATTCCCAATGTCTGCTCAATGCCCCGAGTTCATTTTGGCCTATGCTTCCAATTATGACTCAGATTCCCGCTCAGTGAAAAATCAAGCAGGAGAAACCATAGTGAAGTTGGATGGGGGTTACTTTGATGACCTCTTAAGATTACCCAACTTTGAGGAATATGTCGATGTAGATCTTAAGTCAGCACAGAAATCCTGGGACAAAGATCAAGAAGATTGCATCAAGCATGTGAATAAAAATTTCTTGATCAAGGCCAAGCCAACCATCTCTAGGTTTCCCAAGTTTGTCCCCAGGAGTGATTTCATCCTTGAAATCAGTGACATCATCACCCTGTTGAGTCGAGTATTTGGACTCCCGAGTCAAGAGACTTTCAAGGGTGGATGTATCAATTCATGGTCATTATAAAGAAGAATGAACAAGGGATTGATTGGAGTAGTCTTATAAGTAATGAGATTGATTCCCAGATGAAGATAGTCTTGACTACTGGCAAGTTTTATATGTCATCATATGTCACCTATGCAGCAGCCATGGCATGAGGAATTATCCAGGGTTGGATGCTAAGGGAAGTAAGTCAACCAAACATATATATCGGTATTTCCCTCAGTTGACAATGAAGGGGTCTGAGGATCAATTCAGAAGAGTGAATGATGCCTTCTTTTATGAGAACATCTACATGTTGAACCCTGATTTAAGAAAGAGAAGAGTCTCTGATGAGGCATGGGCTGAAGTATCAAAATGGGGTTGTATCTTCTTGCAGTTCAAGAAGTTCACATACCTTTGGGTGGTCATGTACCCAGGTGATCCTTTCCGATTGCCCAGATTCCCAGGTGATAAGCTGATCCTAATGGAGTTGGTTAGACAATTGTTGGATTTTCACAAATTCCAACAAGTAAACACAAGGCTGCCATATCCTTCCCTATTTCCATCGAAGGTACACATGCTCAACAGTGGTTAAAGCTAAGAATGTGGTGCATGAGCTTTAGGACAAGTTGAAGAAGCACATGAAGCATAGAGATGGATTTGATTTCTGAGGAGTCCTTAAATCATATGGGACTTTATATCTACATGTTCCCAACATAGAAGATATTTGGGTTGATCTTCGGGATGAAGTTTCCATCCAAGAAAGGACAATAGTAGGTTGACAATTGAAGAAATCTAGATGCTAGATTTATCTAACATCCCAGAGGGCACCACGGATAACGAGAGTGTCCTTGACACCTCGTATGATGGGTTAAATGAAGACCGATATGTATTCCCAGCCATTGATTGGTCCATCACTGAGAAAGCTTCTATTGCGGGGAGAGCTACTCAAATTCTTGCCCGTACTAAGGCATGGCTCATTTCTTGGGGAATGAGTTATAAAGAAGGGAGTTTTTCAAAGCTAGATACTTTGGAAGTGGGACCCTCCAAGGGAAAAAAGGAAAAGGATAAGAACCCTTCCAAGAGGCCAATAAAGGTTAAGTTTGTTAGAAAGGGAGAAGATCAAGTAACCACATCAGTGGCCACTCTCCCACAAATAGTTGAGGTTCTTGATTCACCTCCACAACCAGAACAAGGAAATCCTCCTTCAGGAGAAGAGATTGTTCAACCTTCCATTCCTCTTTTGGTTGATAGTTCATCAGAGGTAAGTCTTCCTCTTATCTCTCAAGCTCTAATTTCAGAATCATTGCCTCCTCCCATTCAACCTTCCTTGCCTCATATTTCTTCACCAAGTTCCTCAGCCATGGCTAGTATCTTCTCTGGCCTCTCACCTCTCCCCACTTGGACCCCAGTTAACCATGGATATGCCTCCTCCTTCTGCGCCTTCATTCCCTGAGTCCATTACCATGGACACTACACTTGCAGTGGTCACCACTCCACAAGCTAACCTTCCTCCACCTGAGGATGTGACCGTAACACCTACAATGGGAGAAAATTCTTCCAATACGCCTCAATGGTTAATAGATCAGACTCCCAAGGAAGAGGAAGGTGGTAGTTCCCCTACCAGCCTTTGATTTCAGTTCCCTCAAGGTCACTCCTACCAAGTCGGCCAAGAAACCCAAAATAGTTTCAAGGATTTTAGTGGATGCCTCAGGGCATAAATTTGTAGAAATTGCTACTCCTACGGCTGATAAAACCAAGGATGATATAATGGTCACATATTATCAAATCACAAGGGTTGATCTAGGAAAAGTAACAATGGAGGGAGCACAACAGGATGCACAAGATGCCATGAATGTGTTGTGCTAGAAGCTAAAGGAAACTAAGGAAAATAGAGATGAGTTAAAAGAGAAAGTAGAATAGCTGAAAAGTACTACTCAAGCTCTCAAAGCCTCCTGAGTCAACACCATCATCCTCTACTCCTATCAGGTTTGATTTCTCATCGGTACCCATGATCGAGAAGATTAATGAGAAGGGGAGAATGGTCGATGAATGGATCCAAAGGCTGCTCCTACAAGGAAAAGAAGTCATTGATGACACCGTGGAAGTCTACAAATCCTTGGAGGATATAAAGAAGGATGGAGAGAAAATGGATGATGAATTTTCAGTAGAATTTGGGAACCTAGAGTTAACTTTTGAAGCTCTCCAAATGCTGAAATAGGTTCCATCCCGCATCTTGGTCGAAGAAGGCATCATTCCACATGGGGACAAGCATTTTCAACTAACCAAAGCCATTAGATTCAGAATAAAGATTCTCAATGAAGCTTGCAGAAAATTGAGGGAATCAAGAGATCAATTGGTCGATGGCACGAATGACATAGAAGAAGAGCTAGTCAAGATCTTGCTAAGGTGTTGAATGAAAGCTCGGTATTCTACCTGTTGATGATCTTTACAAGCAGATCCAAGAATCAATTCAGCATGAACCAACTTATGGATTCAGCCTAGAAATCATTGATAGGTTTGTGAAAATTGAACATTCTTTGGAAACCCTGAGGAAACTCAACAAGAGACTGAAAAGCTTCTTGGCAACGCTAGCGATACTCAGGAAACATGTGAAGTTCTGAGTGATCATTCCACCATGCACCTGATGAAAATGAGATGCAGGGTATAATCCAAAAATTCCAAGAATTTTGGGACAAGCAGGCTTTGTTGGAGGAAGACAAAGATGATGAAACAAAATAGGCATAATGTTGCATGTCATTTCAATCCTGAAATCGACATGTCTTTTTCATTTTTGTTTCATCACATAGGAAGCAAATTTTGACTTGGTCTCCTACGTGAGAGTCAAGAAAAATAGGACTCTCATTAAAAAGACTATTTTCTAGGATTTATCCTATTTTCTCTCAACTCCTTTTATTATAAATAAGGGATGCTTATGCATTCCAAAGGGTTGAGATTTTTGGAATATTGAGA
Source organism: Taxus wallichiana var. yunnanensis (assembly GCA_018340775.1). Lineage (NCBI taxonomy): Eukaryota > Viridiplantae > Streptophyta > Pinopsida > Cupressales > Taxaceae > Taxus > Taxus wallichiana. Next base: position 695,524,747 of record CM031243.1, on the reverse strand, counting down.
TCTATTGTGAAGAAGAAAGACTTTGTGTTTTCTTTTAATCATTTGAGGAATAGAGTTGATGCTATTTTGCAAACTTTGTGTTGTGAGATGTATCTTTCTTAAGATATTGTTCTTATGTTCATAATCTTAAGCTATTCTTTGTTTAGCATCTTGATTTTTCTAATCATTTCAAACATTACATTTGTTTCTTCCATAAAATAATTTCCTTTCTCCATTTCATTTGATTATTTCACCTATTATGATATGGATTTTAGATTCTATCCCAAAATGAAAGTGTGAATATTGTATATTCCTCTCATTTCCTTTCCATTTTGTTTCTTCCATAATAATAATTTCCTTTCCAAACGATCCATTTCTACATTTACAAAAGTTATTTACTCTACTTCACAAAGTGACTAGGATATGAGATTCTAAGGCCTTCTTATCCCTCTCTTACACATTAGGGTTTCACATTTCTATTTACTTAGTTGCTTAGGTCATTTCCTTTATTTATTTAGTTTTTATTTACTACTTTTTATAGCATTATATTAGGCTATAATATCCCATTTTAGTTTAATCATTTTGGTGAACCCCATGCTCGACACCACCTTTCACTTAAGGCTATTTTTCTCTTATTCTCTATGGCTCAATCCTTTGAATAATTTATGAAGCCAATATTAAAGCCACCAATGATCATATTGCTAAACATCCCCAAAATCTAGATTTTCTTCTATATGTTTCTTGTGAGGAAGCTATAAACCTTGCGGAACTTAATGCTTATGCCGCTATTCCCACCATAATTGCTACCCAACTGATTTCTTCTACTCTTCCACCCATCTCCATTGTTCCTATTTTTGTTCCTACTCCTACTAATCATTATACCCCACCCCTTGTTTCACATATGCAGTAGCCTCCTTCCGCTAGCACTCAGGATCTAGCCTCTCTTTATCAAGACCTTCAAGCACAAATTCATTGATTACAACAGGCTACTTCTCGTGCATCTCCATCTTTGGATTCTACTTTGCTACTACATACTCCATTTGCACCTACTATATCCACCTATTCATTTCCAAAAAAATTTGTCACCCCTAAAATACCTATTTTCAATGGCCATGGTGACCCTTAAGAGCATCTCCGAGCTTTCCATGTGGCTTTTCTAGATTTTTCGGATGATCATATCCTCTTAGCTAATATTTTTCCTTGTATCTTACAAGATTATGTGATGCAATGGTTTTACGACCTACCTTTCCATTCGGTAGCCTCCTTCATGTATTTAGATGATGATTTTCTCACTCACTTCTCTATCAATATCGGATCTAAGATCTCATATGCCCAACTCACACAACTTAAACAAGGATCTAATAAAAACTTAGAAAATTATGTTTTAAGATACAAAAACAAATTAGCCAATATGTCAAATGTTCTTGCAGACTCTGAGCTTCACAATTTATTCATCGAAAGTATACTACCACATGTTTAGGAGAGTTTCCTCTTTAAGACATCTCCTTCTTTCAATCAACTTTTTCATACTCTTAAGCTTTATGAAACCAAGCTCTTAGCTATCGAAAAGCTTAAATACCAAGAGAAGGTATCATCATCTATTTTTTTTCTAAGTATAAAAATTTAAACCATCTATAACTAAACCTATTAACACAAAAATCATTGTTAATGTGGTATTTATTACTAAAGAAGTTCAGTCACAATCACGTTAATGAAAATTCACCGAATATCCTATTACCACACATATTATCTTACAAAATATTCTTGAAAGCAATATTATCACGCTTCCTCCAAAACTTGAATTAGATCCATCATGACCAAAAGGAAGGAATTATAATGAACAGTTCTAATGTGATTATCACCATTGTGTGGTGCATTCCACCAATAGGTGCTTCAAACTCTGTACTATCATCAAAGATCTTATGGATAACAATATCTTAATTTCCCGAGACCGTAAATTATCCACCACTTAATGAAAATTGTAAGATCAAATTATTTAGTAACCCACCTCTGTAACACGAAAAGAAAATTTATGATCCATTGGCTAATCATACTTATCGATAAAGTGCCTCCACCTAAATTGGGGACCCTTGAATTTTTGGTGGCTAGCACTATACATCACTCCTCCAAAGAATCTCTTTTTTGGATCGTGATTATCATCCCAATTTCTATTTTAATCACTTACATATTTGCACCTCTATTGGATCTGTCTCTATCAATAATACTAAGGTTGACCCATCATGGCCTATTAGTGCATGTTCTCTACCACTTCTTGATGTTATTGGTTATCTCGCATTCACACATCTCATATCTGATGAAAAATTCATATGGTGTGGTCAAACTTCATGTTACAATAGGACCTCTTACTATGTTTGTACCTTTCCTTGTTGGACAAGCCGTAGACGGTTACAACATGCCCATAGGCCTCAATTGGATTCATCGGTCTAGTCTATCATTTCTATGAATCATTTATGACTAAAATTCCTTCATAAGTAATCACATTGTTTCTATCAATGGTGTAGATCCATCTATCCCATGGTCATAATCTCCCTGAGCTCCAATTCACGCATCCCCTACTTCATCTACCACATCACAACCTATGTTAATTAAAGTGTAATATACTCCTAGTTCACCTACTCACACACCATCTATGTGGCCACACCACTCTACTAGTCCTACACATCGATATAGGCCTATTCTAGTAGAGTTAGAACATCTTGTTATGTTTGTGGAGCCTATTTTCATGTTAGATTGTGGTACACCTTCTATGTGTTACACTCGGGTATTTTATTGCGCCCCGCCGCTTGGTGAGCGGGTCAGAGGGGGTTCGGGGGAAAATCCCCCGAAGAAAATTTTCATGGGTGGTTTATTAACCCATGGGTAATGGGTAACCATTATGGGCTGTTTTGGGCCCATGGTTTTTCGGTACCCATTGTTTTGATACCCATGGTTTTTTGCCCATGGTTTTGATACCCACGGTTTTTGCCCATGGTTTTGATACCCATGGTTTTGTATCAAACTAATTAAGCAATTGTCTATTTATATGGTCTTATGCATATGATACAGAGACAAGAAAATGTATTGTAGATGTGCTTTGAATTCTGGTGTGAACTCTGTAGAGTTTGTTGAGCATAGCTCCAAACAGATCTGGTATTGTATTGAGAGAGTGGAGGTTTGTAATAAAATTTGAGAAAATGATTCTTGGTAGACATAGCCCAAATTGGGTGAACCACGTTAAATCTTGTCTCTCTGTGTTGTGTTATTTATTCTGTACTTTTATTTGAGATCCGTAATATTCTCTGCATATTAGTTTCTCTTTACTTACGATTACGTAAGGGATTATTCCACATATTTTATCTCTTATTTCCTATCAATTGGTATCGAGCCTAGTTTGGTTTGCTAAAGTGTTGAATCACAGGGAGAAGTTTTTAGCTTGAGTGGGAGCTATGGCAAATGATGGAAGATCTAGGGTTGATAAATTCAATGGGCATAATTTCAGTCTTTAGAAGATGCAGATGGAAGATTACCTTTATCAGAAGGATCTTTATACTTCGTTTTCTGAGAAGGTGAACAAACCCTCGAGTATGAAAGATGTAGAATGGGATTTGCTAGATAGGAAGGCACTTGGGAAAATTCGGCCGGTTGTGTCTTGCATCTTGGTATTATTTAATGTTTCAAAGGAAAAGACTACAAAAGAACTGATGGATGCATTAGGGAAGTTGTATGAAAAACCCTCTTCCTCTAATAAGATATTTTTAATGAAAAAGTTGTTTAATATGAAGATGTCTGAGAATGGTCCAGTAGTGGATCATCTAAATAATTTTAATATGGTTATAAATATGCTTGCTTCAGTTACAATAGAATTTGATGAAGAGGTTAGGGATTTATTAGTTCTGTGATCTTTACCTAAGAGTTGGAATAGCCAGTAATGGCGGTAAGCAACTCGGTTCTAGCTAACTCAAATTTGAAGTTTGAGGATGTTGTAGGGGTGATTTTAAGTGAGGAAATGTGAAGAAAAATCTCTAGTGAATCTTCTACTTTAGGGAATGCTTTGACAGTGGAAACTAGAGGGAGATAGAAGAATAGAGGAAGTTGTGGAAAATCAAAGGATCGGGCAAGGTCAAAATCCAAAAGTAAGATAGTATGTTGGCATTGTGGAAAGTCTGGGCATGCAAAGAAGGACTGTTGGGAGCTTTGGGACAAGAAGAAACAACAGGAAGAAAAAAAGAGGCAAATGTGGCAACAAATAATGTATGTCAGGATGCTTTGATTCTTTCTTTGCACAATATTACTTGAATCTTGGGTTTTAGATTCGGGGCTTCTTTCCATGCTTCTCCACATAGGCATTATTTTGTTGATTATGTTCAAGGATATTTTGGGCATGTTTTCTTGGTGATGATGAGCCTTGTAGCGTATAGTTGGAAAAGGTTCTGTTTAGGTTAGGATGTCGGGAATACATGGCTTGTCCATGTTCCTACATTAAGATAAAATTTGATATCAACAGGGTAGTTGGGAAGTGATGGTTGTAGTGTGATATTTACAATAGACTCTTGGAAGGTTACCAAGGGTGATCTTGTGGTGGCAAGAGGTAAGAAGGTGGGAACCTTGTATTTATCCACTGATAGTACTAATGATTGTAATCTTGTGGCTTCAGATGTAGGTACAACATTATGGCACTATAGGCTTAGTCATATGAGCCATAAGGGCATGGACATCATAAAGAAGAATTTTCCTGGATATACAGAAATAGGTTTGGATTTATGTGAGAACTACATATATGGGAAACAAAAGTGAGTAAGGTTTCTCAAGGTTGGACCTATGAAGAAAGAGAGTAAGTTAAAGCTGGTACATTCTAATGTGTGGGGGCCAGCTCAGGTATCATCTCTTGGGGTTAAAGTTATTATGTTACTTTTATTGATGATGCAACAAGGAAAGTTTGGGTTTATTGTATTAGAAACAAATCTGATGTATTTGATACTTTTGTTAAATGGAAAGCCTTGGTAGAGAATGAAACAGGTCTTAAGTTAAAATGTCTCAGGTCAGATAATGGAGGGGAGTATTGTAGCAATGAATTTGATGATTATTGTTCTAAGAATGGAATCCACAGGAAAAAGATGGTTCCAAGAACCCCGCAGCAGAATGGGGTGTTAGAAAGGATGAACAGAACAATAATGGAACGTGCTAGGAGCATGAGGATACATGTAGGACTGCCTCTTTATTTTTGGGTAGAAGCGGTGAGCACAACTGTGTACTTGATAAATAGAGGACCCTCAAGTGCCTTGGATGGAGGCATACCTGAGGAGGCTTGGTATGGTAAGAAAGTCAATTACTCATTTCTTAGAGTCTTTGGATGTGAGGTGTTTGTTCATATAGAAAAGGATGATAGGACCAAGCTAGAGGCTAAATCAAAAAATGTAATTTCATTGGTTATGGTGGTGATGACTTTGGATATAAATGTTGGAGTATTAAGGACAAGAAAATCATTTGATCTAGGGATGTGGTATTTAATGAGAAAGTCATGTATAAGCAGCAGTTGCAGGAAAATAGGGAAGAATCCAAGAAAGAATATGCAGTGGTAGAGGATCTTCTGGATGGGATAGTGACCCATGAATCGGTTCGGAACCTACTCAACAGAATTCCAAACTCCTACAAATGAGGAGGTCTTCTAGGGTAAGAAAAGAACCTAACGTTTTTCTCCTTCTCTTTATTATTTATTACTCACTTTGATAGTGGAAAGCTAGAGAGCTTTGATGAAGCAATGTAGGTAGATGCCGGGGAAGAAGTGGGAGCAAGCCATGGATGAGGAGCATAAGTCTCTCATGGAGAACCATACATGGGATTTGGTGAAGCTACCCGAAGGAAAAAGAGCATTACGAGAAAAGTGGGTGTACAAAGTTAAAGATGAAGGAGGAAAGAAAAGATATAAGGCCCGGTTGGTGGTCAAGGGGTTTGCACAGAAAAAAGGTATAGATTTTGATGATATTTTTTCTCCTGTAGTAAAAATGACTTCTATCAGAATTGTTCTTGGAATAGTGGCAAGAAGACTTGCACTTAGAACATTTAGATGTAAAGACTACATTTCTCCATGGTGATTTGGAGGAGGAGCTATATATGCAGCAGCCAGAAGGATATGAAGTCAAAGGTAAAGAGGAGATGGTGTGCAAACTAAAGAAGAGCTTGTATGGCTTGAAACAAGCTCCATGTCAATGGTATAAGAAGTTTGATAGCTTCATGATGGAGCAAGGTTATATTAGATGTCATTATGACCATTTCATGTATATAAAGAAATTTGAGGATGGAAGTTATATTATCATGTGTTTGTATGTTGATGACATGTTGGTTGCAGGTAAAAACATGCAGGAAATAAAAGTACTCAAGAAATAGCTAAGTGAATCCTTTGATATGAAGGATTTGGGGGTAGCCAAAAAAATCCTTGGTATGAGGATAACTTGGGATAGGAAGGAACGGAAGCTGACTTTATCTTAGGAAGAGTACATTAAGAAGGTATTAGATAGGTTTAACATGTAGGATGCTAAACCGTTTAGGACTCCTTTGGCAGGCCATTTTAAGTTATCAAAGGAGCAGTGTCCCAAGACAGAGCAGAAAGAAACCAGATGTCCAAGGTACCTTACTCATTAGCGGTTGGCAGTTTGATGTATGCTATGGTGTGCACTAGGCCTGATATTGCCCATGCAGTGGGAGCTGTGAGTAGATTTATGAGTGATCCAGGTAAAGAGCATTGGCAAGCAGTAAAGTGGATCCTTCGGTATTTGAGAGGGACCATGGGGACAGTTTTGTGCTACAGTGGATCAGACACCACTTTATGTGGTTATGTAGATTCATACATGGCTGGAGATGTAGATAGTAGGAGGAGCATGACAGTTATATTTACACTATAGGTGGGACAACAATGAGCTAGATTTCATGACTACAGAAGTTGGTGGCTTTATCAACCACGGAGGCTGAGTATGTTGCTACCACAGAGGCAAGAAAAGAGATGATTTGGTTATAACAATTGCTTGAGGAGTTGGGGCATAAGTAGAAGGAATGTAAGCTGCATAGTGATAGTCAGAGTTCTATACACCTAGCTAAGAACTCTGCTTTCCACTCTAGGATGAAGCATATATAGTTGAGATATCACTTCATCAGGACAACTTTGGAAGAAGATAAGTTGAAGTTGGAGAAGATTCATACCAGTCAGAATCCTGTAGACATGATGACCAAGGTGGTCACAAGGGATAAACTAAAGTTATGTTCAGCTTTGGTTGGCCTTCATGGATGACAGTGAAGGGTTGAGAAGCTTGCTCAGTGGAAATCTAGTCTCCAAGTGGGAGATTGTTATGTTTGTGGAGCTTTTTTTAATGTTAGAGTGTGGTACACCTTCTATGTGTTACACTCGGGTAATTTTACATTGATCCCCGCTCACCGATGAGTGGGTCAAGGGGGTTCTGGGGTGAAGCCCCCGAAGCAAATTTTCATGGGTGATTTATTAACCCATGGGTAATGGGTAACCGTTATGGGCTGTTTTTGGGCCCATGGTTTTTCGGTACCCATTGTTTTGATACCCATGGTTTTTTGCCCATGGTTTTGATACCCATGGTTTTTTTCCCATGGTTTTGATACCCATGGTTTTGTATCAAACTACTTAAGCAATTGTCTATTTATATCGTCTTATGCATATGATACAAAGACATGAAAATGTATTGCAGATGTGCTTTGAATTCAAGTGTGAATTATGTAGAGTTTGTTGAGCATAACTCCAAACAGATCTAGGTATTGTATTGAGAGAGTGGAGGCTTGTAATAAAATATGAGAAAATAATTCTTGGTTGATATAGCCCAAATTGGGTGAACCACGTTAAATCTTGTCTCTCTATGTTGTGTTATTTATTCTACACTTTTATTTGAGATCTGTAATATTTTCTGCATATTAGTTTCTACTGTTGCCATTTTGTAAGGGATTATTCCACATATTTTATCTCTTATTTCCTAACACATCTTGGCATAGATATCCACCTCATTTCATTCCACGCAGGTATCCATCACCCACGCATTTTGTCACACCTACACATTTTTCATATACTCACCCATCACATGCATATAGACTTCATTCACTGCATAATGAATTTATACTATTCCACCACTACTTAACAGAGCATGGTTATATGATTTTGTAACCACTAACATCAAATGAGGGACCTTCGTCCTTCACTTTCATTAGGTAGTTCATTCACTCATATGCACTTGGGTGGTATCACACTCACACAATCCCCTCCATCATTGCATCATACACATCTCATACTTACATTTACATATATCCACATTCTAGCATTCACATAGTCCTCTACACCACATGCATTTCCATTACCCTATGATGCACTCTTGTTCTTTGGTTCACACTTGACTATTGAGGGCATTCTATACACATGGAACCCACACACTGCATAGTAGTCACTACACATTAGGCGCCACATATCACCCCACACCACCTACACATTATACACTAAATTCTAGGCTATAGACATTGCACATCCTCATACATTCTACACTTCATATTTTACATCTTTTCTTATATACATCATACACATACTACACATGACTCACACACTACACCATAACTATCACACACTATTAGTTTTCACACAACATACACATCACAAGACATTATACATCCTTCACATTACATGTTACATGTTACATCTTACATCCAATATGCTCTACACATTAGGTCATTTCCACATCTTCAATTTACATCCTATTATACAATGCATACTACACATTTTGTACATCCACTTATACGTGCTTTGCACTCACTAAGTGATGGAAAATCTAGTCTCATAGTACATAATGGAATGTTGAGGGTATACATCACAAAATGGACCACATCATACTTAAGCATCCAATCACATCCTATGTTTCTCATGTGAAATTACTAGGATTAGTGATATACACCTTAGGCTAAAGGGTCACTTCTAGCATCATCTCATGATAAGTTACATCATCAATTTCAATTACATCATTTAACGGTATAAAATTTAGGGTAAATCACCACCCCATTTCTAATCATCCAGTCATGATATATATACTTTATGTTATAGGGTCACACATAGTTTATCTCTATGCTACATCTCATCATGACATACTCCTCATATTGCCTACACACAACAATGACATAGTTTGATCATTTCCCGATGACACACTCTCGTTTTGGTTAATTATTGACTACTGAGGTGGAATATAAATGAACCTCACTACATAAAATCCCAATCACTTAGGGGCACACATATCCTATCACCCACTTTACATTCCATTCCATCCATCCACAACATACTGCATATCTTGGGGTACTTTTACTCTTTCTTGCATTTTCTTGTATATGTTTGCTTTACTACACATGCTAGATATATCTCTTGTATGTCATTATCTTTACCATACACACATACGTGTTCACATCCTTTTCTAGTTGTGATTGCAGATACATGTATCTTACATGCAACATGGATGCTTGGATACTACTAGTCCCACAATGGTTATTGGGGTTATACACATTCACATACTTCACATGTTATTGTTTCATCTTGTACTTAGTACACTACTTTCTTGGTTATACACAATTTTGACATATGGGTTATCTTTCTAACATGCTAATGGGTGCTTCATGTGGAAAATTTGTTTTGCACGATTACTTGCTTCCATGACTATTTGTCTGTTTGTTTTTTCTATTGTATACGGGCCTTGCCCTTTGTTTGGTTTGACAAACTTGTTTGTTTATATGTGGCCGTTATGGCCTTGAGTGTCTTACGACATCGTGAGTGGTGTCCCATGTTTACAACTTGATTTTAGTGGTCTATGATTGTCTTCTTGGGTGTTTACATTATCAACTTGCTTACTAGCTTCTACATTGTCTACGTAGCTTACAATTGTTTTCTATTTGCATGTTTGTTCGTACTAACACTTGTTTTCCTAGCCACTTGTTTGTGTGTGCCTTGGTCTTTACGAAGCACATTCCCTTCCCCCTACAAGACATAGTTTCATGTGGTTGGTCCTTTTTTTAATGTTGCATTCACCCCTAAAGAGGGGGCATCATTTGGGGTTTACACACTGTACCAATCCATAGTTCACTTACAATTTAGTCTATAGTTGTTGTTTAGAAAATAGTATAGTGAGTGGGTTCGGACCAAAGATACAAAAACCCCATACACAATGGATTTTATAGGGAAGATTGTCCTTAGCATTCTTGGAGAAATTAGAGGTTGGAGGATACAAGAAAATTCCCTCCTACATTACTTCATCCAAAGGTGACATTAGATCACCTAAAAACTAGACAATACAAAGATCTCTTCACCAATCTCATGGAAGTAGTTATAGGTTGGATAATAACACAACTTTCTCCCTACACTTCTTCAGCCATAGTGGCATGAGATCACCCAAAAAACTCACACTTCATCGAAATTTACAGGATATCCTTTTCTACACCCTTTTTCTCATCATGGATTAGATGCACATGTTCCTTTTTAATTTTCATTTTCATGTTATTTTTGCATTCTTTCTACATATACACATGCATTTTTACACATATACATGTGTATTTGACTACTTGATCATCTTCCCTTTGTAAGTGCATCTGTATGGGAAAAATAATTCAATAACAACACAAACATGGAAATTACATCACACACATGGTACTAACCATGTAGGTACATTACACACATTGGCATCTATGCACGTGCTTCCACCCTAGGTTCACTCTCATCACCTTTTACATTTTTGCATCTTTAGTCTCCACACTCCATATTTTTGTCACTCCACACTTTGTCTAGTCCTTTAGTGCATTTTCTACATCACTCTACATGGATATCAGGTACGCATCTCTATCTACTTTATGTTACGAGCATTCTACTCACCAACATAAAGTGGGGGAAAATGTAGTCACTAAATCACACACTTTGAGTCAATATTTAGTCTTGGTCTCATACTACTATTCATATGGTTTTTGAGTGAAGAAAGTAATAATTAACCCATGTCCTTTGGCCTTTTTACTTTTTTTTTTTTTGATCACTTATGATCCTCTAACCATAATTTTCTTGTATGTTTTGTCATTCTACATTGTTCATATTCTCGAATCGGGTGCCTTAGGAACCACCGGTCCCCTCTGGGTGCCTTGATCCTCTTTGTACTTTACTTCCATCTTTTGGGCACTTTCTAGCCATTTGATCTTTCCATATTTTTAGTGGTCAACCTTTTTGAGGTTAATTATGAAATTAGAACAAGAGAACCATATAAATATAAAGTTATGAGACCATAGCGGACTGACCACTAACTAAGCATCTACTATCACCATCTAGAGTTATATCCATTAAAGGAACCTCAAGCTACATTTGTATCCATCAAACTCCATCACAAGGAACACAAAGTTTGTCATCTCGCATCACACTTAATAGGAGGGAAGTATATTGTTTCCATGCAAACATTTACTACATTATAGATTGATTTATTTTCTCTCTACTTCAAAAAGTGTGACTGGTACAAGATAAACCTAGGGAACAATTTGCACACACACACTTAGAACTAAATTGGGCATGAGATTTAGTGCAACACTCGCTTAGTGATTTCTTCATCTCTGATTTACAATGACATCTAGCGCGATTCAATGAGATTCACATGATAGAAAGAGAAGTAAGGCAGTCACTTATCTACACCTTAAAGGAGGGTTTTAATCCATTTCCACATACTAGGGTGCCTAGATCTTAGACTAGAGAACCCACATGTGCCCCTGTCCCTTTCCAAAAAACCTAGTCTTGAAAGTGATCTCGGATCTATACTTTCTCATGCTTATGTGTGGTCGTTTCCTCCTCCTATTCACCTGGTTCACACTGTGACACATTCCCACACCTTCATCGAATCAGCTAAGGAATTCTTAACCCTCTCTTACACATTAGGGTTTCAATTTTCTATGTACTTAGTTGGTTGGGTCATTTTATTTATTTATTTAGCTGTTATTTACTACTTTGCATAGCTTTAAATTATGCTATACTATCCCATTTTAGTTTGATCACTTCCATAACCTTTGGCCAACTACTACTTCCTACAAGGAGATCTCCAATTCAAGGTCTTTACACTCAATTACATAACTCTAATTCGTTTCGATTCTCTCGGTTTGTTCTTCGCACTAGCTCTTCACACTTAATCAAAATTTCTCTTTTCAAATACACAAGTTCATCAAAGACAATATAAGAATGAATTTATCCATGCACTTATTTATAGTTTTTCCCAATTTATCAACATTTATAGCTCCTCACTTTCCATCACTTTTTTTTCTCATGCTTTTCTCTTCCACACACGGTAGTCGTAACTTTCAGTGTGTGCTAATACTTTCTAGGATGTAGGAATTCCCGTGTTTACCTCCCTATGCTACACACAATCTTCTTCTACTCCACTTTCCAACTAGTCTTACTTATTATTGCCTCCCTCGCATTACACTACGTGAATTTCCATTCACATGGTTTCTAACTTTGAGAAATTCCTACATATTTAAGTACTAACATATTTGAGGACCTTTACACCTTATCTAGCCATTCACATCACCATCTTTTGAGCACCAATATATTTTTAACTGTGCATCATTATTTCACACCATTGTGTGTACACATACCAACTTCCCAAGTAAGTATAATTGTCACATTTTCTCTCGCATGCGCTTGCATTTGCTTCACCCCATACTAAAAGTATGTGCAAATCCTCTACACATTAGTCTAACATAGAGTAATCAACTCCTACACACAAACACACTTATTACAACAAAGAAAAGTAAAACAAAAAAGGGAAATATAATCTAAGATGGCAATACTACCTTATTACAAACACAAAAGAAGATTATTTATAGTAGGGATTCAACCTACTCCCATTGAAGTAATTAGGAAACATGGTTCCATCCAATGCCTATAATTGACATGCACCGATTCCAATATCTTAGTTACTACAAATGGTCCCAACCAATGCACTTTGAACTTTCCAAGATGGTGTGAAAACTTGGAGTCATACAAGAGCACCATATCCACAACTCCAAATGAATTATTCTTGATGTGATTTTCATTTCAATCCTTTTGTCTTACTTTTTCTACTTTTTGAATCCATATTATAATGGCACGTTGTTCATCTATCTTCATCAGTTTTTCAATGCACTCTTCTATCAATTTCTTATCATTTAATCCTCACACATTTAACATGCAAATAGGGTAACATAAAAAAATGAGAAAAAATACCTCTGTTCCAAACAAAAATAAAAAGGTGTAACCTTATTCAACCTATTATAAGTTGTTCTATATGCCCATAACACAACTGATACCTTATCATCCCAATACTTCCTTCTAACATCACATATCTTTGTTAATTTTTGTCCCATAATATTATTGAAGGCCTCAATAGTTCCATTGGATTGTGTGTGATAGGGTGTAGTATTATGGTGTGCCAACATAATATATATAAATAATATCCTAATTGTCTCATTCATAAAGTGAGTTCCTCTATCATTGGTAAGACTTAATGAACAACCATATCTACTTATGATGTTTTCCTATAAAATATAGTTGTTGTTTCATTTGTGAAATCCTTTATAGGTGCAACCTCTACTCACCTTCTCAAGTAATTTATACATGTGATAGTATAGTACGTGCTTGTCCTACACGTAGGTTGTGGAATGGGTCATACAAATTCAATCTCCCACTTCTCAAATGGCTATGTGCTCGCTATAGTTTTAGGAATATCATTAGTGTAAACATTATTTAGTGGGTGAAATTTAATTTATGTGTTAGATATTTTTATATGTGAGTTGTTATTATAAAAATCACGTTATTTATATTGTATAAGTCAATTAGTTTTGGAGTTGTTACGAGTTGTTAAAATAACTCGTATAGTTTAGGTGAGTGGTTATAGGAGCCTTAATATGATTCCTATATTTTAGGAAATCTATTTCCTATATAAACGATTATATGTACTATGAAGAATTAAAATTCTTGAATATCATTCCTAATTAATTTGTAACTATTTGATTCATTCCATTCATCTCGGTATTAGAGAATCATTAATCATGTCTATGATTTTTCATAGTTTTCTTGATGGGTCGATTTATGGAGAATTCTCGGTATGGAGAAAATAAATATTTATGCATGGAAGTGTGGAAATGTTTTCCTATGACCACATGCAAGTATAGATTGGATGCACATTTGTATAAAAATCCAAGCTGGAGTCACAACTCCCTTATTGCACTTCACCGTCTAATCTGCTATAGGGATGTTTAACAATCTCTATAAAATATTTCATTTCAAATGAGTCTTTGAAAGTATCACAGCTTCCTTTAAATTCTGTGTGCTCCTAAATAGGCGTGTTGATATCACATTGGACTAAAGGTTAGAATTATATCTAACCACCACCACAATACAATAATATATGTGTATAATCCTGGAAAAGTATTTTATTTTCCATCTTAGATTCACCATTGCTGCTCACATTGACATCAATTGTAGTGAAAGCATATCTACCACGAAAGAGAAGAAGGACGTCTATACATCAAACATGTTATTCCATTGGATGTGAACACTAAATTCCCTAAACTAATTCCATCCTGTGTAACGAGCTTCCTCAATCGTTGTCCCAAATCAACTCCGAACAATGTTCCATGCATGTAATGATCCCTCTACATTGGGCAATATTTACTTTGATCACCAAGAACTCCTACCCAATAATTTCTAATGGAATAGTGTAATGTGCTCATACATGTATTCTTTTGATATTTAAGGTTTTTTAAGTTTATTATTTTAGTCATTTTAAATTTTAGGTCAATATTATTTAACTCTAATTACTTTTGTCAATAATAATTATATACAGTAAAATAAATGGTCATTGGTCATATCACTCAAATTAGAGTCTTTAGTTTTAATTCATTGTTTTTAAATTTTTTTTTGAGTCGAGCCTCAAGTAAAACATAAAATATAAACATTTGGTTTTTAATTTTTTATATTTTTTCCAAAATCCAAAGCATAATTAGAACATTGTTAAGTATGTCATTCACAAATAAGAGTCGAGAGTCATAAATTTTTCATGTCACCATCATTATGTTAGTCAAGTTCAATCCATAATGTCGTTCTAATTTTTCCTAGTCACAATTGTTATCAAGCATTTTGTGTCATAATAAAATAAGTTACCTCACTTTTCAATAACTAAAAACATTTTTTCTTGTATGCGACGTCCATCTTGTGGGGATAAATTGTACAATGAGCTCCATGATCAAATCAAGATGAGTTTGTAACATCATTCACTTGAGGTTGAGGCAACAAAGGAAGGAGGGAAATCAATTATGTTATAAAATTCACATCACCCCCAAATGAGTTATGGATATGCTTTTCTAAGGCAATGTCATTTGGTGTGAATGCACAACATTGAGATTTCCCAAAGTGTGGGAACTTTGAAAACAAGGAAAGCTCTCTAGAGAAGGTTGGTTCCTCTTCCTAAACTACCCGCCACAAGCTATTCCAGGTGCGAGCAAGCTAATCTAATCCTAATCTAACTATGCCAAGGAGACAGAGAGAGAGAGAGAAAGAGGGGAAAATAGAGCCTACATTAAAATGGTGATACACTAGAGAAGGAAAATGTTGAACATCTATCAAAACTACTATGGAACAAGAAGAGCTAAGAAATGGGAAGGATTGACGAGATGCATCATAGGCCCAAGGATAAATTTCACACGAGAAAATGTTCCAAAACTCCATCAACACAGCTCCAAACCTGCAATGAACATTCAAACATGCACAAATACCTATAATGAAGAGAGGCAAGAAGAAAACAAGCAAACAAAGAGCAAGGATGGATAGATGCATCACAAAACACGTTTTTGTTGCTCCAAAAGTTTGCCTGAGAACATAATTTTAATGGTAAAAGGAAAAAAATGACATTACAGAGTAGGGGAGGAGGTTCAAACTCCATTTTTAACCATGGGGAAGAAAATAAGGGAAAGATAGATAAGAATGATGAACAACCTTTATAAATGAGCCAAAACTGGCTTTTAACCATCGAGTAGAATGGAAGAAAGGAGAAAACACGGGAAAATTTTGATTTGGAACTCTAACCACCAAAAAAATCTTATAATTAGCCTGAAACATGATGGGTTCCCATGGAAAATCCCATACTTCTAAGTACATTTCTCTATAGATCCAAAAAATGACCCATACGTCATTAATTTTGGTGGTTGGGAACCATTTCTACGTTTTTTACATGCCAGGAACATTTCTCCATTTTTCTCCTATAAATCCCAATAAAAACACAAAATTAAACCATTCATCATGTAGAGGACTTCAATATCTTTCCAATAACACCAAAATCGAGAAAACCGAGCTTTGGATCGAAAGATATGCCCCTCGAAGATTTAGGGGAAAATTGGGGCAAAAATAGGGTCGATCGTAGCCGAAACCCGATTTTTTTCCTTTTTTGAATTTAAGAAAATTTTCCCAAAAAAGTCCGCCCCACCACTCGATGCCATGTGGCACATTACTATTGGTTTGCGGGTTCAAACGACCATTTTACGCCTTTTTTTTAATTTTAGAAAAAAATCCAAAATTAGTCCGCACCCCGCCACTCTGCTGCCACATGGCACTCTCTGATTAGTCAATGGGATCGAAGGCCCAAACCTCACTTTTCCCCCTTTGATTTTACATTAGGAAAATTTCCCAACTTTGCTCCGTGCCCCGCTGACCTAGTGACACATGTCACTTTCTAATTGGTCGGCGGGGATGCGCTTCTAATTTTTCCTTTACACATTTGACCACTTTGGCAATATCGTCAAATTCTCCCGCACCCCGACTCCCACTAAAAATAGGACATGTGGCATGTTTCTATTGGTGCGCGGGCCTTCAGGGAATTTTTTTCTTTTGCACCTATTTTTGGAAATTTTCTCAACTTACCCCTGCTAGTCTGGCCTCCACTGCCACGTGTCGCCTCCTCATTTTCCCGGGCCACAAGCCATTTATTTCCTTTGCGGGCCTTCAAGAATAAATTTTTCTTTGTGCCCATGCCCATTCCTTAGCAATATCTCCAACTTACCCCCACCGACCCGCCATTCCGCCTCCACGTGGTGCATTTTGATTGGTCTACGGACCTTCCTAGGGAAATTTTCCCTCAAAAACTCTGTTGAGCCATAACTTGAAAAATACAAGGAGTTAGAAGGAAAATTTTACCTTTCTGGAAAGGTGAGAAAATTCTCTATCTGTTGAAGCCATATCTAGATAATTTTGAGTGTCTAAAAAGTGGAAAAATTAGACTGAGGCATAAGGAAGGAAGGAATGAAAGAAAGTTAGTCAAAAAACAAGCCAGGGGCTTATTTTGGATAACAATCTTGGCAATTCAGAGGGTCATCTACCTACTAGATGAGTGATCGGTAGCCTTTGAAGCATCCATTGGGCATGGAGTCATGAGTTGTAGCCTACAAACCGATCTGAACTTTGAACACTTTCTCTCGAGCCACTTAGAAACCCACTTGAACTCCGGAGTTGCTTTCACCAAAATGCCACTGCAATGGATCATGCAAGAGAAAACCAACAACACCCAAAACCATGTACAAAATTGGAAATCATACATACCCCAAATGGGATATATAGAGTGTGCACAAACACTTCTTTTGCAGAAAGCAAATCTACCTACTCTACTCTACTGGAAGCAAAGGCAAGCTAAAAACCCTACAATTGTTTGGGAGAAATAGCTTCCCTTTCTCAAAAATGGCATCCATGAAACTAATTTGGCACTTTGAACATGGCTGGTTGGGTGAGTGAAAAATCAACAAGAAGCTAGTCTTCTACCCAAATCAACAAGGTATCAACTGAAAATAAATCCAATACCTCTTTTAGTTGCTCTACATTTGGATTGAAGAGGTATGTCAGCTAATCCTTGGGACTTTATATCTCATCCTCATGTTTAGAAGCAAGTATGACTGGTTGTGACTTCTCCTTTGACCGTAATGAAGCCAAATACCTTATTGGGCAAGGTCTGGTCTATTTGATATGCCCATAACTCTGATTTTCAACTCTAAAAATGGAGTCCTCTTGTAGACCTTCTTGGATAGATGAAGTGGAAGAAGTGATGAAGTTCTTCTGCTGTTTCTCTTCCCCCAATGAAGAACATGGAAGATTTAAATCTTCCAATCTTGGTTCCAAAGAGCTGCCACAAAACATAGGCTATTGTTTTTCAATGTTCTCCTTTGTGGCAGCAGGCTCTTGATGTTGGAGAATGAATGGTGAAGAAGAAAATATTGTAGTTTCAGCTGGCTCTTCATCCAAACATTCTTCTAAGTCTGATGGAAAATCAAACTCTTCAATGTCCTGTTGCTCTAAGGTCTCTCCTTCTTGTATGGTGGCCTCCAAATCTGCATTTTCTTCACCATGTGTAGTTTCATTTTCAAACATGAAACTTGTCAATCCAAACTCATCCAAAAAACCAGATTTTTGGAGAGATGAAGTGGGAGAGAAACATGAAATTTCTTGTGCCTCTTGCTCACAATTTAGACCTATTTTTTCACCCCCATAATGGCTTCATCAATCAAATCAGCCCCTTCAAATGAAAGTAAAAATGTATCAATAATGCTCCCTTCTTCTGCTGTTGTAAAAACTGACTTGATCTCATCCATTTGCTCCTCTTCAATGGGATTTGGAGTAGGTTTTTCTTGCTCAAATACTGTTAAAAAATCAGCCTTGTCCACCACCTTTTCTCTAATTCCAACTCCCTCTTTTGGATTCACCATTAAGGGGATTTTTGTTATCCCAAATTTGGTAGCCCAAATCTTCAATTTTTCTATTATTTCTTCTCTATTGGGCTCTTCTTCTTGCTGTTCTCCTTGACTGGATTTCTGATTTTCATCTTCCCAACATGTATTTGGGAATGCAAGAGGATGGATGGGTTGTGACTCAACTAGTTTTTCAATTATTTGTGGTGGTGGAGGAGGTATAACTTCTTGTTTCTTTGGAGGGAATGGCTGTTTGAAGGGAAAAGAGTAGAGAAATTGAGGTGGGATGGGAGACTAGGAGATGGAGAAATGGAATCAACTTTTGGGACAACGAGATGGAGAGTTTAAAACTTGACAACTTTGCTAAGGTAAAACAAATTGGGAAAGAGGAAAAGATAAGGCATGAGATGGTGTGTTTACCCGTTGACAAGGTTCTGAATACTCCTCTCATACACCTCTATTCCTTCAATCCACTTTGCAAGCAATGGAAGTGTTGTAATCATGAAATCAAGCTTCTCTTGAGGGCTGTAATGCCTTGGGAAAGGTCCCACCCATGGACAAGGTGCTCTGCAACTGATTCCAAATGCTTTCATTTGTGCTTGAGCCCTATATTGCACCATATTTACCTCCATCTTTTGGATTTTCTCCAGCAGGTCAGCATCTTGCATTTTATTGTCTTCATTGCATGCGTACCCTTGCTCTTGATGTGCTTCACAACCAAACTGATTTTGTTATTGCTTATATGGGTAAGCATGTTGACCTTGAATTTGATCAAAATGCTGATTTAGAGGATTTGTAAAAAATGTTGGAGGTGGAATATATTGTTGTTGTAAATGTGAAATCCATGATGGAAATGAAGTCATGATTGCACAAATTCATGGAATGAAAGAAGATGGAAGAGATGGAAAGAAGAATGGATGAAAATGGATGGAAAATAGGTTTGTAACTCGAGATAATGAGTTATTTACCGAGATGGAGTCACTAGATGTTCTTTTGAATGTGCCTCTAAAGGATAAATCCTTAATATGAACACACCAACCTATCAAAAATAAGGTAGAAGAGCTCTAAGGTCCCACAGGTGTGCCAAAACTGTTAGTGAAAATTCACAGCACCCCCAAATGAGTTATGGATCTGCTTTTCTAAGGTAATGTAATTTTGTGTGAA